>NW_019168381.1:23480741-23820212 GCF_002303985.1 Durio zibethinus | reverse complement strand
TAAGTTATTTATTATAATCCACAACTAATCTCTAATTTATATATATAATATATATTTTTTTTTTAAAAAAAAAAAAATTATTAAAATTTAAATTTTGATTACTGAAACTAAAAGTTCAA
Source organism: Durio zibethinus (assembly GCF_002303985.1). The sequence goes on along the minus strand of NW_019168381.1, from coordinate 23,820,093 downwards.
TATTCCACCAACATACCACGTGATCGTTGTAAATTAAATTTCAGTTTTGCCAATAGTTTAGAAGTGGCAACGGCTTACACATGGCAAGAATTTCCACATTTTAATGCAACTTAGAATTCAAATGTCTAATATCATTTCAGCATTTCAACTTTTTGTAGCTCCCAATCAAAACCAATTAAATGATGCACGATGACCCAAAAAAAATGTGTTTTAAATCTTGTAAGTCATTTGAGAACCATCCTTTTTTCTAACTTGAGATGACTGAAGATCCGTGTATGTGTGGATTTGCACTACATGGCCAATTTTCCAATGAGAAAAAAATGGAGAATGAAGATAAATATGCATTATTCATGGACAACAAAATTATTCCTTCAATTAACTTTTGTCAACATCTTCTTCAGAAGATTTTTATTCTTGTAGCATGTGGCCCCCAGAGTATGGGGCTTGGCATTCACCAAAATGCATGCTTCACACTTTGCTAAAACAATGCTTGCATTATTTACAAAAATGCATACATTTGCTAAAATATTAAATGAGTTTTTAAATTTTTTAAATAAGTTTTTATATTTTTATTATACTCAAATAAATTTTTATCTTTCAATTTGTATATAAATAAAATTTAATATTCAAGTTGTATTCAAATAAATACTTATTTCAAAAAATATTTTAATTTTTATTACAAACAACGGTAGCTGAACTTTCTTTTATCCACATGGAAGTTGATATGGCCCGAAACTAAGAGTTAAAAAAAATTTTGAAAAATAAAAAAGAATTTTCATTTTCATTTTCATTTCCTTTTCTTTCTTCCTTTCTATTTTTTCTCATTTTATTTTCACTCTTGATCCCTTAATCTAGATCAATTCTAGCATGATTTGATTGGATCAATTCAGCTAAAGTCTGATTCAAAGACAAAAGAAATTTTAATTATATTCAAAATATAAAATATTATTATAATGTATAAATCTATAGACCTACTATTAGATATAGATTTTAGGGATCGTCATTAATATTTTTTGTTTAGGTACGATAGGTCACCTGATAAAATTTGGTTTATTTAAATATGAGTCTCAAGATTGATTTAAGTATTTTTAAATAGTAGATTCTAATCCATTATTTAAGGTTCAAGAATATAATTACGTATAAGAAAAGTTATAATACCCTCACAGCGTCGATCCAAATGATAGTACCAGTTTGATTTTAAATAATCCAAACCTTAACTATATTTATGATTTACTAAAATATTTAATATTAAAAATTGATTTTAAAACTATTCCAATAGTTTGGTAGCAATTTAAAATAATTTTCTCACCTCAAGAGTATTTATGGAGACTAGTGTCCCACTCTAAAAAAGTTTCGTCATTGGATTCATTAATATATTTTTTATGCAAGAAAATAATTAATAAAATTTGTTAATAGTTTGGTAAGATTTACTTTTATGCAGATCTCTCAATAGTTTAGTGAGATTTCCTTATAAATTTATTTTTAGAAGATGTATTAAATCATTCAATAGATTAGTAAGATTTAAATTAAGATGCAAATCCTCTTATAGTTAGTAAGATCAAAACAAAATATTTTATTAGTAATAATTTTTTTATAAAAATTGATTTATGAGATTTTTCAATAGTTTGGTAGAATTCATAAAAAATCATCTAATAGTTTTGTAGGCTTCATGAATTTTTAGAAATTTTTTTGTTATTATTTTTAAATAAATAAATAAATGAAATGAAATTCATAAGGTATTTAAAAAAAATAAATAATAAAATTTTTAATTTAAAATAATGAGTAAAATAATAATTAAAGATGAAAATAATAACAATAAGTAAAAATAACAAAAAAAATCTAAAAATCAAATAGAAAAAGTAAAATCAAATCAAATCAAAACAGAAAATAGGATTAAAAAAAAACTTACGATCGAGTCGGGTTTGAAGTGTAGATATTCACGCAGGTCACTGGGTTCACCCAAAAATTTCAAACTTCAATCAAAAAGTTTATTCTAAACCCTACAAAACCCAGAAAAGCTTCCAAATTTTTGAAAACCCAACAAAAATCCCAAAATAAAAAACTAACAAAAACCCTAACAAAAATCTCATAAACTCAATAAAATATGAAATCAAACTCAAAAATTAAAACCCAAATTTAGGAAATTCAAAAGCAAATCAAATCAAACTCAGAACAAAATAAAATCAAAAACCCAAAGAAAAAAAATCTCAGAATTGCTTGAAAGATTTTTCCCCTAAATTAAAAAAATAGAAAACTAAGATCCCTCGAAGTTTTCTTTTTTCTTGTCTTTCTCTTTTTTTATGTGGTTCATTGGTGTTTATATGAGGCATTCTGCTAAGAATTTTAGGGATTTGCATTGAATGAAAATAATTGTAGATCCGATTATGCTCTGAATTAATTTTTTCTTGATTCTATTTAAAATCAGTTTAATTAATTTATGAAATTATCTTGATTTTTTTTTATTTTCAGAATCCCTCAAAAATTTTCAAATTAAATCTGACTTTGATTCCTTGATTTTATTTTTTTTAACATTTCTTTAATATTTGAAGAGATCATGTTTTAATCTTAATTGCTGAAATCATCCTTGATTAGTGTTGAAATTACTCCACAAATTTTATTGATATGATTTATGAAAAAAATTTAAAACCAGATAAATAAAAGACTAAAACATAAAAAAAAAGAAGATAAATCGATAAGACAAACAATATATATAAAAAAGTAGGAAATTAGACAACTGGGCTTGGTTTGAGCCCCATACTAAATAGGGTGTCTACAAATATCGATTTTTTCTATAATTTATATTTTTAATATTAATTTTTAGGATATTCAAAAATAAAGAAAGAGTTTATTTTTCTTAAATTTTCTTGCCTTGCTTCAAAAACTTTCTGTTAGTATGATGTTATCTCATATAATAAATATTTAATTTCGTATAATCTTATATTTAGGTTAGACTCTTCCACTTATAACTGATTAATTTTAAGTTAAGCACTTAATATGATATCAAAGTTAGAATTTTTTTTCTATCACTCTTTCCAAATTTGTCATGTGAAAGGATTTTTTCATTTTTGCCTACGCGTGATGGAGGTCAATTACTATAGTGTTATCCCATATCTAATAAATATTTAATTTTTTGTAATCTTATATTTAAGTTAAACCCTTTTACTTATAGTCAATTAATTTTAAATTAAATACTTAATACTTTTCACTAACCAAACAATATTAGAAAAGTTGGATTGCAAATAAAATTATTCTATATATACTATAATAAATAAAGCAGTGCTGTGTACTTGGGAATAAGGACAACAAATTGTATTCTATTATAAGAGAAGCAAGTCTTTAGAGGCAATCTTGGTCGGTAGCAAAAAGCAAAGAACTGCAACAAGATGAGCTCAATCAATTTGATTTGGTCAAAATGTGCAATTTCTTGAATTGTTTTGGCGAGTGTAGTCCCACATGGAATAAAATTAAAAAAAAATTTAAAAAGAAATTATCTCATATGCCTTATGAGTTCTTAAACTCCACTATCAAAGTAATAAAAATTATTTTTATTATTTATTGTTGGGTTTGTCCAAAGATCATATTATTTATCTAATTCAACTCAAGTCGAACCTCGAACAAGGTCATTTTAGCCTAATTGGATTCAAAATATTATTCAATTAATATAAAAAATTTTATTTAATTTTAATTTTAAAATATATTTAAAATATTAATTTTAAAAAAAATTGGGTCTCCTAGCTTTATAGGCTAGATTTGACCTTGGGTGGGGTTTTTGAAAGACCAACTGAACTTAATTCGACTTGAAGTAGTTTATAGACAAATCTACTTATCATGCAATACATAAAATATTACTATATTTTACTAATTTTGTATTTTTGAATAATATTAAAAATATTAATTTATGTAATTATTATAATATTGCTAGTTTGATGATTTAAAAAAGTAATATTTCACTTTCAATCACACGTGCCAAATATAATAATCTTTAATTTATGAGAATTAATTATTATTAATCAAATAAAATGATTTCGAATAACAAGTGATAAGATTATTTTCATGATTAAATTATTATAGTAATCTTGATAATGATATCAAATATTATTTTAAATTGTTATTTATTAAGTTAATTTTAAATGAAAAGAGAAATGCACCTTTGTTAATTATTAACATTTTGTTTCTTTATTTATTTTGTTTATTTTCATTATTTCTTTTACCCAAGACATTTGTTAAAGTACAAAATAATGAGAATTGAATTAGATCTAATTATCTTTAATACATAATAAATAGTGTAAAATTATCTTTAATTAAATTATATATAATACCTTTGAAATGAATGTATTAATTAATTTTTATTTAAAATAAATTCATTACCACTATTTGAAAAAACTTGTGATAAAGAAATTGATTAAAACAAAAGAAACGAAAAAAAGAGGAAAATAGGAAACAAAAATGACAATAAGGGTATTTTTAATTTAAAGTAAATTTTCAACAAATATTAGTTTGATGAATGAAATTTCAACATTAGTTCTTATTTTCGATAGAGATAAAATTTGCTTTTCAAACCAACATGGGTAAATTTATTTTCAGTAAAAGTCATTGATAATAATTATGTTTTCAATTTTTTCTTCTCTTTTCTTTTTTTTTTTTTTTGTTTTGATTAGTGTCTTTATCACTAAAACTTTTTTAAATAATGATAAATTATTAATTCTGAATAAAAATAATTTAATAATTTTATCTCAAAGTTAATATATAATAATTGAATTAAAAGTAAATTTAAAATATTTAACATGAACTCGAATTAAATTATAACTTAATTAGAATTTAATTTGATTGTAACTTAGAAATAAATTATAAAACAAATTAAAATTTTATTATTTTATACTTTAAAAATTTTTGAGTAAAGGAAAATAATAAAAAAGTAAATAGAATTTAATAATTAATAAAAGATATAGAATTATTATTTCATCTAAAAATAAAATGGTGTATCATAACGTATAAATCCGTAAATCTATAACTAAACATAACCTAAGGAGTCGCTACCAATCTTTTATCAAGATGTGATTGATCACCTAATGAATCTATCATCTTAAAGATGTTTTAAGCTTGATTAAAAATCCCTAAAAAAAAAAAGTTTTGGTCTATATTTCAAAACTAAATTCAAAAGTCAGTTATGTGTGTAAAAGATTATAGCACCCTCATAATGCCCATTTAAAGATAATATCATTTAATTTTAAATTATCCTAATAATAATCTTGGTTCTAATGATCTTTATTTTAATATTTAAATATTGAAAATAGCTTCTAAGATTTTCCTTTCAATTTAAAAGAATTCTTAAAAATACTTCCTCACTTCAAAAGTATTTAATAATTCTATTTGTTTTCTTAAAGAAGCTCCATTGTTGGAAAAACTTAATTATTTTTTATTAAATTTTTTTTATTGAAAATATATATACTTCTTCCACCATTTGGGTTTAATTAGAAATATTTTTTCACATAAAAATTTCTTAGATATTATCCATTTGTGATTACTAAGAATTTTATTCCCGAAATTTATTTTATTATTTTACAAATTTCATGTCTAAATTTTTTACCATTTAAGTTTATTTTAAAATACCTTACAAGTTTCATTTATAAATTCTCTACCATTTTGGTTAAATTTAGAAAAAAATTTAACCTAGAGATTTTTTAAAAAAATTAACATTTGAAATTTTTAAAAATCTCATCATTGGATAATTGTTAATTAATCCAAAAATTTTATTAAATTTTTATTTTATATATTTATTCTTTTAATTGAAAATAAATATTAATTATTGTTATTGAAACTTTATCTAATTTTTTTCTATTTTGGTTAAATTTAGAAAAACTTCTCACTTACAAATTTTATAGAAGTTAACCATTTGTAATTTTTAAAAATTTCATCATTGAATTATTACCATTTACTCAAAAATATATTAATGTTTTATATTTAAAAATTTATATTTTTTATATTTTTTATTTTCTAATTTTTCCTAAAATTTTTCTAAAAATTTAATCATGCAAACTACCTAAAAAAATGGATAAAAAATATAACATAAAGCAAAAGTAAATAAATAAATAATAAGCAAATACCAAATTAAAAGATCGACTTAGCTCGGCTATGGCATGATTCAACTAGAGACATAGAGGATGACTCCAGAGGCGTGGCTCAGTTGGTTGACGACTCGGCTCCATAGCGACTTAAAAAGGACAGGTCCGGAGTCAAGGCGCTGCAGATTGAGTCAAGTATTTGGGGCGACACGTAGATCCTATAAATTTTATAAACAAAACGACGTCGTTTCTTGTTAGTATTGTAGATACCTCAATTTGTCTGGGGTCTACGTTTGTTAATAAAAAATTAAAAAAAATTAAAAAAAAAATGAAAAAGCTAGGAAAAAAATGAAAAAAAAATGAAGTTGAATTTAGGTTGGAATCGGGTTGTAGTGATTGAGCTGGGGATAAGGGTAAAGTTTAACAAAAATGAAAATTCCTAGTCGGATAGAGATTCTCTGACCGTTGATCCTATAAATAGAAGCCCTAAGTGAGGCCAAAAGAACACAGAAAGTATACGAAAGAAAAGAAAACATAAGCAAAAAAGGTTCTGGTGAGTTAGAAGCAATTTTAGGAATTTGTGGGAATTTTTCAAAATTTTTTGGTGATTTTTTTTTTGGAAAATCCAAATTCCGGTGAATTTTTCGTCGAGATTCAAGTTTTTCGGTGATTTTTTCGACGAAAAACCCAGTTTTCAGCGATAAAACCCAAAAACCAGTAGGAATTCCTTCGAAATTCTTTACGGGTAGAGAGAGAGGGAGAAAAGATTAAGAGGAAGAGAGAGGAAGGGGAGAAGCATCTGGCAAAAAAATAAAAGTCATTGCCTTTTATACTATCGTAAAATGATGTTGTTTTGAGCGTTAATAAACCCAGAATCCTCAAGTTTTATCAAGATCCGACCTGAACCAAGCACCAACCTACTTTTAACCTACATTTGACTCGAGTGCCAGCTTACCCCTGGAGTCAAGCCAAGCTGCGCACTCTTGAGCCGTATTTTTTAATCATTTTTTTTTCTGGAGCCGAACTGAATCTCAGCCTTAAGCCAAGCCGCCTTAAGGTTTTATTTATTTATTTATTTATTATTATTATTATTATTATTGTTGTTGTTATTTCTAAATTAGAATTATTTGGTATTCCTTAATTTTTTTTTTTTTTCAAAGTCGTTGAGCTTCTGTTTAGAGGAGCAATCTATTTTTCAAAAGTCATTAAGCCTCTATTTAGATGAGCTGTGTTTATTTTCTCCAAAGTAGTTGAGCTTCTGATTAGAGGAACTTTTTTATTTTTTCAAAATCGTTGAGTTTCTGATTATAAGAGCTTTTTTTTATTTTTCCAAAGTCGTTGAGCCTCTGATTAGAGGAGCTTTTTTTATTTTTTCAAAGTCATTGAGCTTCTGATTAGATGAGCTTTGTTTATGATTCTCAAAATTGTTGAGCCTCTACTTAGAGGAGCTTTGATCAAAATTTTAACCAAAAAAAATGTCGAGTTGAATCTCGAATGGGTGTCTACGTCTTTGCACATTTTCTGTTTCACAAAAAATGTGCAAAGAGAGACAATTGTAGATACCTAATTTGGTCCAGCCCCGAGTTAATTGAACCTGATCCAAATAGGTATGATGGGCCCATTTTCAGTTTTTATCTTTATTATTATTTTTTTTCTCTTTTGGTTTATCTGTTCTAAATTTCATTTTAATTATTATTGATTTATATATGATTTTTTTTCTAGAAGAAACTTTGCCGTGAATCTTGGGGCTAGTAGAATTTGAATTGGATTCAAAGATTGAATCTCAATCCCAGATGAAATTGAGATTGATTAGAAACTTTTCTGATCAATCTCTATAAATGATGCTGGAATACACAGAAAAGGTACACCGAAACACACGGAGAGAAAAGAAACGCAAAAAATAATGTTTAGAAAGTTCAAAAGTGTTTTTAAGATTTTTTAAAAAAATTTTGACGATTTTTTTTCCATGAAAAATTTTTGGAATTTTCAAATTTCGATCAATTTTTTGACGAAATTCAAGTTTTCCGGTGACATTTTCAATGAAAAACCTAGTTTTCAACGAAATAACTCAAAAATTGATGAGAATTTCACTGGTGTTCTTTACGGGTAGAGAGAGAATGAAGAGAAAAAAGAAGGGAAGAGAGAGAAAGGGAAAGTGAAATTGAAGAGAGAACCGATTTTGACCTTATATACCTTCATAAATCGATGTCGTTTTGGGCGTTAATAAACTCAGGATCCGCGCGTTTTGCCAAGATCCGACCCGACCCGTAGCACGACCTGCGTCTTTGCCTGGGCTTCAGCAGAGCCGAGCCAAGCCGTTTTTCTTCGAGTCGCACCTTTGAACCGCTTCTGTCTTTCGAACTGAGCCGAATCCAAGTCGAGCCAAACCGTTTCAAGATTTTTTTTAATATTTTTTTTATTTATTTTTTATTATTATTATTGTTGTTGTTGTTATTATTATTTTTAAATTAGAATTATTTGGTATTCCTTTTTTTAATTTTATTTTATTTTAGTTTTTTTTAATGATTTTCCTAAAATAAAATTCTCAAAAAAATATTTTTGAGAAAAAGTTGAAAGTATTAATTTTCCTTAAAATAAAATTTCTAAAATAAAATTTTTAAAAGATATTTTTGAGGGAAAGTTGAAAGTATAAATTTTTCTTAAAAATAAAATTTCTAAAAGATTTTTTTTTTGGAAAGTTGAAAATATCATTTTTTCTAGAAAATAAAAGTGTTCTAAAAAAATATTTTTGAAAAAAGTTGAAAGTATCAATTTTTCTTAAAAAAATAAAATTTTTTAAAAAATACATTTTAGGAAAAAGTTGAAAGTACCAATTTTTCTTTAAAAAAAATTTTGTCAAGAAAAATGTTTTAAAGAAAAGTTGAAAGTATCAATTTTTTTGTACAAAAGCAATAATTTTTTTTAAAGAAAATGATTTATATCTAAAGTTGAATCATTATTTTTTATTTTTTTTCCTGAATTTTTTTTAATAATTCAATGATGGAATCTCTGCAAGTGAAATAGTAATTTTCTTGCATACTTTTTGAGGTGAGAAAAATTTTTTTAATTTTTTGTCAAAAGTATTGGTAATCAATTAAGAATAATTTTTAATAATTAATTACTTGATAAATTTTTAAGACTTATTGGATAACACGAAATTAAATTGGTACCATATTTCAATGGGCGTTGTAGGGTGCTACAACATTCTCATACGTAACCGTACTTCAAACCTTGTCTTGATTAATAGACCCGAACATATTTTTTTAGGAACCCTTAGTCAAGTTTGGGTGTTTCTTGAAAGATAGATTCTTTAAGTGATCAATCGTACCTAAACAAAAAGATTAGTGGTGATTTCTTAAGTCAATATCTAACGATAAATCCTTAGATCTAAAGTTATGATAGGTATATAAAACCAAAATTTTCTTTCCTTTGTAGATCTCCTCTGCTCTCACTTTTTTTTCCACTTTTTTTGGCCTTTCTCTCTAGACCAAGAAGAACTAGATAAATCTATCGATTTTTTTAGATTATCACATTGGATTATGGAAACTTGGTCGGAAATATGAATGTCACTGATAAACTTTGCTTGAATCTGAAATTTTCAAAAATTTTTAGAAAACGAAAATCAACAAATTATCCTTTTGAGCATGATTCCACAAACACAATTACTAAACATTCCCAAATTTCTCAAAAAGACTTTATGCCAAAACAAAAAAAATTTCCTAGAAACCCTCAGCTACCTTACATGCCCTTAGATTGCCTTTTTTTTTTTTTTTTGCTATCTTTTCCCAATTTTGCTCTTGATGATTTTTTTTTTTTGTTGATTTCTCTTGCTATTTATAGGAATACTTAAAAGAGTTTTTAATTGACTATAATTCAATCTTTGACAAGATCTTAAAACCAGAATTTATCCTTCACAAATCAAATCCAATTTTAACTCTTATTGATTCACGGCAAAACTCTTTTTAAAAATTTTTTTTATTATTTTTTACTATTATCTTATTATTTTAATACCTAATTTGATAATGTAAAACTAAAGATAAATCAATAATAAAAAGCTAATAATAAATAAATAAATAATCATTACAGAAAAGATAAAACCAAAAAATAAATATAAAATAAAAATGAGTAATTAGGCTTTAATGAATTAGGTCCAATTAATTCGAACCTAGATCAAATAAGATATCTACATGGTGATTAAATTTTTTTACTAAACTTCAAAAGTCAAAAGAGTATTTTCAAATTAAAAGAAATTGTTATATTTTTTATAAAAATCTTGAAAAACTATATTTATTGTAAAACTTACATGGATTGTGAATGATTTTTAAAATATATGAAATACCAATATATTATATAAGTTTTTAAAATTTTTTATATAATATATAAATTATGAATTTGTTAATAAATATCATGCTTAAATATAATTATTTATTATGTATTATTATTTTAAATTAATTATGTTAAAAATAAGTATTATATTAATTAAAAAGTTCATAATTTAAATAATACATTAAAATTTTATAATTTAAATATTACATTAAATATTTATATAATTTAAAAAACATACTACAATAATTCTTTCATAATTTTATTTTACCCTTTTTTTCCTCTCCAATAATTAAAAAAAAATCCCTCGTCAAATATGGATAAGCTAATGGGCGAGGGAAACCACGACCAAGGCAGTCATATGCGAACGCGTCATTTAGAGGTAATGGAAAAAGACAAAAGGGATTGTTAGGTGCAGCAAGACGTGGAAATGTGTGAGGGAAGAAGCGTTAAATGCAAAGACGAGGGGCCTGTCTTCTAGATCCCAGCATGATTTGTCCTGACACTGCATTGAGACTTGTTACACATCACTCTCACTGAACCACTGCCCCCATTCCTCTTCTTTCTTGCATGGCTTGCCTGCTACTAGTCTTTTCTGAATTCGGCCTTACTAAGTGCCATGTCGTACGTCAGATCACCATATTAAACATGAATTTAATCTTTCGTTTATTTATTTTTTTAAGAAAAAATTTAAAAATAAATAAATTATTTAATCTTTAGATATTTTTTGTTTATTTATTTTTTAAAATAAAATATATCGTATTTGATAATTTAAATAAATAATTATAAATAATATAATCAAAATAATTTTAACAAACGATCATGATAAAATTTAAATTTAAAAATTTTTTATTAAAAAAATAAATTTTAATTAATTGAGTTAATTATTTTTTTATATTTATTTAATTTTTTTAATCATATAAACTGCATGCCATGCATATATTAATTTCTTCCATATGATTTGAGCAATACTTAAAATTTAAATTTGATTATTATATAAATAATCAAAATCAACACTTATGAATTTAAATCCAATAAGATATCTCAACGGTTAAATTTTGAAATCTTGTATATTCTTTTGCTTTAATGGATAAAAAGAAAAAAAATTCGTGCGCCTTATATTTGTTAGTTTGAAAAAATTACACCTATTTATGTTTAAATTAACTTGCACGTCGATGAAGCATATCTAGGCAAGTAATAGAATAGCTATTAATTGGGTATAAAATTATAGTATTAGCTAGGGATATTAAAAAGTCTAAGCTTTTATTTCCTACAAAAGATATTATTATTATTATTATTATTATTATTATTATTGTTAAACTTAAATAACAAGAAAGTTCAATGCTTCTTAAAAGTTCTATATTCTATAGATATTGTGCAAATTAAAAATATAAAATTCTGCATCATATTTTATTTGTTTTTTATTATTTTTCGTCTTTGTCGTATCGGTAATAATTGGGTAAAGCTTGATTGAGTCCATTCATAAAATACAAATTTTGATGGCAAAGGAGGATTCTCACCGTGTATTCAAATCAGACCTAAAACAACTTATATTATAAAGGGAATGATTATCATGAACAAAAAATTTAATAATATATTATTAAATAATCAATTAATAAACTCAACAAATTAAAATATAAATAATTAAATTCACGTTGAATTTAAGATTTTAGAATTTTAAAACTTTTTTCTTGTCATTAAATTAAAATCTTTAATTATTAGGTAATTTATATATTTACATTATATTAAATAAAAATAAAATATTGAAATTATTATTTTATAATTTAAATTAACACATCAAATAAAAATATTTTTTAATTTTTGATTAATTCATATGTTATATTTTAAAATTTAAAATTTTATTGTTTTGTTATTATTTTCATATTATATTATGCTTTAAAACGGCTAATAGATAAATGTCCGAAGTCCGAGTTTTGGGAATCATAAAAGGAAGAGTTGACATAGCCATTTCCAATGCTTACTAAACAAAGGTTGGAATTCGGAAAGCTTCGAGAGTAGTTTTAAGAGCAGAAAGAGCTTTTTTGTGTTCTGTTAAAATAGCAACCATAGAAGCTCTCTTCTTCCATGGAGTTTGGGACATCAACAAATCATTTCCACTGAGTTTCTTGTGTTCTCTCTCTCTCTCATTGTACCATTACTTCACTCTATACCGGTAAAGTACACCTCTTTCTCTATCTTTTTCTTTCTCTCTCTCATAATCATTGAGCAACCTTTATTAAACTTTTATATAAATTATTATTATATATGTAATATATTTATTTGTAAACTCGGTAAAGAGCTTTTTCTTCTTCTAGTGTCTGGGCTGTTTACTGTTGTTTTGAAGTTATTTTCATTCTGTATTTCTTGTTTTTACTCTTGCATTTAGCATTAGTTCTTTTGTTCCTCAGCTTTTTACTTGATTGAATACAAGTTGGTTTGCCAAGTAATTCTTGTTGCTGTTTATTCTTTTGGGTCTTTGATTTTCTCTAATGGGTTTTCATTTTTTTTTGGTTGTTAAGTGCATTCGGCAATCAAGAGACTCGAACTTTCCATAAATTTGGTGCATCAAAGAAGAGAATTTGTTGGTTTTCTTTGCTTGTCTTGATCTTGATTGTTCAGGTGGACTTTCCTGGTTAATGTTGAAGTGGCCATAAAGAGTTACTGTTGAGACTCAGCTGTGGTTTTGGAGATCATGTTACAGTGAAAAGGTTAAGAAAGATAGCTTTTTTTGTGCTTTTTCTTGAATTGAACTTGGTTTAATTTGTTCTTGGGTGGTTCTATTGCATGTAATGGAGTCCTGGAGTTATGTTTCTGGGGAGAAGGGATCTGCATCTGATGCAGCAATTTCTCCTTCTGATTCTTATGCAAGAAATAGATGTGCCTTTATGAACTGGGAGTTAAAAGGTCCATATAGTTTTGGTAGCAACATGCCAGTCTCAGGACAACAAACAATTGAGAATCATGCTTTTGAGGAATTGGGGTATGGAGAATTGATAGGAAAACAGTTACCTAATGATTCAATTGGGGATGTTTTAAGTAGCAAAGTTAGTAGGGCAAGAACTGTAAATCCAATAATGGCTGCCCTGAATGCCTTTTCTGGGGACAATGAGTCTACTTCGAAGCTTTCGAGCTCTGTAGTGGACTCAAATAGTCGGGATTCTTCACTGATAGATTTAAAGCTGGGAAGATTTCCTGATTATAGAGATGGTCAAAATTTTAGTTTTTCTATAGGACCTCCCATTTTATCTTCATCTGAGTCATCTACACCCCCAAGGAGAGTTCGAGCAGCAGGAGTACATTCTCATACTGCCTACTGCCAAGTTTATGGCTGTAACAAGGATCTCACTTCCTCAAAAGACTACCACAAGAGGCACAGAGTTTGTGATGTTCACTCAAAAAGTGCAAAAGTTATTGTTAATGGAATTGAACAACGGTTTTGTCAACAATGCAGCAGGTCAGATTTGCTTATAGAAGTCCTTTTTTGCTCCTTCAATTGGCAACGAAATAGCATAGAAAATAAAACCAAAAACGAAAAAACAGTACTCTTTTTGTCAATTTCAAAATTATGGTAATATTCACATTTTTTATCCCTTTTCCCTTGTCTTCTCATTAGTAAAACAGGGTTTTTAGGACCTTGGAATTGTTTCAATTTTATATCTTGTTTTTTTATATAGTTAATTAAAATTAATTTTTTTCCAGGTTTTGCTTTCCTTGTTGCCAACTTTTTTTGTTGTTTTTTGGGTTGGGGGGGGGGGGGTTTGTATAATGAACCCTTTCTCTTTATATGCTCCAATCTCTTTACTCAAACTCCTTTTGAAAAAAAAAAAAGAAAACTAGCATCTGGTTATTCCAATGGATTTCTCTTGTCCAGATGTATTTCAGGGAAAATATAAAACCTACGTTTTTGAAAGACTGCCTGATTTTGATTCTCAATAAATATCATTGAAGGTCAACTTTGTTATCCTATAACTTGGCTCAGTTACCGTGCTTGGGCCTCATTCCTGCTATAATATGTCCTAACGTTTCACCATGCAGGTTTCATTTGCTGGCTGAATTTGATGATGGTAAGCGCAGCTGTCGTAAACGCCTTGCTGGCCATAACGAGCGGCGGAGAAAACCTCAAGTTGGTGTTCGCTCTGGGAGAACTGGAACGTTACTTGAGCAATATAATGGTACTAAACCCACATCATACCTGATTTCAGTCATTTATATAATCAGTGTGTGCATAGCCGCCCCGGGGGGGGGGGGGGGGTGGAGGGAAGGGGGATATCTACTTTGCTAAAAAGGTGTTTGACCTGCAATTTCTTACTTCCTTGGCAACTCGGCATCATGTTAACATAAAAACATTAGTTTTGTTGCTAAGCTAAAACTCAGTAGATTATCTGGAATTGCTTGCTAAAGATATAATGGTTTGCTTATCTTGCTTTGTGAATATAAAACATTGAATTGTTTTTAATTCTTGATTGATAGTTCAGTTCATAAACACTTGAAAATTTAAGTGTTTTGACTGGTTGTATAGTAAACTATCACCTCCAGGTATTTTTGTTCTTCCAATTTAAGGAGCTTCCTCTGAATTTACAAACTTGTCTATATGTGGAAAATTCTGATCTGGACATGATGTTTTCAACTTCCTGGTTTTTACCCTTGCTTTACCCACTTTTTGTTTTTTAATTTGTAATGTAGTTTAGTGCAATAATTTTTTTTGTTTGATTGGTTAATATTTCCATTATATTTTTTTCAGTGTTCTGGATGATGTCTAAAATTCCTGAGGACTTTAATGTCCCAAGTATTTGAGCTATGTTTTTTCTTGTAATCTTATAATTTGCTACACTTACGAAATTCTGTGATGCTAAGAATATGAAATTATTTGTAAAAGATCCTTCCTTTGTCACTCTTTTTGCATTTCTGTTGGTGTCATGAATTATCTCTGTAATTTTATATCTTACAAATGCTCCCAACATTATGCAGGCTTTGCTGGTGGCAGATTTCATGGGACTATGTTGACAACTTCATCCTTTATTTGCCAAGATATACTACCTAGTGGCCTTTTGCATCCTGAGAAGTATGTAACAAATGAATGGGGCAAACGGATAAAAGTTGAAGATGGGACTGATTATAGCCCTCTTTCTGCCATTTCCATCGCCAATGGGCATTTTCGTTTAAAATTCCCCCACCCTCCTAGTGGTATTGAGAAAGTTTTTCCCTCTTTTCATGATCATGGAGCTAATACAGTGACTGGAGGCATCTTGGGTGAGAACAATGCGCAATATCCTCATGATTTTGGCGGATCTAATTCTGGATCACGCCCTTTATTCCAAGACACCTCGTTAGGAAGTGAAGACATCAATGTTTTCAATGCAGCATCAACCATTCAAGGATTATCTGGGATTTCAGATTCTGGTTGTGCTCCCTCTCTTCTGTCATCTCAACCACAGAACTCTTCCAGCCACTCATCAGGAATCCCCATGGCTCGTTCCCTGGTTATTCCAGGCAACCATACCCATTACAACATGAGTCAAGTCTCAGAAAAGCTCATTGGAGTTAGCTCGCAGGCTTCAACTACTGGGGTGTCAAATAAGTTCTCTTCATCAGGGATAAATTCAACTGAAGGCAGTCACTTGGGTGCCCTACTGATATCTGATGGTAATGAAGCTGCCAACTTTGATATCACTGATAGGATTTACCAAGGTTCTCAATTCATGAATGCCAAGGATCGCCTATCATGCGAAGACGGACCGACTATTGACTTGCTTCAGCTTTCATCACAGCTTCAGCGAGTGGAGCATCAAAGACAATCTATGCAGGTGAAGCAGGAAAATGAGGCGTTCTGCTGCCTTCGAATCACTTAAGTACAGATCATATAAGGAAAGTAAAGATGGTTAAATGTTCATTATCATATTAAGTGATGAATACATAAAATATCTACTCAAAAGTGGAATGGGGAAAATTTTAACAAGATGAAATGTTGATGCTCTAGGATCTTTCCTTTTTTGACTACTAAGATCATTTTCATATGATATTCCTAATAAATTATATACCTCATTGTATGACCTGTCCTTTTTATACTATTAAGATCATTTTCAATATGATATTTCTGATAAATCATATACCTCATTGAAACTGGAGCAATATCGCTGTAAAACAAAATTTGGCTGAAAGCATAAGCGAGTTTATCAGTTGAATTTTAAGCCACAATTGAGTATAATTAAAAATGACTTAAGCTGACGTGATATTCCCTTAGCAAAAAGTGTGAATAATTGCTTAAATGAAACCATGTGGTTCCTCATTGTGCAGTCTTAATCTTTTTTCTAAAGTATGATGAGAATTTGGACTTAGCTTCTATGCTCTGGCAAGTAAATGATTCGGGGGCAAAACCAACTTTTGCTAATGTATCACATTCATGTCATTCTTTGTTGAAAATATTTGCTTGCTTTAGTAAAACAATTTTTTGTTAAAACCATGTTTGGTAGAATTAAATCAACAACTTAGGCATAATGTAGATAGTGATTTGATAATGCGTCAAGATGATAAGAAAAAGATATCAAAGCAAAGCAAAGGACTGCTAGAACTATGGCTATTGCCAT
Source organism: Durio zibethinus (assembly GCF_002303985.1). The sequence goes on along the minus strand of NW_019168381.1, from coordinate 23,803,124 downwards.
CACAAAGATACTACTATCACCAAAAGAATTTTTAGCATAGCATGTACACTTTTTTCGTATTACCACCATTTACCGTGATAGTAGCAATCTTGTATTTGTGAGAAATGGCTTTGTTTACTATTACCACCATTTCTGCAAAATGTTGATTAAACATTGATTTTAATCTTTATGCTTTTGTATTGCTTCTGGATGTTAAGATCAAAAGAATAACAATTGCTTCTGGATTTGTTTTTGTTAAATTATATATATTTATATTTGGAAGATTAAACCTAGATATCCTTTTGAGTTGGGGCACAAATAATTCAAGAAAAATGAAGAGTCTAAGATGTTAATATAAACAAGAAAACAGAAAGTTGTAGTTTGGGACTCTGTTTAAATGCCAATGACCATGATATGGTATAACTAAAATATTTACAAAACTGCCATTTTCATCAAGTAGGACAGTAGTGACCCAGGTTCAATCTCCGGCATTGCTGTCCTTTTTTCACTATTCCTAAGTTCATTCAATATTTTTGGCTTTAAAGGTCTTTTATTATCTGCTTTTTTCACATTTTCTTTCACATTTTTGGCTTTAACACAATTTCTAACTAATAGATTAATAATGTGGTTATATTGATTTTTTAATCACATTGCATAATATGATTGATATATTCATCTATTTGTTATTTGGTGTCAAAATTAATAAAATTAAAATACAATAAATTTTAATATCGAATCATAGTATTATGATAAACATAACTTTAACCCCTTATATTAGCAAAGCTATAAGCCTGTTATAGGGCCACTTGTTATTGCCTATAAGCCGGTAGGGAGACAATGGGACCAAAATCCAAATTAGCTGGATGATCACGATGGTTACTACAAGTCAAGAACAAGGAGATCAAAGTTTTTTTGGGGGGAAACCAAATGCTTTGCTGGAATGTCATTGTCCATGCACTGCTCAACGAAGCAAGGTGCGGTTATAGAAAGAGCACATGGGACATGCACATGAAAACACAAGAAACAACTCAGGGAATGGAAATTTATTGGGGCAAAGGCAATGCAGACGAGACAACAGCTCGTGGCACTTCCAAGGTTGTGCTGGTTGATAGTTTTGTGCCATTATGAAAAGATTCAGTACTTCACTGAATTATCTGCTGGCAGAACTTACCAATCTTTGTAGGAAATTTGGCGGAAACATCCACATGAATTGGCATCTAGCTACTAATGCTAATTTTAAAATTGATCGATAAAGGAATCGACATTTAATCTAATTTATTCATATAATTACTTAAACCAAATCTCAGCACTTATAATCTTTTTTTTATCATCAAATTATGAATTTTTTTTTTGAAAATTAGATTAATAAATAAAAAGCTTGAAGATTACAACCGCTAAACCAAGCCTAAAAGGTTGTTTATGCGTTCTTATTAACAGTCCAGTATCTCCATAGCAACCTTCTACTACATTTCCTAACTCAAATCATTTTGGCAGAAGGTGACAACAAATGCTTCATGATAGTTGTACTACAATTAGGTATGGGTGGAATCATCCTATGTCCACCGTTGCTGACAATTACAACTTGTGGTCCTAATTAGAGGAAACAAGCACGAATCATCAGTCAGAAATTGGCTTAACTCATCTTGTTGACAATTCAGATTTCCGGTATCAAGTTCCAACCACTATCAACGAATTAGAACTTGATCCTTTCAGCTATGAAATGCCCATTTTCTATGCTTCATTCAGCGATGACTTCTCACCTCACATTGACTCGTTTATAGAAGCCTAGAGGGGTAAAGGTGTTTACCCTTTCAACTTAACATTCTTCAGAGGAAAGAAAATGTCAACAGAAACCAACTGACGAGAAAGGAAAAACACTTAAATAAATCTGTTACTATAACTTTTTCCAAAGGCAATGATCTCAATCATAGTCCAAATAAATAAATACTAGCTAAATCGCAAATCTAATACAATACATAAGCCATAATTTTCTTACTGTTCTAAATTCAGTAACATGTTGAATAAAAATATATCTCACCCCTCCCCAACCTGTAAATAAACATTCCAAACTTTAAGGAAAAAGCTTGGACAATACGGATGATCGTGATACAATCCTGGGGCTGCTAAACAAAATGCTAGCTGTTTGCTGAAGAAGTTTACTTCAAAGCACCATTGGGCAACTCGGCAGATTTTGCACCTGACGGGTTCAGCTCATCCCATGCTTCAATCCATGTCAACATGGCATCACCGAGCTTGTTGAAGTACTCATCAACCTTGCCTAGTTTTGCCTTGACCTGCTTGGAGATTTCAATGTAGCATTTCTGTACGGTGGTACAATCCTTGGGAAGGGTAACAGACTGGAAGAATGGGATCAACTCTTCTTGCCAGTAAATTCCTTTGTATTCCTTCTTAAGATTCACAAAAGGGTTGCTGGCTTTGCTGTGCCAAATGTATGGCAGTCCAGTCTTCACTCCTAATCCTAGGTGATCACATATAACCTGCATTTGAACAGACAGGCTATTAACAGCTGCACTTTAATAGGAAGCTTGTACACAACCATGTACACTAATAGCAGCAGATTGATAGACCAGAAGGTCAAGGTAGAAGGTAGTAAGAAAGATAAGATACCTTGGTACACCAGCCAGCCCACATATCGTCATATCGTCCAATTGGCTGACCATCACCCATGAGTCCAAAGTACATTGCAGGGCCAATCAATTCACGGTTGAATGCCAGATTCATACCACACATGGGAAAGAGGGTTCCCTTCGGTATTGTCATAATAGCATCAACGTACCTGATAGAAATTAGATAGGATTAGTCTTCATTTAAATGAGTACATATGTAGCACACAATGTGAAGGCTTAAATATACCTGGTGTTCCTCTCAAGCGGCTTGACAAGCTGAGTTGGAGCATCATAATCTGGGATGTTGAGCCAGAGGCCATGAGACACAGCAGTGGGAACACCCTCACGGAGACTGAATGGGTACCCACGTACAAAATCTGCACCAGCTCGGTATGGGTCATACAGAGTGTTGAAGAAAAATGGAGTAGAAGGACTCAGAAGGTTCTTTATGTGCTGCTCCAATGCATTAATGTCTTTTCCAGATGGATCTTTGGCAACCTATAAAACCAAGCAGCCTCAAACTTCAGATTCACATATATGTCAAGGTATAGAATATTGACTACCAGAAGAGATCAGAACATTTCATTGTCAGATCCCATAATAATGCATCTAAGAATAATTGATAACACTTGCACAAGAAGGGCCCATCATTTATAAACAAATGAATGCAAAGAGAAAACAACTAAATCTTAAGCACATTTTAAAATTTAAGCTCTAAAACCAGCTTCTGATAGTCAAAACTGATATCCAAAGAAGATAGACTGCATATCGGTTTATATATGTACCAATCAAGCCAAGAAAGAAATCTCAACTCTTCAAACCAAACAGATAATACATAAACCCAGATGAATCCGAAAGAGACCCACATTTCAAAATTCACAATCAAACATGATAAAATAACAAAAGACTATGTTTCAACACACTTTTAGGAAAGGCCGCTATGACTCATATCAACATTACAAAGCAATGGCTGTGGAAAGATCAAGTAGCACGTGTGTCTCTCATTACATGCCGCTTATCATTAGTGGTTGTGTCATTTTCTCAACAAGCTAACAGATATTGAAATTATTTCAGGAAACACAGATCAAAACCTGTTATTTGCTAAACTGCAAGCAGATGTGTAACTGGTGGATTTATAATTTAGCAGGAACAAACCAAAAATAACAATGGCAGATCCAAATAGCAAATCAAGATAGGGAAGTACCACCAAATTCCATTAAAATAAAAACTGTTTTTTAAAAAAGATAAGTCACCAAAATACCAAAAAAAAAAAAAATCAAAATTCCCAAATCACATCAAGATCTAAACTTCCATGCTCGGAACACTAAAAAATCACATCAAGATCCAAACTTAACCACATGCAAAACGGTAAAATTAAATAAAACCAATTTCCAATTCCAAAAATTGACTCAAACCCAGATCTTCAAAAACACCCACATAAATTTAAAAAAAGAAAAAGAAAAAAATCAAGACTTTTAATCACAAAAACGAAAATTCAAAGAGAGGAAAGAGACGAGTTTTGAGCTTACAAAGCAATCATCATCAATGGTATAGACGTACTTCTTCTTGGAAACCATGTAACCAAAGCATCTACAAGCGGAGTCCTTGAAAGAGATACAAGAAGCCTTAGGACCCAAAATCCTGTTGATATCGTTCCTGTTGTAAAGCTCATAGTCAAAGCCTTCAGGAACCTTGATGATCTTTGAAGGATCACCATCTTGAACTATGATGAGATGGTAAGGCTGGAAAAAGGGTCTCCACATCTCTAAAAAGTCCAAGTTCCTAATGGTTGGAATCACGATGTCAAGCTCATCCTTCAACAGCGGAGCTGGTGTGATAGTTGCTGGCTCGGCCATTGGAGAAAGCTTGGACTTTCAGAGCCAAAGCAAAACAAAGCAAAGCAGAGAGAAAAGAGAGGGCGCGTTTGAGAGGGGAGGAAAGAAAAGAAGGGCTGGCGTTTCTATAGGAGCGGGATTAGCATGGGTGGCACGTGCGAAGAAAAGAAGGTGGCTTCTGGTGGGAAAACAACTCAACTGGATTCATGCGGTCAAGTTTTTGGGAAAGTAACTAAAATAGGAGTAAAGAGTAAATTTTTTCTACATTCAAAAAAATTACTTATTTATTTCAAATTTCACTTATTATTTTTTGACGATTACAATAATTTAAAAAACACCAATAAAAAATAGTACTGTCTCTGTCCATTTTTTATGTTCCAAATTTAAACATCTAAAATTCTTATTTTTTATTTTTTTTTACTTTTTGATATTAAAAATTATGAAAATTTAATTTTATAACAAAATTAATTTTAATATTAAATATATTAAAATAAAAAAATTTTATTAAATTATTTGAAAATCAATATCGTCCAAATAATTTAAAACAGAGAGAGTACTAAACAATTATGGAGTTATAATCTATAATCAATCAGTATACATACATAATATTAAAATTGAGTTGTGATTGTAACTCTTCTGCCTTAGTTGCTTTTGATTGTCACCTCTTGAATTAGAGCCAAATTTTGTTTATAATTATAATTACATGCCATTTGGCTAAATTTTAGACCTTTAATGCTAGTAAATTGGGGCATTAAATTTCTTTGTTGATTCCTATGGCAATCATGCTTTTAACCCCTAATGTCATTTAATAACTCTTTACCCTTGCAAAGCGGGAACCAAACCATTAAATGTAATTGAATATAATTTTTTAAGTCTAAGAATTAAAAATCAACTCTTGATGAAGATATATATACTTATCATTTAACAAAAAATTTAAATTCTAATTTTATCTTTTATCTTACATTTCAAGATTTCACTCTATAATAATTATATATAAAAGTAAATTCTTAAGAAGCTTAATTGATTATTATAGACACCTCAATCAATATGAGGATTTATTTACCTCTGTTAATTAAAAAATAAATAAAAAATCAAGAAAACTTTAAAAATGTTGGATCTGTTTAGGTTTGTTTATATGGGGTTGTTAAACTTAGGTTAAAATCAAAATTGAAGTTCAAACTAGAAAGGGAATCGAAAGTTTATTGATATAAGGTTCGATATAAGGTTTTCTTAAATTGAACCCTACAAATACAGATCCTAATTGAGCCTATGGATACCCACAAAAAATAGAGATCAGAGAGAGATACACAGAGATCAAAGGAAAAAGCACGTAAAGGCAGTAAAGAGTATGAAAATTTTTGGAAAGATTTTTAGTAGGTTAAAAAGAATTTTTTTCTAAAAATTTTTTAAAAAATTTTTAGTTTTCGATTCAATTTTTCTACAATTTTTGAATTTTTTGGTGATTTTTCAGTAATATTTATAGATTTTAGTGAGTTTATCAGTTTTCGACGTCAATTTTTTAGAAATTGATAAAAAATTTTGATAACTTTTTCAGAATCCGATAAAGATTCAACTGAAGGATCCGCGTGTTTCTATTCGGACCAACTTGACTTGAAGCGCTAACTCACTTTTTGACTCGTTTCAGCTTTTATCTCAAGTCAAGCAGAGTTGAGTTATTTTTGAGCTGTTTCAATTTTTGTGTCTGAAGCTGAGCCGCATTATCCAGCCACTTAGTTGAATAATTTATGTTTTGGTATTTTTTTAAAATTTTATTTATTTATTTAGTTTTTTTAAAAGTATTTTTGCATGATTAAATTTTATGAAAAGTAAAAAAACATATTAAACAAAATAAATATTTTTTAGAATAAATAATAATTATCCAATGATATAATTTTTAAAAATTTTAAATGGTAAATTTTTATAAAATTTTTAGATGAGAAATTTTTTTTAAAATTGTCACAAATTGTGGAGTAATTTAGAAAAAAATTGAATAATAATAATTAATATTTATTTTCAATTTAAAAAATAAAAACAAATTTTAATAAAAAATTTGAAATTAAATACTAATTACCCAGAGATGAGATTTTTTTAAATTTCAACTGGTAAATTTCTTAAGAAATCTCTAGGTGAGAAATTTCTCTAAGTTTGTCTAAATGGCTGTCATAACGTCTTGATCCGGGGATCTATCGCTAGACATTGACTTAAGGGAGTCGCCACCAATCTTTTTTATCTAGGTGCGATTGACCACCTAAAGAATCTGTCCTTTCAGGGAACACCTAAGTTTAAGGGTCCCTAAAAGAATAGGTTCAGGTCTACTAACCAGAACAGAGTTCGGGAGTTCGGTTACGTGTGAGGAAGATTATAGCACCCTCACAACGCCCATCAAAAGATGGTACCAGCTTAAATTTGTGTTATCCAAAAGCCTTAAAATTTTACCAAGTAATTAATTATTGAAAATTTTTCTCAATTGACTCTAATACTTTTAGCAGAAAATTGAGAAAATTCTCTCACCTCAAGAGTATGCAAGAAAAACTATTGTTTCACTTACAGAGGCTCCGTCGTCGGATTATTTAAAGAAAAATCAATATCAAAATCAAAATAGAAGAAAAGAAGGATTTTTCTTGTTCAGGAAAAATTGATACTTTCAACTTTTCCCCAAAAATATTTTTTTGAAATTTTAATTTCGAGGAAAATTGATACTTTCAACTTTTCCTCAAAAATTTATTTTTTTTGAAAATTTATTAGGGAAAATTGATACTTTCAACTTTTCCCCAAAAATCTTTTTTTTGAAATTTTATTTTTAAGGAAAATTGATACTTTCAACTTTTCCCCAAAAATATTTTTTGAAACTTTAATTTCGAGGAAAATTGATACTTTCAACTTTTCCTCAAAAATTTATTTTTTGAAAATTTATTTTTAAGGAAAATTGATACTTTCAACTTTTCCCCAAAAATATTTTTTGGAAACTTTCAATTTCGAGAAAAATTGATACTTTCAACTTTTCCTCGAAAACATTTTTTTTGGAAATTTTATTTTATGTTTTTTTATTCCTTTTTTATTTATTCATGCAAAAAAAAAATTCTAAAAAAAATGAACAAGCACATAAAATAAAAAAAGGTTCTGGCTTCTTGCCAGGTGGGGACCTCCCTTTTCGCCTTACGGAGTTTCTTAATCAAAGCCATGGGCTTTCGCTTGAGACCCCTCCGGAACCTTCTTTGCTGCAGCTTCCATTGATCCAAATTTGCACCAAATGAGAGAACTGGAAGCCACTGCAGGATCTTTCTTTGTACCTTAACGGAAGACATCAACAAGAAATCTAAGTGTTTCTACTTCAGCCTCTGTTCCAGATTGGGTCACTGCGCTTTCACTCGATGATTCCCATGCCTTTCTGTAATCTCTTTTTTCTTGTTACTGTATGCTTTTCTTTATATTTCTCCCTCAAATCTCTTTTTTTCGTCTACTCTGATTTTTTTGCTGGAGTTTATGGATCTGCTGATTCATCTGTCACCGGAGACTCATAGTTTGCTGCACTCGGAGCTGATTCTTTCAACACGGTAACCAAATATTTATTCTCAAAACATGGATCATTTTGACCACCCTAGTCCAGAACTTCATAAACGGGTTGTTCATATCCTTTCGTAAAATCAGTTACTCCCAAAATGCCTCAAGAACTTCAAATGCTACGCGGCAGCTACTGCAACTCTGAGGATACTAGTGAAACAACATTGGCTAATCCAGGTATACTTGATCCTTTTCAGCTCAGAGACAATGCCTTCAATCCGTGTAATTTCAAGTATGGATATTGACAATATCATGGCATGTGATAGGTATTGCTTGCAGGAATAACCCACAGCATAAACCATCCGTCGCAAGAGCAGGTGAGAGATGCCCTTGCACCAGGACTCAAGTATTGAACCTGCCTTTGGAAGATTTATCAGGAATCCAGTTATGGCTTCCCTTGGAGCTGCCTTGAGCAACAATACCGCACATTCGTAGGCTACATCTATAATGTTGCTTCATGAGATGCACTTAACTCCAGTAAGACTCCAACATGGCTGCTAAAATCTATTATATCTCTTATACAGTGCTGCTGATTGACTGGACCACTTGACTCGGAAGAACCATCACCTAAAAGTGTAGGTTCTTTTGCATAAACAAAACCTTTTCTACTCCCTACAGAGTGCAGAAGGAAAGCCCTACGTAAGCCAAAAGTTGGTTCAAGAAAATCTTCCATAGCTTTTGCGTACACAAACTCCAAAAAGATTCCCAATCTTTCTTACTATTTTTAGGTGCGAAAGTAACTTAGAATCCATCTCTGAAGCATAAGCCGAAGCCAGACACAGTTTGATATTGTTTACATTTGCATTTGTCAGATCGCCAAGCAAAAATTTAAAACATTTTGAGACCATTTCCAGATTCTAAAATATCAAGGATTTTAATATACTCAAACTCAATTAGCATAAATAAAAGCTTCTGCGCATGCATGGGAATGGGATCTTCATCTTCAACCATGGTGGGGTAGAGAGGAAGAAAATGAGAGTTAGATATGAATTTCAGATTCTGACCTTTGATTGTTTAATGAAGGTTCATTCAAAAAATTGTACTAATCACATCCTGGCTGGTGAAACGAGCTGCCTATTGTCCTCCTTGACTGCAAATGTTTTCCTGCCATAGAAAATCTTCTCACTTTTTCCAAACTGTCTCTAAGACCATCAGTAACTCAACGTAACAAAGTGGAGCGCATTTTCCAACATGTCCTCCAGAACCTGGTCCAGGTACGGCAGCTGGAACTTCGGGTGATCCACCATCCAGGCTGCTGCTAGCTGTAATTTTTCTTGAAGCAACTTGCCCACTTCTGGAAGCATCAAAAGCGGGGAAATCCCAATCATCAGACATTTCAGATCTCCAAGAAGGTCCCCTCCTGGAGCAATTCCATCAGATCGAACAAATCTTGGTCTTTAAGCACTTCTCGGGCCATGTATAGGGAGGTCACCAGGATACCAATCCTGCTCCCAGGTTGGAGCTTCACAACTGGCCCGTAGGTATGAATTAGTACAGCAAAGTAAGAGTGAAGGTCAAGGTTAATGAAAAAAAGGTTTCCCACCAAGGGGAAGCCTCGAAGGCTTGGTGGTGACGGGGGCTTCCCCTTTTGTTTGGCTTCTGTTTTTTTCTTCCTCCCTCTTTTTTTTTCCAAATCAGTAGCTTTTGCTTACTGTTTTATATTTTTCAGTCTACCCCAGGGGTCCTTTATATAGGGATTGATCAGAAGTTTCTGATCAATCCCAATTCCCCTTTGGATGGGAATTCAATCTTTGAATCCAGTCTGGACTCTTCTGATTGAATTCCCATTTCCAGTGGGATTCTTCAACTTTCAATTCCAGCCCTCCAAAATCAAATAAATAAAAAATAGATAATTTAGAAAAGATAATAACAATCAGATAATAAAAAAGAATCAGATAAAATTAACAGATAATTTTAAAAAAATAAAATAAGATAAACCCAAAAATATATAATAATAATAATAATAATAATAATAATAATAATAATAATAATAATAAATAATATAATAATATATAACTATATACATATAAATATATTCTAAATAAAAATAAATAAATACAGATATATAAAAAAGAAAAAAAGAAAAAAATAAAAGAAGAAAAGAAAAAAAAATACAGGATAAAAATTCAATTGGGCCTTACCCATTTGGGCCAGGCCCAATTGATCTGGGCCTGGATCCAATTGGGTGTCTATAATGGCAGAATAATTTAGATAAAATTTTAATAAAAATAATTGTATTATTTTTCAAATAAAAAATTTTAGTTGAAAATATTTAACAATTATCTAAAGATAAGAATCTTAAAAATTTCAAATGGTAAATTTTTTAAAAAATCACTAAATAAGAAATTTTTTAAAACCTGTATCAGATGGTAGAAGAATTGAAATAAAACTTCAAGAAAATAGTTGTTATGTTATTTTCTTTTTAAAAATTTAAAAAAGAGAATTTTTAAATAGACTCAAATGATGAAAAATATAGAAACAAAAAAAGTTTTAAATTAACCCAAATGGTAAAAAATTTGAAAATAAAAATAAAAATAAAAAATAAAAATAAATTTCAATGATAAAATTCTCAATAACCACAAATGATTGATTATCTAAAAAAATTTTATGTATGAAGATATTTCTAATTTGACCCAAATAATGGAATAGTTAGATATATTTTTAATAAAAAAATGATTAAAATTTTCTTTTATGATGAAGCCTCCTTAAGTAAACAAATGAGATTTTTGAATATGTTTAAGATGAAGAAGTATTTTTAAGAATTCCATTAGATTGATGAAAAAATCTTAAAATTTATTTTTAATATTTAAATATTAAAATTTAAAACCATTTTTCATACTAACCGAACTTTAGAACCTTTTTTTTATTAGTTGACCGTAACTTATTATTTTAAAGACCCTTAATAAAGTTTAGGAGTTTTTTTAACTGATAAATTCATTAAGTGATCAATCATACTTAGAAAAAAAGATTGGTAATGACTCCTCTTGTTAAGTTTAGCTATAGATTTTTGAATCTATATATTATGACAATTATATCAATAATAACATTTTTAATATGAACAAAAATATTTAATTAATGTTAATTACTAATATATATGATTTGTGAATGATTTTATTGTGGTATATTGATTTAATTATATAACTATTCACAAATTTTTTTATTTAAAGGATTTTTTTATCTTTTTTTAAACAAAATTAGAATAGCATAAAAATAAAAAATTATAAAATTTTATTTTTTATTATTAATTTTTTATATCATTTTTACTTATTATTAAAATTGAATCCCAGTGGGGACTATAGCATTAAGTTAATTGATGTGTCAATTGAATGACATTTGTCTTTCAATTGTATAACCGTTCACAATTATCTGTTTTTTTTTTCACTTTTAGGATATATTTATTTTATCTTAAAAATAAAATTGAAAAGGTATAAGAAAAAAAAAGAAAATAAAATTTACGAATTTTTTATTATTAATTTTCATATCATTTTTATAAAATATTTTCTATAAAAATTATAAAAATTAAAAATATATAAAATATCAATAACCAATAATCACCAATAAATTAAACATCATAAATAATAAATACAATTCAATTTGTCTTCAAGTAGAGACAATCTTGTTGAAGTTATCAATTGATTATTAAGGAAAGAGTTTTCATTATTATTTATAATAAATAAAAATTTAAAATCTTAAAAACATATAATAATAAATAGGAATATTAAATACATAAAAAGTGAAAATTGTTTCATTATAGATTATGATTTTTGTATTATTCTTATTTTTCTTTTTTTTCGTAAAAAATTATAATATATAATTTATTGAAAAAATCATACAATTGATCAAATAATTAAAAAATCAAAATACTTTTAACGTAACAATAAAAAATCAATATAAAAATAATAATAATATCATATTAAAATTATATTTAATTTTTTTAACTTTTAATATTTTTATAATATTTCATATGTATTTATTTTTTATTTTTATCTTAATATAATAATAAATATAATAAAAATAAAAAATAACGAAAAATATCTAACCACGGGGGCCATATTCTAATAATAATTTAAAAGGTTGTATACTTATTTATTAGGAGCCTATATTTTTGGTGCATTAATAACAAAAATTATAATTTGAAAATAAAAAATTTTCATTAAATTTTTTATAAATACTTATTAAAAATGTTAATTTTTTAAAATTAATTATGAATGTTGGTTTTGATGAAATGTAAATAAATGATATGACCACAATATATAGAATTTGTTCTTACAATATATCATTACAAATATTTACAATTGTTATAAGAAAATATAAACTCACTAAACATTTTTTTACAATAATATTTATTTATTTATTTATTTTAAGCTTCATTTGGATGAAAGAGACAATCTTTTTGAACGTAACATCATATGATTTTAAATTGATCGATGAAATTTCTTTTAAATTTTTAATCTACCCCAAATGGCCTTTTTCATTTTAAGAAAGTGTAGGTGAAAGAATATTCTTCTCGTTTATACTCCCTGGGAGAAACCGATGCTTATTTTGATTAATCAAAACGCCTCATTCATTATTGGCCATTCACTCTTTATAATATGATTTTGTGTCATAATTTTTTTTTTATATTTAAAATTATAACAAATTTATAAATTTTAATAATTAAAATTAAAATTTTAATATTTTATTACCAGATCACGTATTTAGGATATAAGTTTTTCTGAATAAATAAATTATATTTTCACAATGTATTACTATTTGAAAATAAAAATTCTTTAGAAAAAAAATTTATCTTTCATTATTGATTTATTGTAATATTAAAAGATAATTCTAATAATAAAGTTGGCTCGTGCGAGACCGGCGTGGGCGGCCCGAGCAGAGGTGGGAAGGGACAGTAACGTGTCTGAAAGTTCAATGTACGCGGGGGCGACTACTTCAAAGTCACCGGTGGTTTGGGCTTGGATATTGGCACCTACGTGTGTATCTAGGATCAAGAAAAAGTTAGGCCAATGAAGCTCACGTGGCACAATGGTAGAGGAAGGTCAACTTTTTTACGTTCTGGCATCGTATCTCTTTAACGGTATATGGAAACTGGGAAAAGCATTGACTGGGTGGGTGGCTTCATCGTTGTCGGTTGCTTTCAGTTTCAAGACAAAAAAAAAAAAAAAGTAATAACAATTAAAAACTTGGTCAAAAGAATAACAGTAAAAATAAAAAAATTATTTATATACCATTGCAAAATTATCAAACTTTGTATATGGACTTGTGTCTATTACGTTGTTATGTGCTTTATAGTTAGTTAAGAAAATTAATATATTAGTAAAACTATTAAATGAATTTGTGTTAATTATGAAAATATATCATCTTAATATAATTAATCGAAAGTATATTATTTATAAATATTATAATATAATTAATAAATTATAATTTAATATTGTGTAAAATTTGTAAAAAATTTATATAAAATTCACGTATTTAAGTGATTGATTCTTATATAATTTTTTATTATGATTGATACTTAAAAGAAAATTATTCTTCAATTAACCAAACATTATTTAATATTGTGCAAGATCCATAAAAAGTTTTTTATAAAAACCTATACTAGTAAGTGATAAATTTTTATATATTTTTTATTATGATTATTATTTTCAAATTTGTAATATAAAAAATTATAAGTGAAATACTTACGTTAAATATATAAATTTTGTTGGTTCAAAAAAAGTATATAAAATTTGTTTATAAATTTTAAAAACCAAATGTTGATGTATAGAATATATTGATGGCATTGAGATTGGGAAAAAAAAGATTAAGAGTGCATTTTGATGAGCATTTTAAAATTTTCAAAATGAAAGTTTTTTAAAATATATGGATTCAAATAAAAATATTTGAATTTACATTGTTTAGATAAATATTTTTTTAAAAATAAATTTTGTAATTTTAAAAACAATTATAATAGAAAAATAATAATATTGTAGATAGATTAGAGAAAATATGCAATATGGGTGCTATTACATATAAAAATGTGTAGATATTATTAATAATATAAAACAAAAGAATTTAAATAAATTTTTGTAATTCGAATTGAAAGAAATAAAAGTTACGTAAAATAAATAAATATTGATAAAATCCCACGAAATTTGAAAAGAAAATATGAACCTTCAAAATTTGAGTGCATTTTACCTGTAAATTTTTTTAGGTTAAATGCTTAATTTTGTCCTTAATATTTGAAGATTGTTCAAATCAGAACTTAGTTTTTTAATTTTAATACATACAGACTTAAAATATTCGAGATGCAATAATTAAAGACTCGGATTGATCAAGTGTACATGCGTCGTTAATTTTGCAAGAAGACTGATATTATTGTCACATAAGACACCAGATACGATGCTTACGTGTAAAAAATATTAAAAGTTATAAAAAAAAGTTAAATAAATATAAAAATTCACAATTTTCTCCCTCAGTTTCCAAGCAGCCAAACAAAATTTCATTTTCAGACAATTTTTTCAAAATATGTAAAAGAACAAACCAGTAAAGGAAAAATCATTAAACAACTAATTAAAAACTCATAAAAAATATTAAATTTAACAATCCTAAACGAACAGAATAAAATACTAAATTTAACACAAAACAAAAAATATCCATCAATTTAATAACATAAAAATCATTAAAAAAATCCTTAAAAAATTCGAAAAAAAAAGTTTGAAACAGCTTGCTTAAAGTTAATAACTTTAAAACATTTCAACTAAACTAAAATAAATAAAAAAAAATCATCAAATTGACAAAAATAAAAAATATCTATCAATTGAAAACATTAAAAAACAACAAACCCACAAAAATTGCAGGTCAAATACCTAAATAAAGAAAAAAATCGAATTTAAAATCCTAGCTAAATTCCCAAATGACGAAACATATAATCAGGAAAGTTTCAAAAAATGAGTACGGCACAAAACCCAAAAAAAAAAAAAAATGAAACGTTCAAACTAAGAAACAGGAGAAAATGATCTCTGTATGGTCAATGGTTAGCTGGGCATTAGCCTTCTCATAATTAAGTTGAAAAAGCTTGCTGCCACTGCTGTATGCAACTCAATTGAATCCAAAATTCTTTTCGCTATTCAAATTCAAATCATGCCCAAAATTTTAAAGCCCCTCTTTATGTAGTGTGGGCTTTATTTATTACTTATTTATTTGGAAAAGTGAATGCTTTTAATTTATGGAAGAGCACAATCATAATGCTTTGATTAAAACGAAGTAATTAATTAAGCAACACATACATATATATATATATTAATAATTATGTAAATTTAATTATTTATGTCCTTAATGATATGAAATCTAATATATATTTATAAAGCATTACAAAATAAAAGATTGGTAACTATATAATAAAAAAAAAAAAATACTGCATTAATTCTTGGACTGTCCATAGTCCAAACACAAGAATCTTGAATTCTAAGCTTATGAACCAAATTCATTTGAATGGAGACACAAAAACTTTAAATTGCAGAATATAAAGCTTCCTTTAGTGCTCTCCCATATCCAGATTACCTGAGACCCAGATCCAGAATCATAATGCATGTGATAATGATTTCTTATTATTAAAGTAACACTTTCATTAATTAAAAACGTTACGAATTTAATTATATATAAATTTTAATTTAATAATCATAATAGACAATAAATACAGTGTCAAATAAAATTATAGTAGGACCCACATAATAAGTTTGAAAATTGGTTCACCATGAATATGAGAAAGTGAAAATTTTATGAAAACCAAAATATATCCAACCCTAATGTTGCCATTATCTATATAAACTACCCAGATCTCATAGCATATATAAGTTTCTTGGGTTAGTATGGGTGATTTGAAATGGGAGATTAGGCCAACTGAAATGGGTGGTTGGGAATGATTCTTGCACATCTTCATTTCTTCAATTTTCCATCTTCATCATCTACTTTTGATCATATGATGAAGTGGGAATGTGAGTTTCTTTCCCTTACCATCCATTTTTATTGTTTCGGGGGATTTTCCCCTTTTCCTTTCATGCTCCTCAAAAGCTTTTCTTCATCTGTTCGTTGATTTTTTTTTTTTTTTATGTTAATTATATATGTTTTGTCATTGACAACTACTATTTTTAATTTCTTGTATGTTCATCTTCTGTAGTATCAATTAAAGATGGTTTCTAGCTGCCGAAAAAGATATAAAATTACTTGTAAAATGTTTACTCAATGGAAAAAGTTTATCAAAATAGTTTAAAAATTCACTATTTATCAGTATATATATATAGATTAATAATCCAAATTATAAATCCAAAGTTTATTACAATGTAGGTTTGCAATTACAGGAATGTTTTTGAATGAGCATTTGAGAACGTTTCTCGCTGAACTGAGCAATCACAAGAAAGGGTCACATCAATGTAATAAACTTTCAATTTATGAGATTATCAATATCATGGTGATATATTAGGACTGCAATCTAATATCAGAGGTAGAAAATATAATTCTATGGCAATGTTTCTGTCTCATGTTGCCAAATGGCAAGATTCATCTTGTAGAGCATTGTTTCTGCACTACTTTGAATAAATCATATTATCTTAAGACTACCAAATGTATTAACCTTCATTTTTTGAAGATAAATAAACCCTTAAGACAATTTAAGCAGGTTAGAAAGAAAATTGGAGTCCCGTACAATAATTCCTCAATGACGGCCTTGCTGAAGAATGACGCAGAGCTGCTCTGGCTCCTCCAAACTGTTGGAGTCCCGTACAAGCAACAGATTGCCAACTGCTGCAAAGGAGGTGTTGTGTCCTCATGACGGCCTTGCTGAAGAATGACGCAGAGCTGCTCCGGCTCCTCCAAACTGTTGGAGTCCCGTACAAGCAACAGATTGCCAACTGCTGCAAAGGAGGTGTTGTGTCCTCATGACGGCCTTGCTGAAGAATGACGCAGAGCTGCTCCGGCTCCTCCAAACTGTTGAAGTCCCGTACAAGCAACAGATTGCCAACTGCTGCAAACGAGGTGTTGTGTCCTCATGGGGCCAAGACCCTTCAGCCGCAGTTTCCTCCTTTCAGCTGAGTGTTGGGAGTGCTAGTACTTCCAATAAAACAAGCGACACTGCCAAGGAATTTCGCTTTGCTTGGTCCTGGTCTAGGCTACACATGCGGCCAAGCAAAAAAAGTACCATTCTCAGTTTTTATCTCAGCTGATGGTCGACGAAAAACTCAAGCATGGAGTAAGTTTGTTCTTTATTAAATTTATAGGTGATCTATGATCTGCCTGCAAATAAATATTGAAAGCATGAATCTGGAAAAAATGAACTTAAAGCTGCTTTCAGACACTTCTACTTAGTAATTGGATATTATATATATATATATATGTATGGGCTGATATGATTTCAGTTTTTTGTTCTGTTTCATTGAAGTTATAGGTAATTTAGCTTCTGGCTACATAAAAGTAAAAAAGTGTGGACTTTGGAGAAAAATGAGCTTAAAACTGCTTTTTGCCTCTTTTCCAATCTCAAACTTGAATTCTGAAGCTAAACAAAAATGTTAGTACTTTTTATCAAACTACACCTTATAATTGAACTATACAGAAATTTAATTTTCAGTGGGGGAATAGAAAATTTAACAGTGTAATGCAGTTTGAACCTTTTGATATTTCTTTTGAATAAAGGTATCTATGTCATGGCTTGAGTGTAATGGAGGAGTAATTCAGAGATTAGAACTTTTGCAGGAATGAACAGATCGACGAATCAAAATACCAAAAAGATAAAGTGTGGACATCACATGTGCCGATTCGTGTGCATTGGCATGTGCAGCACAATTACAAGGAGTATAGGCGAGTGAAGAAGACTGTCACCAATTTCAACTGCCAGATGAACTACTCACCATGGGCGCTTGTTGCTCATTGTATTAAATCTCAACAACATCACTCAAGTTTTTAGCTTAGACTACAAGCCGCTCATTCAATTCCAATCTACAAGTTAGTCTAGTGTTGCCATTCCTACTGGTTTGATTTGCAGGATAAGACACTCATTCTCTGGTGAAATGACCATAAGTTGTGGAGGCTAACCTTTGGCTATTCTGAATCTGCAGATGACATTGATATGTTCTGTGGTTTGAAGTACTGTAATGGCATTCTAATGGAAGCCTGACCAGATGGAAACTTCCAGTCACAGTTGATTCTTCAAAAGGACATGAATACATTCACATTTAAGCAGGGTTGGGCATCCCCCGGAAAATATACTTCAATGGAGATGAATGCATGATGCTAGCTCCTGATGAATATCCTTACCTACCAAATTCTGCCAATTCAAATATAATTGCATCATCTACAATGTCTTCCTTTTTGCTTTTGGTTTTGCTAGTCTTTTGGTGACAATTTGAAGGGACTGAAACCAGGGAAAGCTGAAAGAAACTTTTAACAAGCTAGCCAGTGACATCTTTAGCAGCGGCTATGTACCTATATATCCAATGTCATCAGGGAAATGAAGGGTTGAAGTAGCAGGCTAGATGAAAAGTGTGCATTGATTTTGTACAGAAACCAATAATGATCTCTTCTATCCACTCATGGCTGACAGCTATGACAGCATTTGAATCTTCCAAAGAACCTCTTTTAGTTTTACTGGATCTGGGTTTTGGCAAGAATCAAAATAGTTGTTGTACTATTTATGATACTAAACTAGATTCATCATCATTATCATCACAAAGACACAATAGGAAAATATAAGCTATTTTTCGGTGGTATAAGAAATGAGATGAGATATAATGACTCATCAGCAAATGTTATTGCATTAAGTTTTTTTGCTTTGAGTTAAATGAATTTTTGTAACTAAATTTTCAATTACAAGAGAAAAATAATACCTCCTATATGTATTTTTTCATGAGTTATGGGTAGTGATGTAATTGAATCAGTACATTACCGAACTCGAGTTCAGCTCCATTAGAAAATTCAAGATTTGAAGCTCAACCTTGATGGAGCTTTTTTTATACTAGAGCTCGGCTCGTAATTTAATTGAGTAACTCTTGGTAAGCTTGATTAGGTTTGATAAAATTATAAATATTGATATTAAATATTATATTTTTATCATTTACTTATATGTATATATTAAATATATTAAAAAATAAAAATTTAATTAAACTTAATTAGACTTACGAGCTTTCGAGTTGGATATTAAACTACTTATATTCGATTTACTCACATTCGACTTAACTCATTATTTGAGTGGATTAAGTTCAAATTCGATTAACAAATTAAACTCAAATAACTTACAAATAGCATGACTCATTTATACGGATGATTGTAGGACACATTCTAAATGTCAAGCTACATAGGTTAATTGGGCACAAGTTGATAACCGAACCACCAAACACCAATCTGAATTATTAATTAAACTGTATTTATTTCAAATATAGAGCTATCAAGAGAAAAATTGCATGATTTACATGATATCTTATGTTATAACAAATTGCTATACATTTAATCTTGCACAAAATTGAAATGCTCCAAAAATATCATTTTCCGCTAGGTAATGTACCAATTTATATTTGAAAAGCACATTTCAGCTTTCAGGAATGCTAGTAAAAGGTTTGGGATTAATGTCCTGCAACATTTAACCTAAGAAAGGGACAGGCTGAGGAATGATGAGGTAGAGATTTCATTGGGGCTACTATCCAATGAGTGACAAAGTCATTTTCACAGATGAGATGTCTGTATTTGTCCACTTAATTATTTTCATAATATTGGTAATGATGCTCATATAAGCAACTCACTTTTCTAAATTTCACACCTTTCTTTATATATACATATATATTATGCTCTTATAAGCTTGATCATAATATAATAATTTCTTGGATGTTCAGCTCATCAATATCAGTAACAAAAACATGTCCCAATTGGTAATGGTAAATGTGCATGATCAGAGTCCCAAAGCTATTTCAGCTTGATCAGCATAATGCCTTCTGCTTCTGCTTATAACTGCTCAACTCCTGTCTAATATGCCATTAAAGGTAGGAAATTTATACCTATTTGGTGCAAAGAAAAATGTCTAGTTTTACTTTTCAGATTTTGGTTCCCTTTCAATAACCCTACACATTTATGTATAACTCTGTGAGTGGTTAAGAGGTTATCTGAGGACACACAACAATGGATACAAGAGACAGCTACCTTGTATCTTTAATTTTGTTTTCTTGCGCATTTGTCTTTAAATTAAGCTGAGATATCATATTCAGAAAGAAAGAAAATTTTGCCTTACTCTCTCCATCCCAGCACCCCTATTGTCTGGATGGGGTGGAAAAAGTAGCTAAATCTGCTATATTCAGCTTGACATAAGAGGTTGAACCATATAACCCCTTTTAATTGGATTCCACCAGCCTCTTTTTGGGGCTACTTGCACAGTAGAATGCCTTTGGATAGCACATCATGATGTAATTGCTTCGGTTACCTTATAGTTAGACTGGAGGGAAGGATTCAATGAACCACTGGACCCCTAAAGCAGTCCATTGTCTTTGGTGTAAAAATGAAAAATAAAAATATATTTCAATTATGGGAGTCGATTTTATCTTATTGTTGCTATTGCTTTTGCATTCAAACACATATATGGATGATATAAAAAATAAACAAGAGAACAATCCAATTAATAAATATTTTGAAACAAAACTCTCAAGAGAAAGAGTAAAAGAATCGGTTTGTAGATTGCTTGAGAGCCCGAGACTTGACAACTGGATATGTATTCAAGGGGAATAAGCATCACTACATCCTTAAAATGAATAGGCTAAAAGAGGGAAAAGTTCAGTAGAAACTAGAAATAGATAAAGACTTGCTGTTGAAGCAGTCCAGTACTGACATTTCCACAGATTCGCATGAGCTAAAGCACATATAAGTGACCACCACAGCACTGTGAAACATTGAATAAACGTTGTGCAGTTCTGTTCAAACCTTCAAAATCTCCAGCCAGCTTTTCCATCATTCCTTGCTAGAGTTTTGCTTCAAGATGCAGAAAACTTTTTTTTTAAATTAATGTATCAAAAGAGAAGAAAATATCCCATGAAATATTAACAACCAGTTGGTAAGACATTTTCAAAGCAGTATTCTTTGCCAATATAGACTTTCCATTTCCTTTTTAACACAATGCACTAATGCAAACAACTTCCAGTCTCCTGTGAGTTCTTGCCAGGAGCTTGGCACTTAAGTGAAATTCCAGAAAATGGGATTTGCTCAATCTACCAAAACATCTTACATAAGTCATTATCAATGTCGAAAATGTTTCTCGTTTCTAGAAATTAAGTCCATGTGTCGTCTAGTTGTTCTATTTCTTGTAATGCTTCCTCATGCTGGTAAAGCTCTTTCTCAACACATCAAATTCAAATTTCAGAATGTTTTTCCTGTAAGTAACTTCATGTTTGATCTATTTATTGCCACTGATTTCACACTCCTGTTTCTGTGCTTTTAGCTGCATATGATCCACTGGATCCAACTGGAAACATAACAATAAAATGGGATATTGTCTCTTGGACAGCAGATGGCTATGTGGTGAGTTTAACATGTCAGCTTGCGATTTTCCCAATTTAGTATTGGATTCTAAAGGAAAGATTGCCAGTCATACTGTCATATTCATTCCTAGAACTGAAGTTCCTATGTTCAGTAGTTTCAATTGAATCAAGACTTTAAAAGGTATTAATGCTTAAGAAAGTTATCTTAAGCATGAACTTTCCTTATCCGTATAATTTATAGCCACAGCCTGGGGAAGAGGGAATGAATTGCAAGTGCTGAGTTTTGAACTTTAATTTGCTGAATGTCATTCTTTAGGGTGGCTGCATGAACCAACTGGACTCAGATTTTCCTATCCATATAACTTCATTATAGGAATCAACTACAGAGTGTAAAATACCAAATCAGCCGTATCAGTTTGGCAAAATTTGCAAGGTTAAGGTTAACCTATACGCCATGGAAGAATTACCAGGGATAAAAGCAAAACTGAAATCTTACAGCCACTATATTCCCTGTTATGCAAATAAATGACTCTTTTACTTCGTTTATTATCATTTTAAATAAGAAAAATCAATATAGAGAGAGAATCCAAATACATTCTCTTATGATTAAAAAATAAATAAAGGAGAACCCCAAATCATGTTGTGCATTGACAATATGTTTCTTTTGATAAATGCTATACCAGGCAGCGGTTACAATGAACAACTTCCAAGTGTATCGTAGCATCAGGAGCCCTGGCTGGACACTAGGGTGGCAATGGGCTAAAAAAGAAGTGATATGGTCCATGGTAGGAGCTCAAACCACAGAGCAAGGAGACTGTTCCAAGTTCAAAGGAAATGTACCTCACTGTTGTAAGAGAAATCCTATAGTGGTTGATTTGCTACCTGGAGTTCCTTACAACCAGCAGTTCTCCAATTGTTGCAAAGGCGGCGTACTATCAGCTTGGGGACAAGATCCTATAGGTTCAGTCTCGGCCTTTCAGGTGAGTGTTGGACTTGCAGGAACTTCGAATAAGACAGTAAAACTACCCACAAATTTTACTTTGCTTGGTCCGGGGCCAGGGTACACTTGTGGCCCTGCAAAGGTTGTGGCTTCCACAGTCTACTTAACAGCTGATCGTAGGCGAAAAACTCAGGCATTGAGTAAGCATTATTTCACTTCAAATTATTCTGGTGAATTTTTGGAAACTGAATAAATCACTATATGATAGCTAATGTTTTCCATCATATGCAGTGACATGGAATGTGACATGCACTTATTCTCAATTTCTTGCCTCAAGGAACCCGAGCTGTTGTGTTTCCTTCTCATCTTTCTATAATGAGACTATCACACCTTGCCCAACCTGCGCTTGCGGTTGCCAGAATAAAAAAAACTGTGTTATGTAAGCCTCTCATTCATTTTCTACACCTGGTTAACATTTCATTAATGCACACGATAACTTCATTCTCGGTGGTCAATGCTCGTGATGATTGGATTGTACAGGAGTGATTCAAAGAAGGCACACAAGGGAGGAATAAACACTCCAAGGAAAGACAATGCACCAATGCTACAATGCACACATCACATGTGCCCTATAAGAGTGCATTGGCATGTGAAGCTCAACTACAAGGACTACTGGCGTGTAAAGATTGCCATCACTAATTTTAACTACAGGATGAACTACACGCAGTGGACTCTTGTTGCACAGCATCCCAGTCTCAACGCTGTCACCCAAGTCTTTAGTTTTGATTACAAGCCTCTAGTGCCCTATGAAGCCATAAGTGAGTCCTGAAAATCATTTATGTTTGATGAACTCTTGCAGAACTAACCTGGAAGCAATCCTGTGATATTTTGCAGATGATACCGGCATGTTTTATGGCATGAAATACTACAATGACCTATTAATGGAAGCAGGGCCCCAAGGAAATGTACAGTCCGAGGTACTCCTTAGGAAAAACAAGGACACATTTACCTTCAAGCATGGTTGGGCATTTCCTCGGAAAGTCTACTTTAATGGGGATGAATGCTTGCTGCCTCCTCCTGATACCTACCCTTTTCTACCAAACTCTGCCCATGTAAATCCAATTACCATATTGACAATGGCGTTCTCAGTCCTCTTGTGTATGTTGACAATTTAGAATTTTCAGAAGCTATTTCAACAGATAAAGAAGAGTGGTTTGTTTGCGTCGGACCTTCATTCGATACAGGTATACATCATAACTCATTTCTTGAAACTTGCGGATTTGATCAGGATGGGATGATTTTTGATAGTTGTGAAAAAAATAAACTAAATGCACATGATCTAGAAATTCCCCTTTTTGAGATGCATCATGGTGTAAATTTAATTGTCTCACTTACTCTGTCTCTCGTGTAGCTTAAATGTCAATTGATATTAATCAATTAGCCTTTTTCTCTTCTGCATTTTACATGGTATTCGGTATGTACGATACTCTTATTTAGACCATTGGACTATTGGTTCAGGTGGCAAAGAGAATGGGCTCTTTATTACTTGAATTCGAATCCACTGAAAAGCTGTGAAAATTTAAATTTCATGCATTTACTACACCGTACGTAGATAAATCTACTTGAATCTGCCCGGAGAGGCATGTATTAGGCAAAGTCTAGAAACTCCTTACGGCTAAAAATACTTTTTTATAGTTGAGTACAATAGGAACACAACAAACAATATATCGACGAATTTCTTGGTGATGTTCCTGAATACAATGCTATGAACTTGTTTCTGCATATACTACAAACAAATGGATCATGTGTATGATGCCAATAAACATACAACAAAGCAGCTAACTCCAAAAAGAAATGGTGTAAATTACAAACCTGAATACATAAATAATACACCAAAATGCTATAGGAACAGGAGGTTGTGCACCTGAACCCGCTTGTAGCATGCTATGTTGCCATACCAACACTATTCCAACCCCATCAAGTGGATCATTATAAGCTTCAGTTTCATAATATTAAATGGGATTTGCAGGATGTCAAACAAATAGCTTTAGCAGTTTCTGCTGACATTATTCATCACACAAAAGCCCACAAGAAAACAATTGATGCCAAGATTGTCACAACTGACTGAAGTTGAGAGATAACTGGCCTAAAACCAGTATTTGGCAACCACGGATAGGCATCTGGAGGTGGCATGACACAGTTATCACCGTTAAAATATATCCTCCGTGGGAAAGCCCATCCCTTTTCAAAAGTAAAAGTTGATGCGTCTTTTCGGAATAATAGTTCTGACTGCACATTCCCAAGAGGGCCGGCTTCTGACAGCAAATCATTATAAAACTTAACTCCCCATAACATGGCAGTATCATCTGCATAAGAAAAGTTTATTTAGTTCATGGTTGCAAAGTATATATTAGAAATACAACAGAGCTTATCAACGGATTCCAGAAAATGAAATGATGCTGCCTACTACAAAGAAATAAATCACGGTACTTAGACTTACTCAAGCCAGCATAAGGAGTTAATGATTTGTAATTAAAGCTGAAAAGTTGGGTAAGATTGTCAAAGTTGGGGTGCTGCACAACTAGATTCCACTGTGTGTAATTCATTCTGTAATTGAAATTGGTGATTGTGATCTTCACACGCCAGTACTCCTTGTAGTTGAGCTTAACATGCCAGTGAACTCGGACTGGACACATATGGCTCGTACACTGAAGCAGAGGTGTATTACTAGACTTGCCTGGACCAGAAACAGCTGAAGCTAAAAGTGGAGACCTTTTACTGCAAGGTGCCACCACAGATAAAAAAAATTTTAAAAACAGCAAAACGTAAAAGATAATTAGAGGTAAAAAAGGGATAGGAAAATGAGATAGCTTACCTTACACAACTCCCAGGTTCGGTGATATTTTGACAGCCACAAGCACATGTTGGGCAGCTTACAATGGTGTCATTATAGAAGGAAGAGAGAGAGACGCAACAAGTAGGTGTCTTCTGAGCCAGGAATTGTGAATATGTGCATGTAACATTCCATGTCACTGCAATGAGTTGCAGTTAAGGACTGCAGTTAGAAAATCCTTCCTCCATGCTGAATTATTACTAATAAAAAAGTACACTTAGTAGTTCACTTTATTGTCGTTTTAGTTCAAGCTTTAGTTGGCCATGGAGAACAAATCGTTCTATTTGTTACTATTTAAGTTTCTTCACCTGTAACTATGTAAGTCTGATAATTTTTTACATAAATTCATATATAGAGCATACATCATACTAAGTTTTAAAATTGTTTTACTGCAAAAGTATAAATGAAGTTTGTATGTAACCATATAGATTGTTTGAAATGAGAATCGGTAATGTGTTGCACGATGACGGATCTATAAAATAAGCCAAAAAACGGGCATATCTGACTTGATTAGTACGGAATAGAAAAGCAGAACTTCAGCTTAGCAAGTAACTTACTCATAGCTTGAGTTTTTCTCCTTTTATCTGATGTCATGAATTGAGTTGGTTTCACAATCTTGGCAGGCCCACAAGTATATCCAGGACCCGGTGCTTTTAGGGTAAAGTTCCTAGGCAGTCTCACAGTTCTGTTAGTTGTTCCTGCAGCACCCACACTAACCTGAAATGAGCTTGCTGCATTGGCAGAGTCTTGAACCCACGAATTTATCACCCCACCTTTGCAGCAATTCGCTATCTGCTGGTTATAAGGAGTTCCAGGCAATAAATCCACAACTGTTGGATCCTTTTTACAGCAATGAGGGGTGTTTCCCTTGTACTTTGAACAATCCCCTTGCTCTGTTGTTTGGCCTCCCATCATGCTCCAAATTACTTCCTTTTTGGCCCATGTCCACCCTAATGTCCAACCAGGTGCCTGAATATGGCGATACTGTTGGAAATTGTACATTGTAACAACAGCCTGCCAAAATCATAAAGGATAAATATTATAAAATCCAAAAAAGAAGGAAAATATAACTTCTTCAACTTTAAAATAAAAAATCATGGAACTGCAATGCTGGATTGGTAAATTTTTACCCTAATTGTTATATTTCTGAAAGTGTTGAAGTAGAATATACACTTTTAGTGAGCTTCTAAGAGAAAATGGAAAACACAGTAAGCAATGCCGCATTGATTATTCTGTTCTTAACATGGCAGTTATATACACAATATTAAATCTATCACTAATGTCGTTTGAAAACTTTAAATTAGATCAAACAGAGAAAACAATTGAAAGAATGCTTCAATCTTTAAACTTCTGTTAGAGTGTTGATGGTGGTTTCAAAAACGTATTGATTTTTGAAGGTAAGTTATTAGCCTTTTATCATGTAAAAATGAACGGAACGCTGACCCTTCAGTAATACTTACAACATAGCCATCTGGGGTCCAGCTTATTAGGTCCCATTTGATGGTGATATTGCCAGTTGGATCAAGCGCATCATAAGCTTCTGCAAAAACAGCCAACAAAAGATCCCGAAACTTTAAATTACAAGATGTTTAAGGCATTAAGTTTCAAACAAAAACCATAGTTAATTAAGGTCTGGATCACAAATCCAACATTAACATGCAAAAAATGAAGTTTGCACATCAATAGCAGTTTGACCTTTCGGCCTTGGCCCTGGTATAGACCTTTGGCCTGTGTAGCACTACTTCCTGCAAGTTCTGGACAGATTGAAGATCCAAATAAATAGTTTATTGCAAAATGCCTAGAAAGCCCAATGGCTTAGATTTAAAGCCTTTTCACAATTCCATCATTCAATATGCTACACCATACAAGAAATAGTAAGCCTCCATTTTTTTTCCTTTTTTCTTTTTGTGTATTAGAGGTATGATTGTTATGATGGTGACTTCAATTCTAAACTTCAATAAGTATCTCTTGCATAATGACACTACATTTCAAAATCTTAGGGGTCAATGGTGGTCATCTCTGTGTCGGTGAACACTGTACAATTTGATGTTACACTTTTGAACGCACAGATCTCCATTCATGGTAGATTTTTCTCTTTCTAATTGGTTAAAATACAATTGGACCTTTCCCATTCTCTTCAAATTCATTTCAGCATCCAAAATCAGATAACTCAATCCAACTTCCCAATCCCATCAACAAAAAATTAAAAAAAAAAGACTATAAGATCAAGTTTTGAAACTATTTTCAGCAACCCATTTTGCCTTTATATCAACAAACTTAGATGCCAAAGCCAAAATTAAAAAAAGAAAAAAAAAGAGTACCATTATAATAAGCAATCAACCTCCTAATGAAAACAGTCAAGCTCCAAACTATATTGAAGGATTTAACCAAAACCCAGATTCAATTTTTTTTAGTAAAAAAAAAAAAAAACACTCCATTAAAGAAAAGCCATGAATTTGATCGGAAACATACCTGTGGAAGTGAAAGTGGAGCAGGAAAACAAGAAGAGAAGCAAAATGATGAAGCTACTGAGCTTGGAAGTGGATCCAATTGGTGATGACAAAACAGTCTCCATGTCTTGCTTCAGACCTTGATAGTTTATCCGATGTTTTATGCTGTGATTAAGCTTCAGATTTGCACAAGAAAAGGAGAAAGAGAAAGAGAGAGATCCTTCTAACATGTAAAGAGAGCTCTTTTTTGAGTTCGAGTGAACTTATAAAAAAATTTTAGTTGTGTCTGAGACCAAGAGAGATCCAACCATCAATGCCATAGGCTGCAGCTGTCATTAGTTAACATGCAGAGACTGAAATCACCATGATGCCCTTCTTTACTTAAATTATTTTCCATGAGAAAAATTTAAAAAAAAAGTTAATTAGCAATATTTTATGAATATTTTTAATTTAATGCATTCTTTTTATTGAATTTTAAAAAATAATATATGAATTATAATTCGTTTTTATAAATATCACCTTATCAAATATTAATAGACACAATTTAGAATCTCCCTTCTGTATTCAGTTTACATTGCCCACCAAATAGAAATTCATTAAATAATAATCCAAAAGGAATCATTATATTTAATATCCCTTGTAAGTTAAAAACAAACAAAGTTGAAGGATTAATTCAATTAGGTTATGCATTCATTTTTAATAAGTAATATTTAATATGTATTGAATTTAAATTTTATCATTTAAGATATTTTTTTTATTATCAAACTATAACTTTTTTATAAAAAAAAAATAAACTCAAGAAAAATCTTGCACTTTCATTTATTTATTCAATATAATATTTTCATAAAAGGATTTACAAAATTGCTCTATTGTTCACTTAACTGTATTGTGAATGGTTATGTTAGTAATTAGAGCTTAAGTAGTTGGTGAAGCACACTATTGTAGAGTCTTTTGCATATATCATTTGTATAGGCAACAACTGTACTTGATTCGCAACTCGACAATAGTTGACGCTTTTATATCACTCATTCTAATTGTATACAAAAAATATTATTATTCTAAATGTTTTTATTCATTTTATTGATAAATAAATTTAGGTTATCAACGATTGATGATTCGAGTGATAAAAAATATAAATTTTTTAAATAAAAATTTAATTTTAAATCTTATGAATTAAAAAAATAAATTTAAAAATTTTTATCTTTTTTTTTTATAATTCAATCCGATTCGATTATGAATTAACATTCAAAATAATCATCGAATATCGAAATATCTTAAATTAAAAATAAATAAATAATTATGATTTTGAATATTATAAATAATTTTTTATTTATATTAATCGTGTATACATAAATTAATGGGAAATTATATATTTTTGAAATATTCACTCACAATTTTTTAAAATTTGATAAAAATTTTATTTTAAGATATTTTTTAGATTTATTAAAGATAACGTTTGACCATTAAGTTTAATTGATGAACAAGTTAATGGATTTATAAATAAAGAAGAGTCTTTATACGTAAAATATAAGAGAAATTTATAAGGGACCAATGGCTTTATGGGATTGATTATGTAAACACCCAAAAAAATTAAAGGGGAGTATTTGCAAATGTAAATATTTATTTGAATTTATTAAAAATCGAATAAAAATGTTTATAAATTGTATTTGAGATTAATTTATTCGTCATATTAAAATTGATTGATTTATTTAAGTGTTAAGTTTTGACTTGATTATAATTTTCTAGAATTAATATATTTTTATTTTTTTCAAGAATCTAAACAAATTAAATGTCATAATAAATTGGATTATTATATTTTACGTGAATAATTTATTATTCAATTAGGTTTTTACTTAAAGATTATTGATTAGGGTCTTACCTAACATTAACATATTTTGTCATTGTTAGGAAAAACTATAAAACTTATCTATCCAACAAAAATAAACAAATAGATAGGTTTCATAAACTAAAACTACTACTAGAAAGTTATTTATTTTTTCATGCTTACAAGTTGCAATTTAGCCTCACGATGTAATTGTGTCGAAAGGTTAAGGGTATCCTTGTAATGGAACCCAAATAATTAGGAAAAGGATATACTTAAAAATCACAACTTTTAAATAAGATATAATAATTCGTATAAATATATAATATAAAATATAGATAATTCGTATATTTTATTTTATTTTATTTAAAAATTATGTATTATAATTTATATCAATATAAATATATAAAATATATTTTTTAATTTTATTAATTTTGTTATTTTATATTATATTATTGTATAAAAGGAACAAAAAAAGAAGCAAGTGGGTCATAAGAAGCATAAGACCCTCTTGCCCTTTGCTACCACTGTCGGTGGGAAGAATCCAAATGACTTGCAGCAGAAGGAGACGTTTTCTCCCTGTCTCTTTTTGGTGTTTGTCCAAAAGTTCATGGCCCAACCAACCACCAAACCTTTACTATTTCTTTTTTTTTTTTTTTGGTTGCCAAATTATTTGTCCTCTCCCTCTCCTACAATCACACCAAAGCGTGGACCATTCCTTTTAATTTTTGTAATTAGGTGGCAATTATGTCATGAGCATGTGTCTATTTTTGAATAAAGATTTTGCCGACAGTAGTTTTGATTGAAATTTAGAGTTAGCTAAACTATGGTATTTTATGCTACTAACCTTCAAAAGCTATACTTCTTTTAGTTGCAAATCTGAAAATTGGAATATGATTTTTTTTACGTCCAAATTATATGGTTAATGGTTAACTCGATCAATATAAAATTTTTTAAAAAATTATCTATTTTAAGATTATTTTAGTCCAAATAAAATTAATTATAAAGTTTTGATGGGATTCGATGTTTTTATATTTGTAAAGTTTTGGTCAAATTGACAATTGATCATATAATTTGAATGTAATAATTTTATAAAAGAATATGATAATAATTTAGATTTCGTTTGATTAATATTTTTATATTTAAAATTATCAAAATTAAATTTAATATTTTATTAACATGACATATGATTGTTTAAAAATTGATTATATCTTGAACCCACCAAACAAGATAAAATTAAAAAAAATCCTTCTATCATCATCACATGCATAAATGCACATGTTAGCATGTGATTCTATACAAAAACAATCAATTCAATTATTATTATCCAAATGAAATCTCAAATTGTTTGACTCATCCATCTATATAGGATTTATAGATTATTATTTTTTGGAAATCAAAAGAAAACATAAAAAAACCATCTAGCTTTGAAGGGAACTCTATTAGTTAAAAGATTACAAAATTAACTTGTATTGTTATTATTATTGTTTAATCTAAAATCTATATAAAAAAAAAAAAGGGGACCATGAGGGAAACCGGGCTGGGTACTAAGAGCCGAAATGAAAGTCTAAACCCAGCCTGGTCTAGTAAATGGGCCAAACATGGTCCATTACTGTGAAATGCTGTTGGGCTGTCCAACTCAATGCTTGTGAAACTAATAAGTAATAACCCCAGATAGGGCAAAGGCGGCGTTCAATGGTGAGTTTACAATCGACTCCAACTCCGACCGATCTATTAAGAAAAAAAGCGAGTACTTTGAAAAAAAGTTGAATAAGACTGAGCAAAAAAATCCCTTTGCGCCTGAAAAAACATTAATAGAGCAGAGAGAATTAGGGTTTAAGGGAAGGTTCAGTAATGGAAGGCAACAGCTTGGAACAAACACTCCAAGAAGGGAACCTTTACAGGCAACTCAATTGCCTTATCGTTGCTCATCTTCGCCACCACAATCTCACCCAAGTTAGTATAATCTAACTTCTTCAAATTTTCTGTCCTTTGTTGGTTTTTCTTAATTCTCAGTTTTATTAAACTTTATTTTTCTTTATTTTTTAGGCTGCAACAGCAGTGGCTTCAGCAACAATGACGCCTTTAGACGTTGAAGCCCCTCCTAATAAGCTTCTTGAGCTTGTTGCCAAGGTGGGTTCTTTTTTTATTTTTTGGGTGGTTTGAAGGAAAAAAGAAAAAAAATTAAAAACAAAACAAAACAAAGCAAGTTTTGTTTAGTTCTAAGGTGATAACAGGGTCTTGCAGTGGAGAAAGATGAGACGTTACGAGGGGTTTCTTCTTCTACTTTGTTTGATTTGGGGACAGCTTTGGCTTATGGCTCGATTCCGGATCCTCGGGTTTCTTCTGTTGATTTCAGGCAATACCCTTTGCCAAAGTCCCTTGCTTTTTCATTTCAATTAGTTTGCTATGATTTTGCCTTTTTTTTTTTGGGGGGGGGGGGTACAAAGGAGTAGATTAATCTTCTAAATAACTAATCTAGGAAAACAAGCGCCAATAATATCATTGAACAAAAGAGTCTTCGTGCCATCAGGGAACTGTAATTTCATAGAACCGCAACTAGTTTGCTATGATCTTGCTTTTTTTTTTTTCAATGTAGCAATGCTGGATGAACATTCTTGTTTAGAAATTTATTTTGAAATTGTGATTTTAATGTGTAGTTAGGAGTTTGAGCTTTTTATGTTTGACATTCCTTACTATTCAGAGAAACTTATAGTGAATGTCTATTGTGAAACCAGCGCTTTGCAGGATACAAAAGGCTCATCAAAGAGCTTTTCAAAGCATGAGACAAGGCATCTTTCTGAACACAAGGTTGGTTAGCATATGTCTACGACATTTTCTTGAAACTTAATGTTGTAAAACTTATGGTTGAAATCTTCTTCAGAACATTGCCAGGTGTGCAAGGTTTAGTCCAGACGGGAGGTTTGTTGCTACTGGAAGTGCTGACATGTCAATTAAACTCTTTGAAGTAATGATTCTTGTATTTTTATGTTCAGTTTTCTTCAACGTGGACCATATCTAACTCCTATGCTGTTATTTAAATTGGCACAGATATCAAAAGTAAAGCAAATGATGCTGCCAGATTCAAAGGATGGTCCCGTGCGACCTGTCATACGGACATTTTATGACCATGTACAGGTATTGTTGAATTGTTTATCCAGAAGTATGCTTGATGCCAACCATTCCCATGATTATGAAAATTCATTTTTATTATGTTTAATTTAGTTCAAACCCTAATTATTTTGCATTATATCCCATCTTTCCAGTTCATATAAATCTTGTTTTGTGCATGTCTTCTCACTAATTCATCTGGGTGCTTGTATTTTGATAAATGTATTTGTCTTGGTCGCTTTCAAGTGAAAAAGGTCACTAAATCCACTGAGCAGCAAATAAAAAGATCTAGTGTCTAAAATATATTGATATTATTTTCATGCATGCTTCTTTTGGGATCAAGGGAATGCTATAAAGGAAATGGTACTTGTAACTGTATGTCTTCTTAGTAGATATTTCTAATTACTTATGGCTGAAGTGATAGTCCTCTTGGTTTTGTTGTAGTTTGTGCTTCAAATCTCTGATCAGAGTCTAAAAGGATTATCTTAGAATCAGACGTTAAAAATTACTTTATATTTTATATATATTCTCTATTTCCCTTAGCTCTAAAAGTTTATTAAAGATGCTTGAGGATTTTCACTTGCATGGTTTAACTCTTTCTGCTCAAATGCAGCCAATAAATGATTTGGATTTCCATCCTCAGAGTACTGTGCTGATATCTGGGGCAAAAGATCACACAATAAAGTATGACTTCTATTCTATATCTAATCAACTTTGAGGTTTACTTTTGGTTATTTATTATTTCCTATTTTGTCTTATATTCCTCTCGTTATTAGTTCATCAATAACTCCTTAATGATAGATATGATGAAAATTAAGCTTTACTTTTGATTTTGAATGATAGATAGAATGCAAATTAACTGGCATTTTGACATTCGGCTTAACACTTGTTTACAGGTTCTTTGATTTTTCCAAAGCTACTGCAAAGAGAGGCTTCAGAGTTATCCAGGTTTTGCTTGTTATTTTGACACAATTTCAATCATGGTTTCTGATTTAATAATTTTAATGTATTTATGACATTGTAATAAATTTTGCACTTACGATGGGCCAGGATACTCACAATGTACGGTCTGTAGCTTTCCATCCATCTGGTGATTTCCTTCTTGCAGGTAAATTATTTGATCTTTTCTTGCTTACTTATTTCTTTACGCAACATTATTATCCTTGAAGCTTAGATGAATATTCTTGTGGAAGACTACACGTGGAAACTTAGAAATGATTTGATTTAATTAAACTACTTGTATGCTGCTTTGCAATTGAATTTTCATAACCCAGATAAACCCTTTGAGGTTACCTGATCCACCTTTTAGTAGGGCAGAGTATTGTTAATTTAGTGATTCATGCTCCATTACTTTATTTCTGGATAAGAAGTGGTCAAATTGAAATCATCATGATTTGAAGTTCTTAGAGAGTATATTATCTATTTTCCTGTAATTTAACAGGGAGGGTCTGATAAAACTGAAAGTATAGGGGGTTGTGTTGTGTTTTTGATGATACAGCTGCAGATGTTATATAGCATGTTTGTATTATCTCAGAATATATGGTTGGCATATTTGAAGAGAACTTTGAATTATTCAAAAGTATTTAGTATTTTTACCAATATGTATTTTCAATTTGTTAGACCCTTGTGTTCCCAAAAAAATTATTAAAACATTATGAACGTAGAGCGTAGTGGCACAGTATGATTCATAAAGCCAACCCTATATAGAGGGAAAAGGCATAGTTTGTTGTTGTAAGTTGAACTTTTATGAACTATGTGCTTCAATAAATATTGGTTCAATTTTTGGATTTCTGGTAACTTAGTAAGCATATGAGCTAGATATTGAGCAACATAAGGTTAACTTATTTGAGGAGTCCTTTCTTTTGAGTTTGGTCTATTACTATGATTTGGCTACTTACAAGGTCGGGATGAAAACTGACAGGAACTGATCATCCAATAGCACACTTGTATGATGTTAATACGTTCCAATGTTATTTATCTGCAAATCCCCCGGAGATTGGTGTTAATGGAGCCATAAATCAGGTATGCAATGTCATATTGTCAAAATTAGACCGGCCTCTCATCCATTTGTTAAAGATAAATTGAGACTAGTAAGTCCGTAATTCAATCTGTTTCTATGTGCAGGTGAGGTATTCTTCTACAGGTGGCATGTATGTTACTGCATCTAAAGATGGTGCTATTCGGTTATGGGATGGAGTAAGTGCCAGTTGTGCGCGCTCCATAGTTGGTGCCCATGGAACAGCAGAGGCCACAAGTGCGTGTTTTACGAAGGATCAAAGGTAGGGATGATAAAATATTTGGTGGTTAGATAACATCCTACTATAAATCATGTTACTAAGTAGGATAAGTTTTAATTTATAAATGAAATGAGCTATAAATTGTAGAATATGAAGATTTATATGTTATTTTGTTAAAAATAGGGAACATGTTTATATCCTAAAATGAGAAATTGTTTCTTTGGACAAAGGCTGTGGTCTACTTTTAGATTTAACGGATAGTGAAGCAGAGTACAGCTTATGGGATGCAAATCAATTGATGACAGAAAGTACATGTAAGGCAAAAACTTCCTTTTTAGAGAACTAATCGTGTGGAATATCTAGGATGCTGCTGCTCAAGATGTGCTTCATAAATTTCAAATGGTCATAAGCATTAGTACCTTGGCATGTTTTAAGAAACTTGACCATAGTATCAACTTTCTAGGTTTGTTCTATCTTGTGGTAAGGATTCTACCGTGAAGCTTTGGGAGATAGGCACTGGAAGATTGGTCAAACAATATCTTGGAGCTACACACACACAATTAAGGTGCCAGGTATGCAGGGCTGTTTTTCTTTTTGGGTTAACCATCCTTGTTTGTCATTAGGTCAATTAAATATTTCCATAGTTACTGCATTGTAGCTGAAGGTATGACCTAATTAGTAGTCACATCTCTTTTCCAAGCTCTCAAGGTCAAACTGGTTATCCTCCAAATTAGCTATTAGGTAAAAGAAGAGAATTATCCCAGGATTTGTAAATTTCCTAGCTGAAAAAATGCTTGCCATATACTGGAAGGATATCTTGGCAGTTTGTTTTGCATCCAATCTTTTTTCTGCCAGATGAATCAGTAGTCTACATTTTCACAATTTTACGAGCTTAAAGATTTCTGTAGGTCATAACTACTACATGCCTCAATCTGTTTTCTGCAGGCTGTTTTTAATGATACTGAAGAGTTTGTGCTATCCATAGATGAACCTAGCAATGAGGTTTGTTCAACATCCTGATTACAGTGGCAACAATATAATCTCCTATGTTTGGCTTCTGCTAATAATTCTCTGATGGATGCAGATTGTTATTTGGGATGCTTTAACAGCAGAAAAAGTGGCAAAGTGGCCTTCCAACCACATTGGTGCACCTCGTTGGATTGAGCACTCACCAACAGAGGCTGCCTTCATATCTTGTGGGACTGACAGATCTGTTCGGTTCTGGAAGGAAATTCTCTGAGCTCATGGAATCATCTGGAGAACTTAAGTGAGCTGATTGGCAAAAATAAATGCATCATGGGTGTGTCTGGGTCGTCTCAAAATTCTTTTGCATATTCAGAGTTTAGATCCTGAGGCAAACGTTTGGATTCACTGTACACATCATGACCCCTGAGCCACCTTTCTCCCTTCTCTTTTTTTCACCAAATAAAGGAGAAACAAGCATTGCACTCCCTATTTAATTTCATTTGATTTTAGTTGCTAATTTTTATTAGTGTTTTAGTTATTGATCGTTTTAGGAACACATCCACTGGAAAAGGAAATAAGTAAATTGTAAGTTCAGGTGTTCTAGTTTGGCCGAAGCAAGAAAAAAAAAGGTGTTCTAGGGCCAAGGGAAGTTGGCCCCGGTTGTAAGCCTATTTTACAGTTTGATAATGCCAGTATCCATTTGCTTAATATTTCGGTTTCACCTTGATTTATTAGGTGCTGTCTTTATTTTTTCGTTTCTTTTACATAAGATAATCAAGTAAGAAGATGAAAATTTATGAAGAGTCATGTCCTGCAGATAAGGTTGTATGAACTCAAGCCTCAAAGCCACTTTAAGTATCGTGGGGTTACATGTTTCATTTTGATGAGTTTTTCATGCAAAAACGCCTCGGGGTATCTTGTCGAATTGAACTTTCAACCGGACCAAGGAAATCATTTATTTGAGTTTAGATAAAGTGGCACCGATAATTTTTCTGCGTCAAAATGTTCAAGCCACACAACTCCAGTGGAGTAGGGAGTAAGGGTGGAACCCTGAAACATTGGACATGGCTACCTTTGCAGCTTCAGATCTGTATGTAATAGACATGTTTCTTAAATTCAAATGGTTCCATCAAATTATAGCACTGAAATATCATCTCGAGTGAAGATGTGAAATAACATTGTAGCAGATACTAGATAGATGATTTCTAGAAGAAAACTAGGGTACTCCTGAAATCAGAGAACTTATTGAATTCAACTGATCTTGCTTTAAGACAAGCTTTCAGGCCTGAGGGAAACAGAACCCTCCACGAACTAAAGAGGGGCATCAATTCAGTATAAGCCACACCCAAGTCAATGTCATTTACCACGGTAGACGTCTATTATATTTGGTCAATCTGTCAGGCAACAAATGGAAGCTGAAAGTCCTATAATGACCCGAAAGCTTTGCCATCTACATTATCATATCAACCTTTGGTAAATTGAAGCCCAAAGAAGGTCAGGGAAAAAGACCCTGGGGATGGCATACTCTATGGTGCAGTTATTTTCGTTGAAAGGGAAAAATACTTCTCGCAAATTATAAGTGCTTTTTATTACAACTCAAAGACGTAAACTATCAATCCTCATGTTGTAAGAAGCAAAGGCTGAATAAAAAGAATTACTATAACATAATTTTTATTTCTAATGTTGCCAACAGTAGAGTAAAAGCAAGAACAAAATGTTATAACAGAAATCATCAAAAATAAACGATCAAAGCTCAAAAAAGAACCTTCAACTCCAATTGACATTGTCATTCCACTTGAAATTTCAGTAAGGCAGAAACCAAGTTTAGGCAACGCGCGTCCTCCCTTTAGTCTTCTTTACAAAACTTAATCGAATTTGCTTAAGACGTCTCCTCTTCCTAGCCATTTTCTCAGGTAAAGTCTCCCTCTTCTTCTCCTTCTTCACAGCTTTGGTTTTCTTCATATATCTTGGATCCACCCTATACGGCTTAGGTTCCACTGGCACCCCATTTTTCACCGCTTCATTATAGAGAGCATTTGCTCTATCGAGACGATTATGAGCACACCATTTCCCCATTAACAAATCATACGTCTTAATCCCAGGTAAACACCCATCACCCTTCATCTTCTTAAAAACACTCACGGCATGCTCAACCCTCTCAATCCCACATAATATCTTCAAAAAGCCATAATATTCCTTCTTACCAAGCTTATCACCAAAACCAGCGGACTTCATCCTATCAATCATCTCATCGCCTTCCCCAACTCGGGCAGCCTGATACAAGCTCCTAATCAAAATCAAATAACTCTCTGCATCCGGATAACACCCCCATTCCCCCATCCTATAAAACAACTTCATTGCATCCTCTGTTCTCCTAATCTTACAAAGATTATTCATCAACACATTAAAAGTCTCCACGTTTCTGGGAACCCCATAAAAATCCATATCAAGCAAAACTTTCTCAGCTTCCGAATGAAGTCGAAATGGATCCTTTTCCCTACAAAGCTTACAAACACAATCAAGCATTGCGTTATACGCCATTGTACCAATCTCAAAACCTCCCCTATACATTTCCCCAGCCAATCTTTTTGCTTCTTCCAGCTTCCCATCAACACACCAACCTTTGATTAATAAATCACATATCACCTCGTCCGGGAATATCTCATTGGCCGAGTCTTTCACCAGTTTCTCCGCATAACTCGCATACCCATTTTCACATAACTTCTCTACTATCAACCTTAGTGATTCTTTATCTCTTTTGAACCCATAATCCTTCTCCATTCTCTCGAAAAAACCCAGAACTTGGGTGGGCCTGCCAGCACGAACCAGCCTATCAATGGAGGAGTGAAGAGTTTTAGGCCCCGCAACAGACTTGTGATTGACAAGGAGATCATGGGCAGCTTTGAAATCTTTTCTTCGACCGAAATAATCAATGAACCACGACAGCGTTTCGTCGGTGTGGTTGAAATCTGGGTCTGAGAGAATCCAATCGTTAAACCCTAAAACAGTACGACCAGCTTCAGGGGAGATATTGAGGGTTTGGGAGATTAACAGAGGGGTTGGTTTGATGTGAGAGAAGTGAAGCTGGAGTCTTTGGGTGATGGCGAGAGGTTCTATATTAGGGTCCTGGACGAGTTCAGTGGAGAGAGATTGAGCAATCGGATCTAGGGTTTGGGGATTAGGGTTTTGGGTTGAGAAGGGTTTAGCAGGTAGAAATGGCAATTTGAGGAAATGGGTAGGGGTAAAATGAGGTTTCAGAGAGAGAAAAGTGCGGTGTTGAACGGAAGCGGGAGAAGAGAGGCAGTGGCAAAGGAGCCGGCGGAGTTGAAGATAGGTTAAAGGCGGCATTTTTTTAAAAACTGAGAAACTGGGTTCTACAGAAGAGAGGAAAAGGAGCTCAATGGCAGGAGAAAGCAAAAGAGCTCTAATTTTGGGGAATGGTGGAAACCTAGATTGTGAAGTAGATACCAATTAGCCCAATCTAGGGAGCTAAAATGGACCTAGATGAGGCCTGGAGTGGCATCCAGGAGCCCAGAATCTGCTTAGTTGGATATCAATTTCTTTGTTGAGGGAGACTTTTTGTCTTTTGGTATGTCAATAGGACTCATTTTGAGCCTTTGGGTACTTCCTAGGGTGCATTATGTACCTAAGATGGGGCGTTGGCCTGTTAGCCTTCGCTAATCATCTTCATTCTCCTACTCCTTTGTTGGTTTTGCCATACTAGCAAGCGAGGCGCTCAAGAAGTTGGCATCCTGACACGAGGTTGACTTAATTGGCCAATCCATCTAGTTAGAGTCGTAGCCGTGGCTCTCCATTGTGATACACCATGTCTTGTCGTCTTTTTTAAAAACATCGACTTTTATAAGAACATGCATCAATTTAAATATTCAAATGCATGATACATTATAGTTTAATTTAAAAGACTAAATAATTTATTTATTTTTAACATATTTAAAAACCTAAGCACCAATTCAAGAATTATTTATATAAGGTATTACTTGACATATTAACTTGGATATCACCATACTTGTCTGTTCACAAGTATTGGGTACTATGTGATGCCATAAGTAATTGCTTGATATATTTAACTAGAAAGGTTTAAGACAATAACTATGGAGACTGTGTCATGTAGCATCATTGTAAAAGAATATGTACAATAAGTGAGCGACAATTATATAAGAAACTTGTTATTTTTAAATTGTGTGAACAGTGGGCCAAAAGTAACAAAATCATTACGTACGTGATGACTAACCAATCCAACAACTTCTTGTCTTTGTTCGTCCGTGCGAACGTGAACTTAATGAGAGAAGTCACAGATGAGTGATCAACCAAGACTCAAATCATTCGGGCAATCATGACCTTCCAAAAGCCAAAAGTTTAACTACTTTAAAAGCCTCAGATTCTATATCCTCAGATAATGCAGTAAGCTCCCCAACTTCTCCAAAGAGCCCACTTTCATTTCCTTTCACGCGATTACATTGGATTTGGAGCTTATAACCTTAACCTGAAAACCTGGTTCAAGATAGGCACCATTTTCTTCTGAGGCACTGACCCTTTTGCTAGAAACTAAAATTACTGCATTTATCTTTGCCCGGATTGAACTTTCATGGACAGGTTTTCTGGGATGCGTTTCGGTGGAAGTGAGAGAACTCCTCTGTTAGACCGAGCAGTAAGTTTGTTCTCTATATTGCCCTTGGATTTTGATATTGTTGGAGTCTGCAAAAGTTTTTCTTTCATGGTTAATTGCCTAGAATTTTGTTTTTATTGGAGTTTTGAATGATGATATTCAGTTTAACTGTTTCCACAGTTTGGATTGTGTTTGCATGTGATGATTCACATTTATGTTTGAATGGTTTTCAGATTTCATTCTGTTATTTGTCTGTCCGGAGTTACAATTAATGACATGCTTTAGTGTAAGGTGGTTATCACAGAGGAGTAGTATGTTTCAGTTTTTTCCCCTTTTAATTCTCACTGAAACACTCTTTGCTTGTTTGGTGGCTTCAAATATGTCTCTTGCAGTGATTTTGCACTTTGGGTATGATATGAATTTGATTGTAGTCTAGGTCATAATTTCATATTGTCCATGCATTATTACAGCTGGACATTCCAGTTGAAATCACTATATGGTCATTTCTTCAGTGCATACCTGCTGTTTTATTTTTTTCTTGGACTTTTGAGTTCTAATTTTACATTAGTTGCATGCTTAACATAGCATGAAAATTATGTTGAGAAACTGCTTCTAGAGCTGTGGATCCGAAATTTTTCTCAGTGTTATGTTCTCTAATATAAATTTCATTCATATATAGGGGAGAAGAAAGAGGAATGATAACTTGGAAAATGATAATTTGACAGATCTTGAGCATGGGGATGCAGTACCGGTAAATGTTGCTTCTTAGTAATGTTAATTTAGATACTATATCAACTCATATGTGAAGATGTGATGACTCCTTGAAATTTTCAGGCTGCAAATGTGAGTTTTACTAGAGTACTTTCACTTGTAAGTGGCTGAATTTTGGCACTTCTTATTAGTAGAGCCATAGAACTGAAAATTTTTGAAATTTTAACATTATATTATATAACAGGCAAAGCCTGATGCAGGGAAACTCATATTAGCAACAGTTGCTCTCTTGATTGCATCCACTTCAAGCATACTGATTGTATGTATCCTTTCTGTGCTAATTGTTGACTCTCTCTCTTTAACGCACGCACGAAAAGAGATGAAAGGAGAAACTAAGATAACTAAATTTATTTCTGGAGATGTGATTTTAGTTGCAATAAACTTGAATTGTTCATTCTACAGCCAAAATTTGGAGGGAAGATAATAGATATTGTGTCAGGAGATATCAGAACATCTGAACAGAAAGCTGAAGCATTAGCTGCGGCCAGGAACACCATACTAGAAATTTTTATGATTGTTATAGTTGGGTACAGTTCTTACTTTTATGCTTTTGTTTGACCTATCAGTGAAGCAAATTACTCTTTCCTTTTTTTTGGCAGAAGCAAAATACTCATTTCAATGTAGATTATTAGTCTCTTTAAAGCATCTCAAGGGGTTCATCATCTTTTATTGCTTTTGTTTCCCATTCTAGATCAGTTTGCACAGCACTGCGAGCATGGTTATTTTCTTCTGCTAGTGAAAGAGTAGTTGCTCGATTGAGAAAGAACTTGTTTAGTCATCTTATTAACCAGGTAAAACATTATTATGCTAGTGAGTTAAAATGTTTTCTTACCACTCATGTTTCATTTGGATATTGACTGATATCATGGTGTGAACTATTTTTATAACTATTGATGAGTTTTGCAGGAGATAGCTTTTTTTGATATTACTCGAACAGGGGAACTTTTGAGCAGGCTATCAGAAGATACTCAGATCATAAAGAATGCTGCAACTACTAACCTTTCTGAGGCCCTAAGAAATTTGTCAACTGCATTTATTGGCCTTGGTTTCATGTTTGCAACATCATGGAAATTAACATGTAATCATTATCTAATCTTCAAAGCAGTAGTTTGAGGTTCTATTTATTTAGAACAGATCCTGAATTTTTTCAGTTGTTATGTGTTCTAGTGCTGGCTTTAGCTGTTGTTCCGGCAATTTCTGTTGCTGTTCGTAAATTTGGTCGCTTTCTTCGTGAACTTTCTCACAAAACTCAAGCTGCAGCTGCAGCAGCTGCTTCAATTGCTGAGGTATGTTTGCCATTTAAAAATCACAGTGCACAACTAAATAACAGTAAGAAGAAAATCTATCTTAGACGACTTTTAGACTCCAATAACCTATGTTGGTCACTGGATGGAATTTCTGAAGTCTAGAGTTATCAAGTAATTATCTGATTAGATATTTCTCTTTAGAGGATAAAGGTATAAAACACCAAAAAAAAAAATGCAACAACTAGCCAAGTCAGCCTGACAGGTTGCTATTGACTAGGTATCCATAGGCTATGCTGCTATCGGCATTGATATGCAAAGGATCCAGTTAAATACCTTTAACATGATGTTTCTAGAAGCCAAAACCAGTTGAAGCTTTTTAAGAATTGTTTTGTTATATAAATCTAGGACCTTCATACCTATAATATTTTCAGACACAGTTGATCGCTGTTCTATCGATTGTTGAAATTTTGATTGCCTATTATCTTTGTGTTGTAGTTTGAGGATGCACTAAGAAGTTTTTATCACATATAATAAGATATGTTCTATTGCTCCCTTTTGTTGAAAATCAGA
Source organism: Durio zibethinus (assembly GCF_002303985.1). Next base: position 23,760,007 of record NW_019168381.1, on the reverse strand, counting down.
AGCAAAATTTTTGAATTATTGTTTAGGAATCGTTTGGTGCAATTCGCACAGTGAGGTCTTTTGCGCAAGAAGGTTATGAGATATCACGCTACTCTCTGAAGGTTGATGAGACACTGAATCTTGGACTTAAACAAGCTGTGAGTTCCCTGGTGTTTTTTGATCTCTCTTGATCTCCCCTTCACCCCCTATGCGGCTAATAATCTCATCTCTTTATTGCAAAACAGAAAGTGGTTGGGCTCTTCTTTGGAGGTCTAAATGCTGCATCAACATTATCAGTTATTGTGGTAGTTATATATGGAGCTAATTTGACAATCACAGGTTCGATGACCCCTGGTGCTCTAACATCGTTCATTCTTTATAGCCTCACAGGTAAGACCCTTGTTGTCTAAAGATGTGTATATCAAGTGATGCATGTTATATTTATCAACAAGTTTGGCCATCTGCTGTCGCATTTTTCTACCTTCAATCAATTCCTTTTGGCTATTTGCACTTGCAGTGGGATCTTCTGTATCTGGACTCTCAGGGTTATACACAGTTGCAATGAAAGCTGCAGGAGCCAGCAGGCGGGTTTTTCAGCTTCTGGATCGTGCCTCATCAATTCCAAAATCAGGAAATAAGTGTCCATAGGGGTTAGTTCATTCTTTCTTATGATCCTTTATCCATGAACATATTTCAACATCAATGGTGGTTCGTAAGCATGATTCCTGAAAAAATATGGTTGTACATGTTCCTTTATTTCAGTGATCAGGACGGAGAAGTGGAGTTGGATGATGTCTGGTTTGCCTATCCATCCCGCCCTAACCATATGGTACTCAAGGTATTCATCTTTTCATACCTGTCTAAGCGAGCACATAATCTCCATATAAATATATTCTGATTAACATAAACGATGATGCATTCTGTTTTTCCAGGGAATAACACTTAAACTGCAGCCTGGGTCAAAAGTTGCTCTTGTCGGCCCTAGTGGTGGAGGAAAAGTAATATCTCTATCTGAAATTTTGTACTGTTTCTAAACTTTCCCGGCTTATTTTCAAAAGCCATTGTTCCTAAAGATTTTTGTTTGAACGGTAGGTTGGTATTCTCTGAGTATTCACCATCTCCATTTTTTGTCTGCTGCAGAGCACAATAGCAAACTTGATCGAAAGGTTTTATGATCCAATGAAAGGAAAGATTCTATTAAATGGGGTTCCTTTGGTAGAAATATCACATGAACATCTTCACAGAAAGGTAATCATGATTTTATTCACATCTAAAATAAATTCATGAGTCTAAAGTTCAAATCTCAGCACCACGACCTTTTCTCTTATCCGAGGCTGCGGATTCTCAGGTACAAAAAAAGAGTAAATTCAAAAACCTATAATTTATAACAATCTAATAAATTTTTGGGGATGAACAGAAAGGAGGCATAAGATTTTCACTATTATGAGGACATCATACTTTCACTGTTTACTTAAATACTCAGTGTGCAACTATCTGGATAGTATCAAAATGTGATAAACTTTGTTCTTTGAAGTACAGATCAGCATAGTAAGCCAGGAACCTGTCCTTTTCAACTGCTCAATAGAGGAAAACGTAGCCTATGGATGCGAAGGCAAGGCCGAGATTAACGATATAGAAAATGCAGCAGTAAGCTTCCGCATCATTCAAGACTTGTTACCACTACACTGTATTACACCAGGGGACACTGACATTTGAATGTTGAGAATTGCAGAAAATGGCCAATGCGCATGAATTCATATCAAAATTTCCAGACAAATACCAGACCCATGTTGGAGAGCGGGGAGTGCTGCTTTCAGGAGGACAGAAGCAGAGGGTAGCAATAGCAAGGGCCCTGCTTATGGATCCAAAGATTCTCCTACTAGATGAAGCCACAAGTGCTCTAGATGCTGAAAGTGAATACCTCGTGCAGGTGAGAATATCTTAATTCTATCCAAATCTTATCTGTGTGTCCTTCACTTCTTTGTTCAGTCTATAATTCATGAGTTCTGTCCTCATATAATTTGTGCAGGATGCCATGGATTCTCTAATGAAGGGAAGAACTGTTTTAGTAATAGCCCATCGGTTATCAACAGTCCAAAGTGCAGATACAGTGGCAGTGGTTTCCGATGGGCAGATTGTTGAAAGTGGCTGTCATGAAGAACTTCTTGCCAAAGATGGCGTATACACTGCATTGGTTAGGAGACAACTGCAAGCACCCAAAACAAACTTGTAGGTTGAATTATATGAAACATTTTCTTTTTCTTCTCTGTAATCTCTTGGCTTCTGGTCCCTGCCAGATAATCGTCCGCTGTTTATGGTACTTTGCAACAAATTCTAGCATCAAAGATACGTAATCTTTGATTATTGCTCCAATCTATAGGCAATCCTGATTCATCTAAATAGAGTAAAATAATTCTTCTAGATTCTTTCTTATCTACTTGTTTAGTTATAAGTCATGCCGTGATTATGTTCGAAGATGTCAAACAATATTGATTTTTACTTTTTTAATTAAAACACTAGTCGGTAATTTTTAACAATACTGATCATGTCTTTCTCATGTTTTACCTAACAATTCTTTTACTTCCTCTTACATTTTTTTATGTAAGTTTAAATTTAACATTTTTTTAATGATAGAATTTATCATAATTTTTAATTGGGTGATTAAATATTAAAAAATAATAAAAAAATAAAAATATATTTCTTTGTTTCATTATTATTATTATTTTATAAATAAGTCGTAATCTGAAAATAAAAAAAATTATAGATACTAAAATTTAAATTTTAAATTTGTTCAATGATAGTTTTTTTGAGTTAGGTGACTGCATCACCTAATTAAATTAATATCTAAATTTTTAATTAGAAATATATTTTTCACTCTTAATTTTTTATTTTTTTTAATTAATTAAGTCAATGGTTAAAATTGTACTCCTTCAAAAAATTTGGTATCATCAATAGTGATAAATTTGAACTTTTCTTTTCAAAGTATTTACATATTTTTTAAAAGGTACTTTTATTTATTTATTTATTATATAGCCTCTAAATTAATACTATATATAGTGAAGCATCAATTATTTCCATTGGCATACGTGAAAGTGTTCAATTGTTCATTTTACAAACTTCTGAAAGTTTAGCAAGCAAGAAACAAAGAAAATGGTGGGATTACTTTGTTTGAAGCGAGCATGTTCTTTGGCTTCCTCCAAAGTTACACTCACAGCAAAAGCAACCACCATTTCTTCATCTTCTTCTTCTTCTTCACTTGTCCATTCTCATCCCTACAAAGCCTTCTCTTCCATCTCCAAACCAACGCCCCAAAACCAGCTCCCCAACTCTTCTCTCACTCTACACCCTTTTCATCACCACCTTCTTCCATGGCGGCCAAAGCCTTCATCATCACAGCCTAGACTTAGTCTTGCAGGGAATTACTTTCATCATGGACGGCTTCTCTCATTCCCACTGCTTGCTAAGCAGATTTGGTGCTTCACTACACTCAACAACACCCATTATTTCAAAGTCTCTGCGAAAACTCTCCTGGATTATTGCAGGCTTTGGATGCTTTTCAGAGCTCAAGTTCCCAAACCAAGAGCAGAGTTTGGCTCTTCATTTGATCTTCTAAACCGATGGTAATGCCTGCTTTTTCCTTTTTCCTTTTTCTTTTCTTTTCCGTTTTTTTATTGACGGTTTCTACTCACGTGAATACTGAGTACTGCTAATTTATGCTGCTTCCTAAAGCTCCTGCATTCTTAACTATAAATGGCAAGAAATGGGGAGATCATGACAATACGTGTCACTCAGTGATTTGTTGGCATGACAATCGTTTCGTCTTAGGGCAAGACTAATATTTATAAGATTTTTGTTTTGCAGTTGTTGGGTACAATAATTAAAAATCGCATTAAAACCGTATCTAAATTTAAGTAGTTTACCTTGTGATTTTTAATGATATTCAGCGTATTTAAGGTTAAAATCTTAACATTTATATATATATATATATATATTTTATTTCTAAGCTATGGTTCTTGTCTTTGGTTCACATACATGCAGGAAATTATGGTTCAATCGGTTTAAAGCAGAACACTTGATTTTGGGCTTGGTTATAATTAATGTTGCTGTTTTTACAATGTGGCGCATTGCAGATCTCAAATTTATGACTAATAACTTTACTGTGAGTCATTAGTTTCTTAACTATAACATATAATTTAAACAATATATATTATTTTGAGTTCATTTTTAATACACAGTTTAATGAGATTTTTTAATTTCACAATTTAATAAAATGGCATATACCTCATATTTTTAATTAATTTTTTTTTAATTTTTTAATTAATTTCAAATAATTTCTCAATTGCTTTTTGACTACCTTTTTAGTTTATTACCTTATTAGATGTAACTCAGAGTTCAAATTTGGTGCTGTAGGGATCAATCCCCAGGAAATCTCAGGCTACTGCTAGTAGATTATTTAAGGAAGCAAGCATTAATTTAATTCTATTTGATAAAAAAATCAAATTACTCTTATATGTCGAACATATCCTTTTAACGAAAAACAAGTGATCACAGGTTATGATTATCCTCAAGAATAATGCAGAATTTTAAAAATGAATAGTACTGAAACTCGGTGATTAGTTCAATTGATTTATATAATTATTTTTAAAATGTAGCACATTATATATTTAAAATTCGAATATGAATGCTTACAATCACTTCTCTTATTTTCAAACTGTAATTTTTTTTGTAAAAAAAATAAAATAATCCTGATATTAGTCCCTTCACTGTGGCTTTGCACGTAAATATGTTTTTTATGAACTTATTTGATGACCAACTTGGTATATATTTCACTTTGAGCAGATTTCAGTGGACAATATTAGAAATGGACGTGTGCATACAATGATCACTTCAGCCTTCAGCCATATTAGTTTGGAGCACCTTATCTGTAACGTCATGGGACTTGCTATGTTTGGTATAAATGTAAGATTAATGCCTCGGAATCTTTAAGTTGGCCAGATTCTCGGTTCTTAAAGAGTATTTTAGATCTTACAATGAAACTGCTATTTACTCTGCACTAAACAGATTGGAAGAATCTTTGGACCTGCATATTTGCTGAAGTTATATCTTGCTGGAGCTATAGGTGGTTCAACATTCTGCTTGGTGCACCACGCCATTTTGGCTTTATCATCAAAGGTACGTAAAATATTACAACCACAAAGCAAGCTGCATGCAAAGCTCAAGAATCCCTTGTCGCTTAATAAAAAAAAAAAATGATTTGTTATCAGTTCTCACATGCTGGTGTGTGACATTGATAAAAGCTTGAAGCATCATCTTTGTGGCTGATCATACCTGAAATTTGCTCATAATTTCTATTTCTTTGTATTTATTGTCAACTGAAATTGTAATCCTTGATTGCGAATATTAATCCAAATATTGTGCTTATATGATGACAAACGATAAATCCATGATTTGATTTTGGCTAAAATGTATCTTTCTCTTTTCTCACTCTGAGCTATCAACAGGGAAAAGGAGAGAAGGATCCATCAAAGACTCCAGCACTGGTAAGCTTTTAGCCTCTGTTTATCAATCTCCTTGGATAATAGTATAATACTAATACTAATACTAATGAAATCCTTACTTGTTTCTATTTATATCTTAAGCATATGCAATTTGTAACAAATAAGATTAGAACTGTTTTCTTCTGCTATCTTTCACTCTCAAACTGGTTGGTAATGATAGATTAAACAAACCAATCAAACAAAAATTGTTATGAAAAATAAAACCATTTTTTCCCTTGCACAATTGCACCTCTTTACGAAATAGGATAAAATTCTCATGAACTGCTTGCATCATGTGTAGGGAGCAAGTGCGGCTGTTTATGCTGTCATGATGCTTGATATATTATTGCATCCAACAGCTACCATATATATAGATTTTGTCATACCAGTCCCTGCCATGTTTGTGGTAAGCTTATGTTAAACAAAGAAATAACTTGTGATTAAGTTCCTATTGTTTACCAATATACTTACTAATTGTCTATAATTCCTTCAAGGGCATCTTGCTAATGGGGAAAGATATCTTGAGGATAATACAGGTATATGTATTGATCATCTTCGACTTCGAGCAGCTGTTTTTCTTTTCATTTACACTTCATCCTTAATCAACATAATGTGCTATTCCTACTATTTGGCTGTGTTGGAAGACAAAATCTTCGACATGGTCGATGTTGTAATATTGTATTGAATCTTGAGAGTGTTGGCCAGGTGCAACCATAACCGGTGGCATTAGCTGTGAAACGGTTAGGGTTTAGGGTATCATTTAAGGTCTGATAATTGAATATTTGGTGTTGCAGGGAAATAGTCATATTTCAGGATCAGCTCATTTGGGGGGTGTAGCAGTTGCAGCCATAGCGTGGTCTCGAATTAGAAAGGGACGATTCCTCTGATTTCAACAATGGATCTGCTTAACTCGTCATCTTTAAATTTGTTCACCTTAATTAATAGTACTAATGCCTTTTGCTCATGGTTAACCATCTTAATTTCTAGCTTTTGCCTTAATTATGTTTCTACATTTGTAGCTTATGTTCATTGTACCCCGTTAATGCGCAATTATGTTGGCAAATGCTTTTAAAGAATCTGCCTCTGCCTCTTGCTGGCTTTCGTGTCAAATGTAATCCAATTCAATTATCCAAATTACCACTGGTATGCACTTAGTTGCCTCATTTGCATTTTAGTTTCTTAGCGGTAAAGGTTTTTCTAGATTTTACTCCGAATATTCTTGCTACATCGAATCTAATAAATTTATAAAAAATTATTTTTTCACAATTTTCTAACAATTTAAACCCAAATAACAAGGAGAAAAACAAGTTTATTTACGTCGGACCTAATAAATTTATAAAAATTATTTTCTCACAATCTTTTTAATATTTGAGCCAATCATATAAGTAATGAAATTTGAATTTTAACTTTTAATCCCTCAATTCTACAGTAAAAACTATATCATTAAACCAAATATTTTTTTTTTTCTAAAAAGCATTGTCAGCAAAAAAATGAAAAAAAACATGGAGGAAAGCTCGACATTTGAATGATGACAAAGCTGGCCTTTTATAATTTTATGAATAATCCTGATGATGATGAATATAGAAATTTAATTTATAATATAAACTTGCTTAAACGTCATTGTAATTTTTCTTTTATAATGACAACATAAATTAAAGTTAATAGAAAACACAATAATGTATATTTTTCAATTTTCCCTTGAAACTTCATTATTTTCACATATAATTAATAATGTCTAATTGCCATATTAGACAAAATAAATATGTGACCAATTTGCTAAGTTATAGTTCATAATAATCATTTTTATGTTACTATTTTTTCATGATCAAGTATTTAAATTTAAATGAATAACATTTACATTGTCATTAAATAGAGTAAATTCAAATTAAAAATAATGAAAATTATAAAAAAATTCTTGTAATATATGTTTTGTTTTCTTATAAAATATATTTTTATTGCTATCTTTTGATATATTTTTAATAAATCAAAATTATAGGATTAAAATTTAACCTATTTAAATGATGACAAATTTGATTTTTTTTTTTTGAAATATTATTTTAAAAAGCACCCTTATTTTTAAAAATAAAAAATAAAAAATCCTTATTTAAAGTTGATTCCAGTACCAATAAAAAGTGATGGGTCATATTATATATATATATATCATATTATATATATATATATATTTATGATGCATTATCATTTATAGGGTGCAGTTGAAAATTCCTCCCACATTTGACATTACTGCAAAAACAAAGATGAAAATGGTGGGATTACTTTGTTTGAAGCGAGCTTATTCCTTGTCTTCTTGCAAAGCTGCATTCACAAAAGCAACCACATTTTCTTCTTCTTCTTCACTTGTTCATTCTCTTCCCTACAAACCTTCCTATCTCCAAACCAACTCCCCAAAACCAGGTCCTGACGAAGATCAACCCTTCTCATCACCACTCTGTCCCTCCCCCTCTCCCATGGCGATCAATGCCATCATTGTCACAGCCTAGTCTTAGTCTTGCAGGGAATTATTACTTTCATAGGTGGCTTCTCTCATTCCCACTTCTTTCAAAGCAGTTTGGCTACTTCACCATGCTCAATGCCCATTATTTCAAACTCTCTGGCAAAACTTTCCTGGAATATTGCAGGGTTTGGACGTTCCTTAGAGCCCAAGTTCCCAAACCAGGAGTTGAGCTTGCCTCCTCATTTGATCCTCTATGGAACCGATGGTAATGCTAAAACATTATGCATTTTCTTTTATTTCTGTCAATTCAGATATAGTTGGTTAATTTAGTTCTTGTGAAGATTGATTATTTTATATTTTTAATTAATTTTCAAAAAAATAAAAGTTTTTTAATTATTTTTTATTTTCTGTGGTTGTGACAAAAGAGTGAAAAGAAAGCAATGTGGGAGAAGAGTGACAGTTTCTTTTCAAGTGAATGCTCAGCACTGCAATTTATACTGCTTTCGAAAGCTCCTGCAATCTTTGCTATAAAAAATTGTGAGAAAGCCGGAGATCAGGACTATACGTGTCACTCCATGATATGTTGGCATTGCAATAGTTTCTTATTAGGGCAAGACTTAACATTTATATATAACTAAGGTTTTTTTTTTTTTGTCAATTTCGTGGCTCTTATGTAAAAACTAAAATTAATTAAAAATCCGAATAAATGCAGTAGTAGAGACATCAGTAGTGATTAGTTATTACATATAAAGAAATTATAACATACCTTGAGAGTAGAATTTTTAGATTTCACCGGAGCAAGAGGGATTAAAAAGGTCATATGTATTTTTTAAAATATATTTTAAAAAATAAAAAATTAAGCAAAAATAAAAATAATATATGTTAATTTCTTAATATCACTTATAAAATTAAAATTATGTCTCCAAATCTTTAGTACAGTGGTTAAAGACGCTTGAAAAACATCAAGCCCTGATTTCAAATTAAGTTTTTCCTTATTATTTGTCTTAAGATTTTACTCTCCCGATGTAATAAAAAAAAATTTATACCAATAAAAATATCAAACATTGACATATATATATATATATATATATTAAGCTTTGATTTGAGAGTCAAGTGAAAATATAGCTTTTATACTATCAAAATGTGCTTTTTATGATTAGAAATTTAGACCCTTAAAACAATAACTTCCACAATTCATTGCTGGATTCTACACATATAAATGGTGATGATGGGTGAACTGGAGGACAATGAACATACAAATAATGATGAGAAGCCAAACTCATTAATGTTTTACAATTTTTATGTCTTTTATGTCTTAAAGCTTGTTGGTAACTAATTGGATCAATGAGGATAACTACTCTTTAACAAACAAAAAGTTAATGCCTGTTATTTTTGGACAAAAAAAACAGGAAAATTAAATTAGTGAAACAACTCATTTATGGCAAAAAAAAAAAAAATTGTGAATATAACATATATGCTTGCTTTTCTTTTTCTTGTTAAAATGGTCATCCATGGCTCTTGCTTGCTTATTCTCATTCTAATCCCCCTGGCTTAGTGCACAAAGCAGTTGGTTACTTGGTTACTACTTCCTATAAAAATTGCATATTTTTTAATAGGAATGTAAATGAAGAACATGTTTAGTATTTGTTTATTTATCAAACTTAATAAACGATTTTGAATAATATTTTTATATTTGTTTATTAAATGAATCGAATACAAACAAAAGTTTGTTCGGTTTATTTTGGTTAAAACTCGATTGTTTGTTGTTCATTTACTGTTCGATTGTAATAATACTAATAAAATTATATTTTTATCTTTTATCTTAATCCTATTTTATGGTTCATTTATGTTTGCTTGGGTTCATTTATATTAGTTTAGAATTTGTTTGTTTAAATTTATTTGATTGTAATTTGTTTATTGTTTATAAACATATTCGTTTATATATGTTAGTGAACAAGTTCATTTAATGTTCACGAACGAGTTCATATAACTTAATTGAATTGAACACAAACTGAATAAGAATTGAATGTAAATTTCTTATAATTTAAACAAGCCGAGCTTAACTAAATAGAATAATTTTCTTACCGAACACAAAACGAGCTTAAATACTTATAAAAATAAATGAACAAATCACAAATATTGTTTATATTCGATTCGTTTATAGTCTTATTTTTGAAGAGTAGGTTAGCCACAGTACTTTAATTGTACTTTGTCAAATTTTGATATACATAATGACTACGAACTATGGTCTTGCCCTTGGTTCACAGGAGATCAATGTACCAGCGGTTTAAAGCAAGTGACATGACTTTGGTCTTGGTTATAATTAATGTTGCTGTTCTTTTAATGTGGGGGCTTGCAGATAACAAATTTATGATCAAAAACTTTACACTGAGCTCTTATAATTATGAAATACTACTAGAGTATTTGTTTTTTTTTTTTTTTTAAACAAAGTAGATTGTAGTCTATGGTTGAATGAAAAGATTGTAGCCGTTGGAATTTGAATTTTGATTGTTGAATGTTACAAAATTATTTTATGAACCAATTAAGTTAAGTATCGAATTTTAAAAAGTAAGTCATAATTTATGGGTAAGGAAATGAGTTAGAGATATTAGAATTTAAATTTCAAATTACTGGATGGCATAAAGTTGATTACATAAATTAATTAAGTTAAGCAACGGATTCTAAACTTTTCTTTTTAGTCTAATATTACCTTTTTTTATGTAATTTAGAGTTCAAATTTGGTACCGTGCTGTGCAGGGATGAAAGCCCCAAGGAAAGCTTTAGGGATGCGATGGAGATGGGGGAGTTCGAACTCTCATCTTATAAATCTTTCTAAATTTTCTTAACCACTAAGTCAAGAAAATAAAGATGAAAGCAATCATTTTAATTGTATTTGAAATATATAATCAATATTACTGCTAATAGGGTTTTTTTTTTTTTTTTTGAACTTATTTGGTCACTAGCTTACTTGATATATATTTCTCTGTGAGCAGATTTCAGTGGACAATTTCAGAAATGGACGTGTGCATACGCTAATCACTTCAGCCTTCAGCCATATTAATCCTGGACTTATCTAACATGATCGGACTTGCTACATTTGGCGTACATGTAAGAGTAATGCCTTAGAATCTTTAATTTTGCCACAATTTCTGTTCTTGCCAGTATTAATTCAGACCTTACAAACTGCTTATATATATATATATGTATATATGTATATTGGCTTTCCATACGATCATTGCTGGAGATTGTATATTCTTGAATTCATAAATCCAAAGAAGATTTTGTTACTCATTTCATTTCAATATTTTATTTCTTTTGTACTTTTTAATCTGCATTGGACACTGGACAGATTGAAAGAATCTTGGACCTGCATATTTGCTGAAGTTGTATCTTGCTGGAGCTATTACTGGTTCATTATTCCACTTGCTGCACCATTCCTTTTTGGCTTTATCATCAAAGGTATATATGAATTATTGCAAAAGCGATTTTAATGCCTACTTTGCTATATATCCCTACCATTAGCAAGTGCAGAAGCCATTGATCAGTTATCAGTTGTCGCATGCCGGTCCGGTGGGTGCTAAACTCTCTTGAATCATCTTGTGGCTGACAGAAGAAATTTGCACCTTTCTTTTTGTAGTTCTTGTCAAATGAAACATGTATTTGACAATTCTTCTTTTTTTTTTTTGGCTTTTCCCACTCTGGGACTATCAACAGGAACAGGGAGATCAGAGAGATGCATCAGAGACTCCAGGACTGGTATGCGACTAGAATTTGCAACACTAATGCATATGATATCCTCACTTGTTGTCTATACAAGATTTTGCAATTTGATAACAAATGTTTTCTTCAACTATGTATCTTACACTGTCAAACTATTTGGTGACGATCGATTAAACAATAAAACCAAACAGAAATTGCTGTGAAAAATAAAACCATTTTTCTACTTACACAATTGCACCTTGTTTAGGAATTAGGATGGCAAACATTCGAATTGGGTTTTGAGACTTGTAATTCCCAATTTTCATCAGTTTTATTTACTAGTTTTTTTTTTTTTTTTAAATGTTTCTAAAAAATTTGATGACAAATTTATAGCTTATGATCCTTGGGGTGAATTGCATGGTAAGATGACAGATTGTATCTTCCCCCGTACATGCTTCTCCATTGCAATTTTTTTCCCCAAATCAAGTAAAGGTTTATAATTGGGATATCAAATGTGTAATTAACCTTTTTGTTAAATTTAAACTCATGAACTGCTTGCATCATGCAGGGACCAAATGGGGCTGTTTGTGCCGTCATGATGCTTATCATATTATTGAATCCTAGAGCTACTGTGTATGTCCAATTGATCTTACCAGTCCCTGCCATGGTAGTGGTAAGCTTACCTCTAGATTATCTTAACAAATAAAGAATCATAGTCGTTAACGATTGCTTGATCCGTTAAAATATTAAACTCTTAATTTTAATAATTAAAATTTAAATTTCAATAATTTTAAATGCAAAAATAATAATAATAAAAGAATTATAGTAATTAACTTGTAATTGAGTTCTTATTTATCCATTAAAAAAAAAGAATCTTACGTATGTTTACTAATAATCCTTACTAATTGTTTCTGTATAAAATTCCTTCAAGGGCATCTTTCTAATCGCTCAAGATATATTGAGGATAATAGAGGTATATTGATCATCTTCGACTTCAAGCAACTGTTTTTCTTTTCATATCCTTCCTTAATCAGCATATGTATAATATGAAATAATGTGTCAACCGTTACTGGATCTTGTGAGTGTTAGCCATCTGCAAGTGCAACCTTAACTGGTGTCATTTGCTGTAAAATGTTTGCTCCTAATCTCACAAATCCAAGGCCTCGTATCGAATAAATTCTGACATTTGAATTTCTTTTTTTCCTTTTTTTTTGGTATTGCAGGGAGATAGTCAGATTTCAGGATCGGTTCATCTGGGAGGTGCTGTAGTTGCTGCTTTAGAATGGTATCGAATTATGAAGGGACGACGCTTCTAAATATTTTATTTAAAAAATTATAATTTGAGATAAAAAAATGATATTATAAATATTAAAATATGAATTTCGAATCTATTAAATCTTATTTTTTATGAATGATTATAAAAATTAATTGAATTAATAAATTCAATGATAGATATGCTTAACTCCTAATCTTCATCTTATGTTTGTATTTTTGTAGATGTTCATTCTGTCCTGTTAATGCGCAACTATATCAAATATAAAAATAATTTTTATTTTTATTAAATTTTTATATAAAATTTATTAAGATTTTAAATTATATTATTTTTTAATTATTTTTACATTTAAATTATCAAATCTAAAACTGGTCTATACTCTACAGTGAGGAACAGCCTCTAGAGAGTTTGGTCTTATCTAGCCAGGCTTAGCTCTGTCTGACAATCCAGTCGCTTATTTGCTTAACTCATTCATTGGAAAAGGGAAAATAAAAAATTTTTCAAAAAATGGATTTTTTTTTCAACTGCCAAATTGAACGTCAAGCAGAGAGCTAAGCATGGAATCTGCCTCTGACTCAGTCTGGTCAGCTGGCTCTCACATCAAATAGTAGCCAATGGTGAGCCACATGCTCGCCTCTTTTGCACTGTGGTTTTTTGGGTAAACAATTGTCAGCAAAAGCTCCAGATTTGAGTCATGAGCATGCCCATGTAAATAAATAAATTTAATTAAATAAGTAGGCTTTAAATAGGTTATTCATAATTTAAAAAATCAGTTGCTATATTAAAAAAAAGAGTGATTTTGATTATTTTATCTTTTTATGAAATTATTAAAGATTTATTTAGATTACGATAAAATTTATTATGATAAAATTAAAAAAATAATTGCTTTATGATTAAAAAAATTTTTTAATAAAAAATTTATATCAAATAAATTTTATTGATATTTAAATTTAATTGATAATAATTAAATTTAATTATATTTCACTAAAAGTGTAATTACATCTAAACATGGAATAGATCACTTTTTAAAATATTATTATAAATAAATTTTCATGTTAAATATAATAATTAATAGTTATTTTAAATATATTAAGACGTTATCTTATATGAAAACTTTCAAAGTATGGGGTTATTATTGTAGTACAATTCTAATTCATAAAAAAAAGATTTTTTTTTTATGATAATATTTAGAGAATAAAAATTATAATAAAGTCATGAATGTAATAAATTGACATGTGAAATTGTTTTTTTTTTAAATCGTTTAAAAAATAAATTTAATAAAATTTGAGATATATCAGAATAATTTATAAAATTTATATTTTTTAATAAAAATTAACCATGTTCATGAAACCTTATTGTAGTTTATAGTAGGAAATAAGTTTAAACCATAAAACTTTTGTTCATAATTCATTTTATTTATGAAATAATTTTGTTTTCATTAAATTAGGATAATGCTTGATATATATAACAATGGCCAAAATAAATCTGGGCCCCAAAAAACCCGAAGGGCTGATGATGGGCCATTCTAAAGATGTCCAAATCAACGCCTCTTTGTTTTAGCCACGTGTCTACAAAACCCACCTGAGCCACTTTCCTGGGCCCACCAAGTATTGGTCCTACATCGAGTGACACGTGTCCCAAACCTGTTTCGAGTTTCCATGTAATGCCCATCGGATTCCTCTCTCTGCGGTTCTTAAAATTCAAGTATCTCATTAAACCAACAAATTTTCTAAAAAATGTTTTCAGTAATTTTTTAAATTTCATTTTATTTCTTTGCATGAACTTCCAATCCACTCAAAGTCTCAATTCTCTCCGTCTCTTTCTCTTCAAAGATTGTAACTTTCCTTCACTCTCCCACTGAAAATTTCTCATTTTTCCCAGAAAAATGAGGTGGGAAAAGGTTCAATTTTACCAACAAGAAGTTGGAGGTGTGGGAGAAGCATGTCCAGGGCCAGGCAGAAGATGGGGACATACATGTAACTCCATTAAAGGAGGCAGATTTCTCTATGTTTTTGGTGGTTATGGCAAAGATAACTGCCAAACCAATCAAGTTCATGTCTTTGACACTGGTGGGTCTTTTTTAAAATCTGGGTTTCTTTCCTTTTTTTAAAATTTTTTTTCGCTTGTTTCATCTTTACGTGAAATTTTGAGGTGTTACGTTGCGACTTTTGTTTGGTATTTGAGATATAATTTGGATTTTGAATGTGTTGTATATGTTTTGCTAATTGATTCTTTTGGTGGATATGTTATTGAAACTTGTTTTTTAGGGTTTTTTTATTTGGTTTATTGACAAATTCTTCCTTTTTTGAGGGTTGGTGTAAGGATTAATGCTCTGATATGTGCTTGGTTTAGCATTTATAGTTAGTATTAATGATTCTATGCATCTACTTCTCAAAAGGTTTTTAGGTAGTTTTTTGGCTATGCATATTTGTGGATATTTCTGGATCAGCGTAAACTTTTTCTTGCTTCCATTTTTGTTTGGTTTTAGAAAATTTTTATGAGCTTATAGTTGTTTTCATGTTTTTGGAACCATTTGGCCCGTATAACATGTCATTTCTTGATTTTCATACTAGTTAATTGCTTGTATCTATCTTTTCGTACTCGGGTTGTTTTAATAGCATTTATGATCTTAGGAGTTCATTTGAAGGTTCTTTAGTCGCTCTCTTATATTTCCCATATCGCCAATTTGCAGCTAAGCAGACATGGAGCCAACCGGCGATGAAAGGTACACCACCAACTCCAAGAGACAGCCATAGTTGTACTACTGTTGGTGACAATCTATTCGTCTTTGGTGGTACTGATGGGATGAACCCTCTAAAAGATCTACATATATTAGACACTGGTGAGTTATTCCCTTCCTTTTATTCTCTTTGATTCTTACCTCTTATGACCCGCTATCTGCATTTGCATTGATTTTTTTTTTTTCACTTCTATGACGAATATAATTTTGCTGAAGTGGATTGGTTAGGTAATTCTAGTTTAATATCAGTGACAGAAATCAGCATATTTTTCCTTTTTAAGTTTGTTATAGGAATTAATGTTCGTTGGAGATTGTCATGAAATTTGGTGTGATGGTGTTCGTGTTATTTGAGACACTGATAACTCCGAGGAATTGTACTCTCAATCATTTGCTCTGAACATAATGCCACCCACCTACATGGGTGAATAAAGAATCAATTTTATGAAATAATTATTATTTTATTATGTAATTAAAAATGAAGATTTATACTTTTTGGAGAGTGGGGGAGAAGCAGGGAGACAGTTAAGGGCTATTATTAAATGGCTGGTGAAGCGATTGCTGGAAGTTGAACTTTCTTTTTCTTTTTTTGTTACTCTAAGTATTAAATTACTATTATCCTTTGCCTTACAGTCTTTGCATGGAAATGAAATTGAGTGGTTTGTGGTTTATTTTGCCAAAAGTCATCTCTGAAAGCCATCAGAGTTCTCCTTTAATTAGTATTATAGAATAAATAAACACATTACACATTCATGTTGCAGCCACATGCACATGGTTTTGTCCAAGTGTAAGAGGTGAAGGGCCAGAGGAACGTGAAGGTCATAGTGCTGCTCTTGTTGGTAAACGACTCTTCATATTTGGTGGCTGTGGAAAATCCTCTGATAACAATGATGAAATATATTACAACGATCTGTATATTTTAAATACGGGTAAACTTTTTGACAATTGTTTGTTCTTAACTTCTTATTGCTTTGGCTAAGTTTGATTTGATTAATTTGATCTCTATATCTATATTTCACCATAGAGGGGGTAAAAAAGGAGAGGAAAATCTCTAGAAAAATGTATGAATTTTTTAGAACTGGTGTACATCTAAGAAGCGGAATTGAGTTGTGTTTGATATCTCTTTTGCTTTGAAAACGTCTTGAAGAGCTTAGGCTGAAAGACATGTTTCTCTCTCTTTTTTTTTTTTTGGTATTTTTCTGGGTTTTATACGTGTTTTTATTTTTTTCCATAACCTTTTGCTTGTAGAGACCTTTGTCTGGAAACACGCTGCAACATCAGGAAACCCACCATCTGCGCGTGATAGCCATACTTGCTCATCTTGGAAGAATAAAATTATTGTGATTGGTGGTGAAGATGGACATGATTACTATTTGTCTGATGTCCATATCCTTGATGCAGGTTTGGTTTTTCTTTGTTCTTTTTTTTTTTTTTATCTTGAAATGAGTCCATACATTTATGTGTTCTTCTATGTATGCAATGTCTTTGGTTGTTAGTTTACATGGGGTATCTGACTTATTATACAATTTATATGTAAGAAACTTTTATAGCTTGAAAATATATGAATCTAAGTTTTATGTGCTGCTTTTAATATTGTTCTTGGAATTTTTTTATTTGTACTAGATACTCTTGCATGGAAAGAGTTGAATACCTCAGGCCAGATGTTACCACCTCGTGCTGGCCACTCCACTGTTGCTTTCGGCAAGAACTTATTTGTTTTTGGGGGATTTACAGATGCTCAAAATCTTTATGACGATCTCTACATGCTTGATGTTGGTATGTGTTATGTAATTGTTGATCATGTTGTTATCTTCAATCGAATTTCTATTTCTTGATATCATCATAGAGTAGCCTCTGTTTTAGAAATCCGAGGTTCAAAGCAGTGAGAAAGGGCATTATTTTATTTCTTCACTTGTTTTTATTTCTTTCCTTGTGGCCTGAAAGGGTTGCTAGCTGATGAAATAATGTTACTTACAAGTGTGGTTACTTGTTCATGTATTATGTTTCCCACCATTGGTGCAGATACTGGCATGTGGACCAGGGTGATAACTATGGGTGATGGCCCTTCTGCTAGATTTTCTGTTGCCGGGGATTGTTTAGATCCCCTGAAGAGTGGTGTTCTTGTATTTATTGGTGGTTGCAATAAGACTCTTGAGGCACTGGATGACATGTATTACATATACACAGGTTTAATCTAAATATTCCATTTACCTTGATTTAAAAACATTACCTGCTCGGCTGCTTTCTATATGTGATTCGGTCCCTGGAACTCCATAGATCTTTTAGTCAACCTTCTGAGTTTCTAATAGTGATATGATCCCAGGGCTTGTTGTACGTGATGAAAGGAAGCTAGAGAAGTTATCCCTGAGAAAACAGTTGAAGCTGAAATGTCAAGAACAAAATCTTAGTAATATTGTACATGATAAAGCCCTCGCTACAATTGAAGTCAGCAATGATGTGCACCAACCCATTCCTTTATCAAGCTATGGCCACCCAGGTAAGAACTCTTTTACACAGTTTCTGATTGATTCTTTTATTTTATAACTGCTATGTCACACTTCTTTAACTTATGTTCTTTAAGGTTTTCTTAACCTTGGTCTTTTTCAAGTTCTTAATCTTATCTATATGTCAGTAAGCCTTCACCTCACCCCCCTTTCCTCCAAACACACAGATACAAAAAAATTAATGTTGTGAATTATGAATGTGCTTTTGTGTGATTGGTTACTGCATCTTGCTTGATTTTCTTCTGTAATAATAGAAACTAAATATGGGCTTTGGGATTATTTGTTACTTATGTTTTGTGCTGTACTATTCAAGGTGGTGAAATGTTCTTGGAGACCTAACCTGAACTATAGTTTCAGTGAACAATTTATTAGTTTTTAAGTCAGTAAACAGCCAAAAGAATGTTGTCTTATTAGAATGATTTAACTTTTGAAAATTGCTATTATCTGTGCACTTATAGTACTCTCAAATTCTGCAGGAAGAGAGAATTTTCCATTAAACCAGGTCCTGCTTCAAGGAAAGAAGACATTTCAAGCTAAGGTTACTGAGAGCTTCACGCATGGATATACCATTGAGACTGTTATAGATGGGAAGCCTCTTAGAGGAATACTGTTTGCAAGCAAGCCTAGCTCTGGCCATGTACTCAATCATAATCTCAGCAGGTAGAAAATTCTTGCTGCATCCTTTCTCCTTTAACCAGCGTTGGTCATGGTAGCAACATTTTTTTAGATAACTTTGGTTTTCTCCTTTAACCAGCATTGGTCATGGTAGCAAAATATTTTAGATAATTTTGGTTTGTCTACCATCATCACTCGCTGTATAAATCACTTTGCAGATACTTTTGGTTTGTCTTAATATTGTGTACTCATTTCAGAAAAAGGACTTCTGTGGAAGCTAGGGGTACTGTATTAAATGATGATTGCAATAGTAAATCAAGAAGCATGAGGCTGGATTGTGGAGATCATAAACAAGCTGATATTCATGAGATGGATTATTCATTGTGTGATACAGAAGCTCCTGCTCCAAGTTTGAGGAATCCGGCACATTCAGATCTATCAACCCATAAGGTTGAGACCTTTTTCCTCTCAACTTGCACAAGAATTGTAATTTGGCTTTCCTTTAACCAGCCAACAGCTTGTGGCAAAGTCCTTGAATTTCTTTTTATCAAAATTTGGATGACAAGTTTGCAATTTACAGCCATCAAATTGCTACTTGTCAACCCAGTTTGGCTACTGGAATTCTGGAACTATTGAATCAGCAGTCCATGCTTGTGCTTATTGCTTTTTCTCCTTTTGTTTCCATTGTCTGTTCTTTCTTTAATATACTCATGACTGATATTGCTTAAGCAGTTAGGCCTTTCAATAGTGATTGTACTACATGCTTGTTCTGTTGTGGAATAATTGGTGAATGTTAAATTCTCCATCTTTAGTTTCTGTAAGGGCTTCAAAATATTACACAGTTGTACCTATTATAGCCATTCATTACGTGATTCATTTGTCAGTCTGTTGGTCTCCCAGCAAACATCAAAATGAGTTGTTGATTGCATATGTTAAGTATGATATGACAAGTTTGTGTTGTTTGGGTTTTGGCAGGATCCTGCAAAGCAAGATTTTTCTCCATTGGTAGCTCATCTCAACTTAAATGATGATAAGGCAGGTGATGCACCAAACTCTGGAACTGAAGTTCTGAAAGGGGTTGGAGCCATGAGAGCTGGTTACTCTGTCACCTTATCTTCAAAGCAAGGTATGAATGAATGGAAGAAAATTTTAATTTACAGCTAATTGTAATGGCTTCTGGACATGCAAAATGCAAAAATCACTTTCTTTTTTCTTTTCATTGCATCCATCATTCTTTTCAGTTCAGAGCAGCTGGCTTTTAACTTGTATTTTAATTCATAGCTTTTAAGATTGGATCATTTAAGGGTGCTAGTTTATGGTATTGAGTGACTTCTCCATTGACTTGCCCATATTATTCTAGTAAGAGCTTACTGAAGCAAAGCAGATGTTTTTTTCTCTTAAGAGAGCTATTTAAAATTATGTAATTATAGTTATATTGCAACTCATTTGATATTGTTGTTACATATTTTAAGGTAGTCATGTTCTGATGAACACAAATTCTTCTAATATTCTGGCAGGTGAGAGGAGACCAAACACCTTGGAGCACAACAATCCCGAAAAATTGCTATGACTGGTGAACAATCTTTAACTTCATTAGTGATGACTAACTCAACGTAATGAGATGCACAAGCCATGTGTACATTTATTGCTTCAAGGTGGTTATAGATGCATGTTACTGATGCATACTGAATCTGCTTACTTACTAACTGGTGATCAGCCACCCAGTGTCACTCTTCTTTTTGCTTTCTAACAACTAATACCCATTCATCCGAGCTCTTACCTTGGAATCCATGATTGACTTTAGCTTTTGTTTAGAACTGGTGATGTCGTGATTATTATCTGCGCCAGATTGAACTGTTTCTAGCAACGAGGAAAAGTAATGTTGAGATGAGAATGCATGACTCCTCTGGTTTCCATTAGTTGTGAAGAAACCTTGCTCTTTTTCCAACATACCATGTGGACAATGTTGATTCTATAGGAGAACTAAGTACTTTGGGGCCAATTTTTTTTTTGACGTATGTAACCTTTCGGCATTTTAAGAGATTAGTCTTTCTACTTAGCTTTACATAAGATCTGTGCATAAATGTTTTAACTCTTTATCTTTTTCCTCTCACACGATGTCGAAAGTATCTGATCTCATTTTGTGGTAATCCAATGGTCTTCCCTTTGATTATTGTGTAACAATGTTGAGCGTATAGAAATAAGCGTTTTTTCAGGGCATTTGGCTTTCCACTTACCTGTTGGTGGTAAATAGAACTTAACTTGCTGAAGTTGAGGATGGTTGATGGAACTGGATATTGATGTTTTTTCATCATTTCCTAATTAATAGCTAGTTCTTTTATGGAATAATAATGCATGGCATGGATGACTAAAGAGGATGGCTAAGAGAAATGGTAGAAAGTCTTTGCTTGTCACCATTATTGTATATCTTTTCTAGGTGAAATATATTCTTGGTTGATTTCTTCAATGTCTTAAAATTTGAGGTTAAAAAAATGTTTTTTTAATAACTTTTATTTATTCTCAAAACCAGAAGATTGAAGAAATAGTAAGTTGGAGATAGATTTGGCAATTAATGTTATCTGTGTTTATTTATTTTATATAAAATATAAAAATTATCACATGATAATTCATATTCAGGTGTTAAACATCGAATTCATGTAAGATTTTGTTAAAATTTTAAATTATGTTTTTTTTTTTTTTTTATCATATGATATTTAAAATTGTCAAGAAGTTTTCAATTTTAGTCAGCACAAATCGAGTTCCCACAATGGTTTGCTAGATCCATCCTTGGTCCAACAAACAAAAAAGGGGCCTGGAACACCATATATGACATTCAGTGGAGGGATTGGATGGGTCTGGCCAACTGACAGAAAACAGTTGAGGAAGATAGTTGACTGATTAACAAAGTCTAAATGTCGGAAAGAACCCACCATGCTAACATCAACAAGTATTTACATTGCATTACAGCTGCAAAATGTCTTTAACATGTAACTATAGTGGTATATTGTTTGTCCCAAAATTTTAGAGGCTTTAGAACAATATTAATGATGTCTCACTTCCCGCTGCCGCCAAACAGGTAATCCAGGGAAGATCCACTGCCAGCTGCTGCATGAACCTTTGTTGTAGGTCGATCCTGTTCACAGAAATTTATCGAAGCAATTAGTGTGGCCACAAGAAAGGCAAAAGGAATATTGCAACTTGGGGGAGGGGTGAAAATAAGAAGCAGCATTCAAAAATGTCAAAACTTGAAGGACATGTATGCATGATTTTGCAAAACATCTGCAATAAGAGAACCTAGGACAGCCCATTGGGTAAGTAGCCCTCACCAACCAGCATGTTATCTCCTATAATTCGATATACATGCAAAGGTTTCACTTGATCATCAGGCAGCAACTGAACTACGGCTAGCCCCCTAAATTGCAGCTGAAGAAAGGAAAATTGATGTAAATTGTCAATTCCTTAAACCAAGCTGCTGAATTTTAGCACTAAAAAGTGGTCAACGTCCCAACAAGATATAATGATTTAAAAACTCTGACAAGGAAAAATAAGCACTCTCACAAAATCCCAACATATTATTTCCAACCATTCCAAATCAAAGATTCATCTAGGAGCTTCAGCATTGGTTGCAAAATTGACAACATTTGTATATGATTATTTTGATATACAAGGCAGATGATAATTTCTGGCCTTCAAACAAATCATTCATGACAAAGTTCTTCATCAATGTTTCTATGTGACAGCTTTACAGGTAGCTTCCAACATTTGCATTTTTTTAATAAAAAATTGTCAAGAAATGAACTCTAAAAGCACTAAGAATCTCTGGCAGAAAGAAAAAGAACCTAGGAGGCCTCTAACTTCCAATACTCATGATGCAAACAAGACAGGTTAAATTAATGTGAACTTTTTTTTTTTTTTATGATATGAATATACGAATTGATATATCTAAATATTATTTTTTTCATTTCAATTTATGTATGATTTTAGAATTGTTTTCATGAAATTAAATAATATTTATTTATTAATTTTATAAATTACTTATTAATAATCTCTTCGTTGTTGTTTCAAAATATATTTTCATTAAAATTAATTTTTCATTTATTTATTTTGTCAATTAGTGTGGTGAATGTTCAAATAATAAAACATCACCTATGCCAATCGTATGCATGGACCAAGACAATAAAATCATTAAAAAAAAAAAAGCATAATGAATCAAATTGAAAAAGTGATCAAGTTTTATATTAAGAGATGAAATTAAAAGCTATAATTTGATCAAATTTTTAGAGATCATTATTCATTTATATAAAATTTTATGCTCTTTATAAATGCATTATGCATATAAATTTTTAAATTAATTAAAAAGGCATAACTATTTTTAACATTATAATAAAATTTTCAAAATTTTTAATGTTTTATTTATTTATTTATTTTAATTATTAAAAATAAAATTAAAAGCTTTTTCTTTGCTTTCAAGTTGAGTGAAAATAAACCAAATCCAAAAAAAAAAAAAAGTGAGAAAACACTCAAAACTCAAAAAGCAGAACTCATAGAGCAGAACCATAAAACGAAAAAATTTTATTAGGGTTTATAAACATAAAAAAACCCTCTCTTTTCTTGACAAAAATGCTCCAAATTCCTATATATATATATATATATATATTTTCCTTCCCTCTACATTTTCTCTCCCACTTTCAACTGGTAGGCTACCGTTGCTGTGATTAATTTTGGCTTTTTTTTATTTTTTCATTCATTAATCGTTTTCAACTTAGTTTCTTCGATGCTGTTTTTTTTTTTTTTTTTTTTGTATTTTAGTTATATAATTGTTTTATCTGCTTACTTATTGATATTTTTGCTTTTTGTTGTTTGGTTGCTGAGAAAGTTGATGGAAAATAATGGGAAATAAAAAGGTTTGAACTTGGCTTTTTGGATTTTTCTTATCTATTTGAATTGAATTCAACATTGATTTTCAATTTGAAAACGTGCAATTTGAAGCGTTTTTCAGCATTTGCAGTTTGTTTGACAGTATTGAATGCATTTAAATTACGCAAGTTAGAAAAAGATTATATTTTGCGAATAAAGGAAGCAATTTTGAGTTGATATATGGCTCGGCAGAGTCACTTGCCTCTGAGGAATGATTTTGGTTCCCAGATTATCCCAGGACCTTATCCAACTGAATTGCCTCCACATTCTCGGTCTGATAGGCTTCGACAGCGAGCTTATCTTCCAATTCAGAAAGCAAATCGTCCTTTCTTGCGTGCTTCTTTACCTGTGCTTAACCTTTCTATTGGCATGCCGGGATATGATGGTTTAAAACATCCTCCAATGCAGAATGTGATTGCTTCAAATTCCTTTGCTCAGGGAAACACTCATCCTCATACTATGCCCTTTTCACAACGGTTGCTGGGAAACAAAATGCAACCATTTCCTGGTGAGAGTTTGTCACCAGGTGGACTTCTAACTCATCTTCGTATATTCGCACCACCCTATGGTTGACTGTATCTGTAATCTTGCTGGGAAGATGAATTCTTCACTAAAAGATCCACCAGATATTAGGGACGCAACATCCCATCATGTTGATATTGGAGGATCAACTAGTTCAACATTTCCTAATCCATATGCATCTACTCTTGACCAGCCAATAAATTCCAAATGCCGTTCTGATGTTATGCAAGAAAAAGATACAACCTATAATAACACATGCTCCTGTTGATGGGAAAGGTATTGGATCGCAACAAGGAACTTCCTCACCCAATTCTGCCAGGGCTGTTGGTCAGAATTTTCCTAGATCAGGTGGTGACCAGTATGATCCACTCGTTGATAGCATTGAGCCATCTACAAGGTTATCCAGCAAATTTGATTATTTGCAAAAGTTGGAAGTGACAGGTGACTCTGACATCTTATTGGGGCTTAGTGGTTCCAACAAACCATTGGATATGGAGGAAAACAACAAAAGGAAAGATGCTGGAGCCATTGATTCTGCGGCATCTGCAGATAATAAGGAATTTGGTGAGACTGCTGATGCTGAAGTTGGTGCTGTTGAGAATGTCAGCCCAAGTAATCCAGTTGAAGTCAACATGGCTACTGGTGAGATTGAGATTGATCAGATAAAGTCTCCAGGGAAGAGCAAGAAGAGCAAAGATTCCAGATCAATGAAGGTTTTCAAGTTTGCCCTTGCAGATTTTGTAAAGGAGGTTTTAAAGCCATCATAGCAGCAGGGTAATATAAGCAAGGAGGCTTTTAAGACAATTGTCAATAAGACTGTTGATAAAGTATCAGGAGCTACGAAGAGCCACCAGATACCCAAATCTCGTGCAAAGATTGATCAATACATTGAGTCATCTCAGCGGAAATTGACGAAAGTTGTGATGGTAAATTCTCATTTCGTGCTTTTTTTTTTTTGCCTTCTTGCAGAAATTAACTTTGCAAGGGGTCATTTTACATGCTGTATTTCTGCAATAGTTCTGACCTTTCTTTCATAAAGTTCCATAGAGCTTTTAAACTATTAGCTGAAATGTTGATCTATGCACATCCTTGCATTTTTCATGATGCAACGATGATGTTTAGAATTTTCAATTTGGTAAAATTATTTTCCCATCATGTTTTGCAGGGATATGTTGATAAATATGTCAAAGTGTAAGGTGGCTTCAATTTTGATCCCAGGCATTTTCACTGGTCAAAGGTTTTGATTAAACAGGCGAGTTTCTTTCCCACGCTTGGGGTTGAGGACCATATTCCAGAGCCATTGAAGCTTTGAAAAGTAATTCTATTTGTTGCAGTGCTTTGAGAAAGGATCAGAAATATTGACTTGGTGATGATAGAAAGTTGGTTTGTATAGTTTGTAAAGGTAGGATCAAAGGAAACGCTAAGGTTATGAACAGGTGATGAAGGCAAGAGATTGTTTATCAGTCTCAGCAATGTTCTATGGAAGATCCAGAAATGTCTATGCAATGTTCACAAGAATGAATATGATGAATAATTCTATGTACAAAAAAAAAAAAAAAAGGAGTTTCTGTAGTATTTTGTTTGTATATTGTTATTCCCCACTTGTAGATATCCAGTATTTGTCATTAGCTACGCCGTATGTGATCATTGTGAGAAACTGAAGTTTTATTTGGAAACCTGTTTATTATTTGATGATCTAGGAAATTATGTTGTTCAATTTATCCGCAAGGATAATTCTTGTTAAAGAATTTTTTTTTTTTTTGTTAATCAGAGTTTTATCTTTCGTGTAAAAAGTGTTTGAGAGTAAAATTTTAAATATCAACTTGAGAAAACAATGTGTAATAGATATTTGAGAGTAAAATTTTAAATGTGTAATAAAAATATTTTTATGTTTATATTTTTATTTTTTAAAAAATAGCTTTTATTTTTTATTTTTTGTTTTTAAAAAATGCATTTGATAAATAAAAATAAATTTTATTTTTAAAAAATATAAAAAAAATAAAAAAAATATTTAATGATATTACTATTAATGATATCTAATTACAAATATAATATATATTTATTAATTAATGATATTAAAAAGGATTCAAATATATAAACTTACAAAACACAAAAAAATAATGTACATCCCTTATTTTTATAATTAAAAACATATTTTTTTTTCATATTTTAACTTATTTTTATTTTTTTAAAATTTATTTTTATTTTTAATTACTCAATACTTTTTCACTCCTATTTTTTATTTTTTAAGAAAATGACTTTTTTTTTTTAAAACTAAACACTTAGATTTAAGAAAAGCTTTGAGTTACTCTTATCAGCATATACGAGGATTGTGTATTTATATAATATTTATTTTTATGTTAAATAAATATAAAATATAAAAATTATTGTGTTTCATGTTAACATTTCAAATAAAAATAGTTTTTATTTTATTAAATTCATATTTAATTTTTACTAATTTTAAATTATTTCATTTTATATATTTTTTTCATGTTATTTCTATGGGTGGGTTGGTTCATATATTGTCTAAAATTATCATATTTTCATAACCGGTGTGTTTTTTTATTGTAAAACCCAAAAAAATATATCAAATTTTCTTTTACTATTTAGGGTGAGAGAGAAACAACTCAAAAACGGAACAACCCTACCTCCACGGCAACTAGTGGGCGGCGCTGCTAAAAATTTGAGGTACTCTTTTAAAATTTTCCCCCCTCCTCTTTGAAAACCTTATTCAACTTTACTAAGATTTTTTGGCTGATTGGTGAAAATTTTTTGCTTCTTCATTTCAAATTTTTGAGATACAGCTTTAATTTTCTGTTTGTCTTCCTTTTTTTTTTTTTTTTGTTTTTGGTTTCTAATTACCGATAAATAAAAATAGGATCGACCTTCAAATTCTATGAAAAAAATGGGAGTTGAAAGTGTTTCAGAGTCTTCGCTTTCGAAAGTTAAGTTGAGTGGTTCAGAAAAGAAGAAAATGAAGAAGCAGAGGAAGCAGCATCAAGCTATTGAAAATGCAAATGCTGAATCGAAAGAGAAAGAAACTTCTTTTGGAACAAATTCGAAGCCTAATGCTAGTTTAGATTCGCTATTGCATGAAGAGGAAGATTCGTTAAGGAAGGATTCCTACTTAGAAACAGAGCAATCGAATCGTTCTCGTAGGAAGAGAAAGAGAAAAGAAAATTCTTTGATTGATGAAAAGCAAAGCGATTCTTTTGTGGAGTCATCAGGGTTGATGGAAGAGGCGAATCCATTAATGAAGGATATGAGTGTTGGTTCGGAGTCTGGATTGAAGGGGAGTCGATTGAATGAGCAACCGGCTCATTCAGAAAGGAAAAGAAAAAGGAAGAAGGAGCGTAAAAAGGGTCTCCAGTCTGTTGTAGAGTTGAGATATATTGAAGAAAGTTCTTTTATGGGTGAAAACCAAAGTGATTCTCGTGCAGAGTCTGAGTTGAATGTTAGTCTAGAGCCAGGTTTGAAGGAAGGGTCAAATTCATTAATGAATGATACTCTCTTGGAAAGAGATTGGGAGACTTTGGAGAAAATTAGTTTAGAGTCAAGTCAATTGAATGAACAGCCAACTGATTCGGAACGGAAAAGAAAGAAAAAGGAGCGGAAAAAGGCTAAAGCCGGGCAGTTTGAGAAATTTAATGGGAAGTCTGGCTTAGAGTTGAGAGATGGGAAAGAAATTTCTTTGACAGATGAAAAGCAAAGTGGTTCTCATGTGGAGTCCAAAGTGAATGTTAGTTTAGAGTCAGGATTGAAGGAAGGGCCAAATTCTGATGTACAGACTCTAGAGAATGTTAGTTTGGAGTCTGGGTTGAAGGGGATTCAATTGAATGAACAGAGGGTTCAATCTGAAAGGAA
The DNA here is from genome assembly GCF_002303985.1 of Durio zibethinus. The sequence goes on along the minus strand of NW_019168381.1, from coordinate 23,731,908 downwards.
AAGAAAGAGGAAGAGGGAAAAACGAAAGAAGAGAAGGCTTAGTGCTTTGGAGGATAATGATATCATTGCAAAGAGGAATAACAGGGATAATAATGAAGCTGAAAATAACAATATGTGTCCTGAACTTCAAACAACTAATGGAAAGGATTTCAGAAAGGAGGATCTTATGTCAAAAAATATGAAGAAAAGGCGTAGTGATTCTCCACGAACTGCAAGTACTAGTATGGTGAAAGCACAAGATCTCCATGTTGATGGGAATCTTGTTTTGCCGGAAATAAAAGATATCAAAACCTTACAGATAGGGGAGACGGTAAAAACCTATCACCGGAAAAGGAAAAAGTCTTCTAATCTCTTGGGAGATAGTTTGGAACAATTGCCGAAGAATGGTATGATACAGACTTCAATTGACCATTTAGAAAAGGAACAGACAACTGGCTTTTCAGCAAATGGGTCAGATGGAGTACTGGTCAGGCATGCTATGCCAGCACAGGCTTTGGAAGAAGCGTTTGGCAATAGCACAGGCAGTGAATCTGCACTCAAAGGAAGAAAAAGAAAGAAAAGAAAGACGTTGAAGGAGTCTTTGTCCAAGTATCCAGACCAAAAGGATGTCCAGATAGAAACCAAGATGGAACAAACTATTCCTTCTCTGTCGAAATTGTCTCCTGCAAAAGATGATGTTGCACTAACGGCTAATGTTAAAGAGAACAATTTGTCACGAACATTGTACTCTTCACTTGAAAGAATATGCATTAGCCGTCCTAAGAAAAAGCTTCTTGTGCTTGATTTGAATGGAATTCTTGTAGATGTTGTTCAAAACCCAGGTGAATTCCAGCCAGATATTAAAGTAGCAGGGAAAGGAGGTAAAATATGATATTTCAAGTAGATGTTTTTGAAATCTCTGTGTGCCTTCTATTAATTCTAATTTGACTGCGGCCCACTTTTTTTTCAGTTTTCAAGAGACCATTTTGTGGTGATTTTCTCAACTTTTGCTTTAGGACGTTTAACGTTGGAATCTGGTCATCAAGAATTTAGTATGCTCCTCCTCTGCTTGGGAATTTTTTGACCCATAGTTAACTATTCTTTCTTTAAGAGTTGCTGCAATACATAAGTGCACCTGAGAATGTAATATTCCTTAATGAATAGCATTATGCCTTGACCATCTTGCTGTTAATTTTTGTTGCAGCAAGAATGTGAACAAGTTGGTTACTTTTCTTATGAGAAAATGGAGACATAATCTGCTTTTCTGTTGGGTAAGTAGCATTGGCAGTAGGTATTTAACTATTGCTGATAAATGTGATAATTGACCGAAATTTTGTTTAGGGAATTAGTGTATTTCATTTTCTTCTTGTCATTTTCATCATATATTTGGCCTTTGATCAATGGCCTACCCTTGCATGATTAGTTAATTAAGTAAGGGGGTTTCATCTGTTTGGTACTTTCAATTCTGTTGATATTTTGTAACTGGGAACAATTAGTTTGTGGTTTTTTAAGATATAAATAACATTCTAAAACTGAACTGTACAATATACATGATACGTTTTATTCTAAATACAATTCTATTCACTTACATATCTACCTAAATAATATAGTATACATGATAATTCACTTACATCCATATGTTATGACGTATAATAATATAGTACTTAACACATAAACTAATACCCAACAGCTCTAACCAATCCAAACTGGTCAATTGGATCACAAGTATGAACGCCCTAAATAGTCTAGTTCAAACTGATCCTAAAGAATCTAGCTTGGTTCCTTTTTTCTTTATTTTTTTTTGAAATTAATAAATTCTGTTTATGTTGGCTGGTTCTAAAACAAACCTACTTTTAATCAAGTTTAGATTTGACTGAAGGAGAACTGAAGCCAGACATGGACACTCTTGTGGGGTAAAGTGGCATGACATTTTTTGTAATATTTATGAAGACTTGCTATGTCATGACCAACCTTGACTAAGGTTTCTTACTTATTCTATCAACATTTGCTTTTGGGGTGCGTAATACTGGTGATTTTCTCATTGGAATTCCTTCGCTTTTTCAGTATCATCGTTCCTAGCATCCTACCTTGGGATGATCCTTTTACAGTACCTTCCTTGAGGTTTTCGAAAGAAGGCTGCTCTGTTACTGCAAATGCAAACTATTAGAGATTCATTTTATAGGCAAATTAGTGGCAAACTGGTAGATTCGGCTCTTTGGAGTTTCATATTTATGTGCTATCATAGTTGTTTCCTGCTGCAATAGTAAGTTATCTAGCTGCTTAGTATCTAGGGTTGACAACAGAACAACTAAAATTTACACCCATCCATCTTCCTAGTACAAGCTTAAAGGGTTGGCATTAGGGTGGACCTGAAGTCTGCTAACAAGTTGATATCTATTTCAAATGTTAACGTCTGCTGTTATACACAGACATATGGTGAAGTAGTTTTCAGCTGCTTTGCCTTTAAAGATTCTGCCTGACAAATGGTTTACCTTATTGCCTATCCTGCATGATATTAATAATGTCTTAATCTTTATCATCTTTTGTAGATGCATCAATGGGTTTATTGCTGTGTATGACTTCCTTATCTCATGATGTGGGTTTCATGCAGGGCCGAAAGCAATGTACAATAACAAAATTCAAAACTATTGAGGATAAACATAAACCTCTTGTTTTGAAGGAACTAAGAAAGTTATGGGAGAAGCATTTGCCTAATCTTCCATGGGAGAAGGGAGAGTATGATGAATCAAACACATTATTGTTGGATGATTCCCCATATAAGGCTTTGCGGAATCCTGTGAGTTTTCAACTATTTTTCGTCTATTTGGTTCCTCATTTGGGGCATGTGACTTCATTTAACAATTTAAATTGTTGAAATTCTTATGATGCTATAATACTTATGCTTGCCTTAATCTTTTCTTTGTTAGGCAAACACTGCCGTATTTCCATATCCTTACAACTACAGGGATGCCAAGGATTTTTCATTAGGTAAGACTTGGACTAGCATCTTTTAGGAAATTAAAGGTACAGCCACAGATGGACCGCCATATATTATCTAAGCCTTCATAGGTGGCATATGGTTAATCTTACCTATTTGGTCTTCTTCATGGTAGGGAAAAAATAATATTAGATCTTGTTAAATAGGTTCTGTAAATCCTACCCTTACCTCTATTGAAACCTTAAACTTGTTGGGCCAAAATACTTTTTCGTCTTTGTATTTGCATGTGTTCCTGTGTTATAAAGCTGCATTCACAGTATGGAAAAGTGAAATTGCTCAATATCACTCTTCATACTTGTGCAGTTTTCTAGCCCTTATCGCAACTCAATTGTGCGCATGTTTTATCTTCTAGGTATTATGAAACATCATTGATGGAAATTACTTTCAATTTTTGTCAATGTTTTCTGCTGTACCTAATTTTTCGTTTAACTTTGATCAACCAATTCTACAAGCTTGGTTCTTCAAAAAAGAAAAAAAAAACTCCTACAATGTCTTTGGGTGCAAGTGATTTTGGCTGCCTGTAATTTGAACATATGCCTAGTGACAGTTTAGTTATGTTTTGGTAATTGGATAAAATACAAAAACAAAGACAAAAGCTAGCAGTTTTATGGATCATTACCCTGATTATATAAGACCAACTCTTGTTACAAATCTGCTATTAGAGTTTGCCTTGATGGTCATCTGTAGTGTACCTAATTCCTTTGTTTATTTGTCCTTATGTACAATTTTTATTCCAAATGTAATTGTTAAATGAGATCTGCAACAGCATGCAGAGGAGATATTCACAAATATCTTGAAGGTTTAGCTGCAGCAGAGAATGTTCAGCAGTATGTTGAGCAAAATCCATTTGGGCAACCGGCTATCACAGAGTCAAATCCACATTGGGATTTCTACTGCCAAATTATAAACGATAAGACATGACGAGTCCAGTAATTCCCTTGCCGATATTGATGGATTTTTCATGGTAAGCTGCAAAACAAATTGTTCAATTGGGTGTCTTTTAGCTAAGCTGCATTTGGAGTTTGTTCGAATGTAGCAGAAACTATTGGTTCATATATTTTTTTGTGATTGCTGCTGATCATAGAACCTTTATAGGCCTTCTATAGTATACACTGGTTGGCTTCCTCCTTGAGATGGCATTTCTTTTTGTTGCAAACTGCCAAGTCAACTTCTGTTATCCATAAATTTTTTTAATATTTTGGATTAATCGAAGTGCTAGCAATTGCAATAATTTATGTTGTTTCATGTTGACAGTTCATAGAATATGCTTTGTGTTTTTTCCTCTTCATATGATGGTAAAAGTATAAGAGCTGGAGCCTAGGAATAGGAGTGTAAACGAACGAAACTTGTGATGAATAGTTTGCAAATAGACTTGATTTCTGTTCATTAATATTTATTTATTAAACTTAATAAATGATTACAAACAACATTTCGTGGTTCATTAATTAAGCAAATAAATAACTAATATAATAAAGTCCGTACATATACATATCATTTACATCTTTACATGGAAGTTGGTATGTTACAGATGATGGTAAATGTTTCAACCCCCAAATATGGCCCAAAATTGACCTGTCTCATTGCCTTTTGATACAGGTGTGTGCATGTGTGCTAGAAATAATCCGAATTAAAAACGTAGGAATTGTGTAAATAATACAAAATTTTAAAGTAAAAACATAATGTCTGGGACTGAAATTACTGGGATGGATACATTTTCGGAATCTTCTTATCTATCTTTGATGTTCCTCGTCAGTCACCATCATCATCCCTTAATCGCAAGTTGTTTGGGAACCCCAACCACCATGTTTAGAGAAAGCCTTCAGTTTTGAGGAACATCTCAAAAACGCATTGGTTGTTTGCAATCAGGCAAAAAAGTGGATACCAAGTATTTAAGCTTCCATGTGCCTTGACTAGTTTTAGGGGGAGGAATATTTATGATCTCACCCCTTTGTGTTTTTTTTTTTTTAATATTCAAAAATCTCAATGGACCTCTCACCCAATACTCTAATTTGGGCCCCACTCCAATAACATAAATGTGAGACTATTGGGCCCAACATACAACTAAGAAAAAGCCCATTAAAACCAATTAATTATTGTTGGTAATTATGATTATTAATTCATACTATTTTTTTTAAAATTGTAACTTAGAAAATAAAATAAAAAATTATAAGTGCTGAAATTTAAATTTTAAATGTATTGAATATTAATTTTTAAGAGCGATGCATCAATCATTTGAACTAAAATTCGAATTTAATCCATACTTTTTCTTAAAGTCCTTAACCAATTCAATTTATGGTTGATATAGTTGTTGGTGACACCCCTTTATTATTATTATTATTATTATTATTATTATTATTATTATTATTGCCGCTGCTGCCAAGGCAAGTGCCATAGATGTGTTTGGATCTTGAATGATTTGAAAGTGCAATTCTATAACTGTTAAAATCATTGGAAGACGATGATTTCCTCTGATTTGTACTTTCGTCAATAATCTAAACAGGAAAAAAAATCTACACCTTTTTATTTTTATTTTTTATATATAATGATAATAATTATCTGTCAATAATTAAGTTGTTTGCATGGCGGTAGACAACTCATTTAATTGCCTAATTAATAATTTTCTTGTTTATCAAGTAATTATGCAACCAACTGTGTAGTTTATTTATGGATAGTGAAAAAAATTCCAGCTAGGTTTCTTCGTTTGTAATGTTTCACTTGGGATCTATATGAATCAAGTTGAATCTGCTTTGATATTTTCTTTAAGTGTAAAAGCCAAACGGCATTATAAATATACCTTATTTAGGATTATCTAAATTATATGGTCAAGGGCTCCATTAAATTGCATATTTATTTCCTTACAACCTTTTTTTACGGTATAATTATAATAAAATATTATATTTATATAATCAATTGAATAATTACTTATTACAATATAATTAAATTATAATTATGAAATAATCAATTAATAAATTAAAATATAATTAGACAATCATACACAATAAAATTTGAATCTAAAATTTTGCAACTCTTTCATGTATCTCAAGAAATTGAGTTCTATGTCCTAGAGTATTCAATTTCTAATTTTTGAATAAAAGAAATATATTATTAATTATTGAAATAAATATTCGGTTTATATTTACAATCTTATAACTCAATTGGTTAATATTATCATATTTAAGAGTTAATATTTAATAGAATTAATATTTAAATTTTATAATTTATAATTTTTTTCCTCATATTGTGATCTCTTTCGTAAAAGAATTAATATTAAAATATTAATGAGGTTGAAATGTTGGGAAAATTTTTGTTTGATTCAAATAAATTATTTTCTTGGTATCTACCATATCCATAAGTAATTGGTTACCATGAAAACTGATTGTTATTTATTAAAAGGAAAAACTTCATAACATTGTCTTCTTTAATCAAAAAAGGAAAACTGATTTTTCAATCAAAATCCACTTTACTTACAACCTAAGATCATATCTACAACTACAACCTCTTGTCATTCTCAAACATTATCGAGGTTAAAAATAACAAGGGACCCTAAAATATAATATAATTTAATATAATATATATCCCTTGATCCTATTGGCTTACAACATGAGATCCCTTGCTTGTTTCATGTTCACTCAATCCAAGATACTTTTTTGAAAAGCATGAGATAATTATTCTCTTTTGTCTCTCTTATCAGCATCATCATCACATTTAGATAATTGTTGATTTGATATAATTTTAGTGGTTTTGATTGGTTATTATTCTCCCATGGATTGATATTGTGATGATGTGTATTTATCAATGTACCAATTATGATGATTATGGTGGGGATACTTGGATGTTGAAAAAAACTTTCAAGGTACAATGTGGCAATCAAGAGGAGAGGAGAGGGGATGAATTGAGAAATGAGCATTAAGATGATTGGGAAAGGTTAGTTGGTCTTCCCAAATAGAGTTCAAGCATGCCACTTGTTGTCTCTTCACTTTTTGCATGTGGGCATACATTTTACTTTGTCGAATCTTTTATATAAAAATATAAATTGTAATTATTAATATTTAAATAGTATTTTTATAATAATGATTATATGAATCAATTAAAATAAAACTCTTATTTTCTTGCAATTTTTTTTTTTTTCATGTTGCAATATATATCACTATCATCCAATTATCAATTATTAATGCTGGAAACCTAATGGATGCAATCATGTGTTTAGCATGCACACCATGCATTGAAGGTCATGTTTATAATTGGGATGTCACATACAAGAACAAGTCATTTCATTAATTCCTAATATTCTATGTTAATGATGGTTAAAAGTTTAATTTGCGAATATGAAGTTAATTAGCTTTCAACATTCACCTATTATTCTTACATTTTGAAAAATTACTAAAAAGGGTCTCTAAAAAAATTGCATCTAAGTCATGAAAAATTGTTGTTAAAGATTTTACCATACAAAGATTAAGAGAATATTTTCCATTTTTTTATTAATATTTTCTGGTATTTATTTTAAATCAATTTTTTTTTTAATGTTTTCAACAAGATACCTTAGCCTTTTAAAACCTAAATTTCATTTTGAAAATCAAGAGCTTGAATCTTGAAATGGATATGATGAGATTTAATGGATTGGTAAGTTCAAATAAGAAATAAAATTAATTAACCTTGCTTAAAGAAAAAGGAAATTATAAACAAGCAATAATTAATCAACTAAAAAAAATAAAAAAATTTTGAAAAAATCAAGGCATGTTTCATTAGAAATATTCAAGACTAACAAAATGGTATATATATATTGGACAAAATAAGTCAAATTGTATTCCTCAACCCTAAAAATAGAGAAAAAAAAATCTTCAATTAGACAAGCACATAAGAATGAGTAAGTGAAGCATTTTGGGGCCACGCTATTTAAAGACCCCAATGGGTTGATTTAATTTTTATTGTATTGCAAATAATGTTACAATATATTTGGTCAAAAATATCAAAAACGTGTCTTCGTTAACACACACACATATATATATATATACTTATATAATCACGTAATTTCTTTTTTAATTTTATTTTTTTCTTTGTCTCTTTGAATGGATAAATTATGTATTTATTCAATAAACATGGATAATGAAATGAAGGCACACACAAGAAAATTATAGTGATGTAGGGACTTAATTTTTTTTTTTAGTAGAAAAGGCTATTAATATGTTAGCTATTCCTTATAATGACACATGCATGTCATCACTTTCATTAGCACATAATTATTTTCCTTTTCATTAATTAAACTTAATTTAATGTTTCCTTTTGTTATTTTTATTTTTCTCTTAATAAATTATTTTCTTCTTTTTAGAATATATGGCTAACAAGAATCTCATATTTTCTAGTATTTTAATTTCTATCTAGACTATGGATGGGTGAATAACTATTTCTATTTCCCATTTTAATTATATAATATTAATTGTTTCATTACAATAATCTTTATTGACCCAAAAAAATTGTAAATCATGTATCAAGGTCATAAATTATTACGCAAAGAGGTAATTGAAAGAATTGATTAATGGAATAAGCCAAATTAACAAACTGCTTCCAAAAGTAGTTGGAAGGTTGGTTTTTAATCAATTTTTATTTCATTAACTTAACATAACCCATGTATAGAATTTCCAAAAAAAAATTATTATTTTATGAAATTTTATTGATGCTGCCAATAGATTGAATTTCTTTTTTTTTTTTTTTAACAACGAGAGGCCAAAGCCTATGAAAAATCTAAAAAAAAAAAATTGTAAATGTTAAGTGTTGAAATTCATTCTTGCAAGAACTTATATTTTTTTTCTTTGGTATAAACAAAATTTAAGAGTAAAGAAGGTTACTCAATTTTTAAGTTTATGGATATTTTAAGATTTTTCAAACTTATAAAATCATCTATTAACAAATATCATGAGATTCAAGAATTTGCTTTTTAATATATATATCAATCTGTTAAAATCGTTAATGAAATTTTGCTAATACATTAAATATTTTTTCATATGTATAATGTATAGAACTAAAAACCCCTATTGAAAACTACAATTCTTATATACTTGTTTGTACCTAGGGCTGCATTGTTGGGGTTAATTGACATGCTTGCTTCTTCAACATGAAGAGACATTGCATTTATAGATGACAGAGAGAGCAGAAGAGTTGAAAGGGAAATTAATGGGTCAATGGTGAAATTACAGGCAGAAATCAGAAGAGAAGCTTGACAAAGCATGAAAATGGTGGGCAGCCTTGTCCCTATGGAATCAGACATACCATTTGACATTGCATTTTCTCAGCAGCTTTGCTTATCATCAAATATTTCACAGCTTTTTTTCCATTAATTATTAAATTTTGTTGCAATGTTATTGTTAGCTTCAAAGGACACCACCTCATGCCCATGGAGTAAATTTGACACTTCCTCTCAATGATTTTTCATATTGACAATAATGCCCTTCATCCAAAGATTGTTAATCATCCTTCTTTTTTCTTTCTTAATTAACAAATAATTATTAGATGATGATATCAAATAATTTTAAATTTTAAATTTTAAAACTTATAATTTTTTTTCCTTCAATCTCTTTATAAAAAAATAAACAATCATTACTACTAGTATTAATTTTTTCCAATTAGTCTTTGTCTTGAAAAAAATTTCAATGATGAATGTGTCCTTGAGAAATTTTTTTTAAAAAAAATGAAGGACATAATGGCCTCCATGTATGGTGATGTGATCACCTTATTTTATTGGGTACTTGTTTTTTTGTCCAACTACTTCATTGCTAGAGGAAACACACAAGCTTCAACGATAAAAATAAAAGAAATTAAAAGAGAGAACTACAAATTTGCAGGAAAGGAATTTGTTTTTTTATTATGACCGGCCCTTGTGATTTTCTATACCTGCTTGCTTTATTTTATAGTTTTGGAGCTTGATTTAAATGAAGGAAATATAGGTGAGTAAAGATTAATTTGAGTCGATTAGATTGATCAAAATCGAGTGAATTTAATTGATTCAGTTTGATCTATTTAATTTTGATTATAATCGATATTTTAAAACGATTAAATTGATTAACTTGATCAATTTTATTTTTTAAAATTAATAATCAAATCGATTGAATTAATCAACTTTCTATTAAATAAAAGTAAAAAATATAAGATGAATATTTTTAATTTTTTTGTAAAATATTACTGAAAATTTTAAATTCTTTAGTAATTTAGTTTAATAAACCTTAAATTTGAATTTTATTGAATTGAATTTATAGTTAAATAATTATTTATAATATGAAAAAATGATAAGAAATTTATTTATTTAAACAAATCAATTTTGAACAATTCGATTATGATCGGTTATTTAAAAAATTTTCGATTGATTTAATTATTTATTAAATAAAAATTGATTAATTTGATTATTGATTTTTCAAATCGAATTAACCATGCCAATAAATTGTTCACCTCTATAAGAGAAGTTATCCCTTTTTTTTATCATAGCATACCAAAAATTTTAATGAAAATTTATTTAAATTTATAAATCATCCATCTTGCATGTATATGTATAATTTGGATTTACAAATTATCATCAGGCTTTTAAGGTAATTTTTATACATAACAAAATCCTAAATAAAAATGTAATATGAATAGGAAAAAATATTTATATTCTAATATGTAAAACTTAAAATTCTTTTGAAATTACACTCATAATCAAATTCATAATAAAATATTATATTTATATAATTAATTATTACATCATTAATTAATTATAACTTAACTAAATTATTAAATCTACACGTAATAAAATCTTAAAGTTTAAGACTTCCTGTCTCTTTTGTATTCGTAAGAATTTACTTATTTTCTTGCTATTGATCTAAACCTTCTCTGCCCGCCTAATGTCACCACTGGGCTTCGTCAATGCTAAGATATTGCTCGTTTAATGTGAAGTGTGAACCATTTTTTTTTTTAAGTTTGTTATTTTTTTAGATTAAAATTGTGTTTAGTAGGGAAAGATGCAATGACAATACAAGAATGTCCAAATGCCTGCGTGTTCTTCTTTCCCAGGTTCTAAAACTTTAATTATGTTAATAATTTAATCAAATTCCCAGGTTCTTCATTTTTTTAGATTTAATTTTTTATCTTAACTTATAATAGGTATAATAGTAAAATAATATACTTATTATTCTTTTTTTACTTTCATTTTTCAATGGTATCAATTAATGGACAAAAATATTTATTAGTTCATTTTTCAATACTAAAATAATATATTTTTTATTTTTCAATGGTATCAAGCAATGGACAAAAAATTTATTTTTTTTCCTTAAAAATATTATAAAAAAATAATTTTCCTTCTTTTTTTTTGTCCTCCAAATTTTTATTTTTCCTTTTTTATCTATACTACTGAATAAAGCTTTAAAGAAAATCTAAACAAATTTTAAAAATCCTTACCCTATTAACAAAAAGAGTGAGGGGTGAGAACAAAAACGAGGGGTAGTTTGGAAAATGAATAGGTGACAAGTGTATGAAGAAGGCCACTTTTAGTTTGTAGGAGAGAGGAGCAATGCCTCTTGTGCTTCTTGTTTCTCTTTCTATTTCTGTCTCTTTCCTGACAGAATCACATGCCATGCAGACAGCTGCAGACCCACTCACATACTCATCCCACATGGATGATGAATCATGGTTGTATGCGATAACAGCCTACAAACATCACATCTGACCCACAAATGCCCTCCAAACACTTACTCTTCCCTCCTCTCTCAGTCACACACACAAGAATATTTTTTTTTCTTTTTGATTGTATTATGAGATTAACACAAGGCATTTCTCATTGCCAGTGACATCTCATTAAGGTATCTTTGATGTATATATTCAATAGAGGTAATTTTTTGGTTTCTTGGTAAGTTTTCTTTTTCTTTTTTGTAGTTTTGTTTGGTTGTTGAGAAAAAGTTTGAGCTTTGGTGTATTTAATGGCAAAGCCAATAAAAGGATCTTAACATTAATAAAAGAAAATTTGTGGGGTTTGAGTTTTGATTGCAAAAAAGCCAATTTTGATATTGTGAGATGCCAAAGTTTATGGTTTTGAGCTGTATGTAAAAACTGGGTTTCAAAAGTGATTTATGAGGAGTTTTAAAAATGCAGAAGGAAGCTATCTGAAATTTTGATGAATTCTGTTTTCATATGTGCAGTGTTTGCAGTTAATGTGGGAAGTGCTTTGTCTTTTTAAGGGTTTTGGATAAAAGCACAATCTGTGGTTTGGAATTTGGATTTTTTTAAGGAAAATGTTAGAAGAGGTTAAAAGAGAAAGAAAAAACTAGAGAGTTCAAAGTTTTTTTGTTGGTTCCTCAATTGTATTTCGGTTTCTGAGTTATCTAATAGAACTGGTTCTCAATTGGGTCCTTGAAGAGTTGCTCAGGCATCTGATATCTCATACAGCACATAAACTGGTTGAAATAGCACTATTGAATATCCTTTCAATCCAATTTTATGGTGAAAGAGGAAATGATGGTTGCAATTTCATTGTTTGGAGAAAGGATGATGAAGCTATAGGAAGCAGGACGAGCATTAGGTTCTGTTAGTTGAGAAGAAGATGGCTGCAAAGCTTCTACATTCATTGGCAGATGACAATCCAGATTTGCAGAAGCAAATTGGATGCATGACTGGGATTTTTCAAATCTTTGATCGTCAACATATGCTTACCACTAAGCGCCTGAGCCAAAGGAAGCTTCCTGCAGGTAGTTCTCTTTGGGTTATTGCTTAATCTATAATTTTTCCTCTAAAAGTAATTGTTTTTGCTGAAGTCTAATATGTACTCATGAGAGATTGATGCAATACTCATATAAGGCTTAAATTGTGTCAAGGCCCTTTTTTATTTCAATTGTATAATTCATTGCCAGCATTGGCCATATCCAACAGCATTAATATCTATTGACATCTATATTTTTATGTTTCTGTCTAATTTTAATGTTAGGTTCTGTGTTTTAATGGAAAAATTATGTATATGTTGATGATAAATGTATATTCAAGTAACACTATTATAGAGCGGTCCATGCTCCAACTAATTGTCTTGATTTCAACTGCTTGCTCTCTGTACATTGATGAATGGAGGTGGCATTCTTCGAACTTTTGAACTTATGCTGTTGTCTGAAATTCTTATTGAAGAGTTATACGTAGATGTAGATCATAAACAACGTGTTCTAATAATAATGTTGACCCCTTATTTTTGTAGTTGCTAATTTCTTCATAGTTTTCTCAAAGCTGTGTTTCTATTTAAAGCACGATCTCATTATTTTTCTTGTCCTTTTTCGGTATTTTGTGAGCTCACATTAAAAAACAATGGCAGTGCAGTCTAGAGGACCATCTAATCCTTTCACAACATTACAGGTAATTCCCACTTGAACAATGGAATCCTGGAAGGAGATTCAAAAAATGCATACCATCGACACACAACAACAGTAAGTCCCCAGCAATTTTCTGTGTTTTCTCTTCCCCTCCCCTCCCCCATCCTACCTCCTTTTTAGGATCATGCAAGAATAGATGGTTTGTGGTCTTTCTAACATATAAATTGCTCTCAATATTATATCATGATTCTATACTGATGCCAGGGCTGTGACTATGTTCTCAAGAAACTTTCCAAAATCTGATTGTGCATAGTTTCTGGCCCTAGATGGATGCCAAGTGCACAATTTGCCTCTATAATTGTAGAAAGTTAACAAGGCGATGCCATGTTTTTGTGGAAATCTGTCCTTACAGTCTTTTTATTTCCAGGAAATGAATATAAACAGAAGCGTGAATGAGAAACAAAGAATCTCCACAGAATCTTCAAGAGCCTCTTTTTCATCATCATGCTCATCTTCCTTGTCATCACTGGATTGTAACAAAACAGCTCCACAAGAGGCCTCTTCCTTTGACAGAATCCTTTTTCCTGAAACTCGCTTTAGGGACCCAGTGATGAACCAACCAAGTACTTCTCCACGTTTAGGGTCACAATGCCTTGACATCCGAGATGTGGTCAAGGACTCAATGTATAGAGAAGCCAGAGGACTACTGGATAAAACAACAACCAGGGAGGAAGTATCGGGCAGTACTGTGAAGCATAGAGATTCACCGAGACCATTTCAGCTTCCTAAATCAGCGAATGGGTCTTATGGTGTTGGGATCAACGGAAAGAAAAATGTGCATGCTGATCTGAAGGAGTCTCTTAGAGTTCTTGCAGAACTCCGGGAAACACCTTGGTATTACAACAATGAAGCTAGAGAATTTCGAAGATCATCACATGAAGCAAATGGCTTATGGAATTCAATTTCAAGGGATGCCCCACGATTTTCCTATGATGGAAGAGAGATTAATCGTTTATCTTTTGAATCACGAGACACCTTCAAATCAACATCAAAGGTAAAAGAGCTGCCAAGACTTTCTTTGGATAGTAGAGAAAGGTCAATGAGGGGTGCAAATTACCTTACTAAAAGTTTTCATAACAGTTGCAACTTGAACAGCAGAGTTACTAATCCACCGCAATCACCAGGAGCCCAGAAGCGCCCTCCTAATGTTGTAGCCAAGCTGATGGGCTTGGAACCATTGCCAGATTCTTCCTCAGTTGGTGATGCTCAGTTGGGTGTGGTTAAAACCTGCTCTGTTGAAGATAAAAATCCTTTTTCACAGTCACTAAGAGCAAATGATCTGAACTGGCAAACCAGAGCTTCTAACTCTACACGAAGCTCAGTGAAAGACCCAACATCACCACGGTGGAAAAATCCTGATTTGGTCATGAAACCTATTTCCAGTTCAAGGTTCCCAATTGAACCAGCACCATGGAGACATGTGGATGGAAGTCGAGGTTCTCAGAGACAACCTCTCAAACATGTAAAAGTTCCGGCCGAGACTCCATATTCTTTCCCTTCAGTTTATAGTGAGATTGAGAACAGACTGAAAGATCTAGAGTTTAAACAATCTGGAAAGGATCTCAGAGCTCTTAAACAGATAATAGAAGCAATGCAAGCAAAGGGACTCCTTGAGACCAGGAAAGAAGAACAAACTGCAAGCTTGGTGACTCAAAGAGACTATGAACCAAATTGTACAAGCCCCAGTCAGAATCTGAGAGGCCAGCGAAGTCCACAGAACACTCGCATCACCAGTTCGCCTACAAGGGGTTTAGATTCTATTAGAACATATGAATCTCCAATTGTTATCATGAAACCAGCAAAACTTGTTGAGAAAGTTGGTATTCATGCTTCAACAGTAATTCCAATAGATGACTTTTCTAGTATCCCCAAGATTCAGATTGGGGTATCTGTAGATAATAAACAAGGTTCAATAAATAGTCGAGCAGCTAGAGATCATACTTCCAGAAATGGTCGTAGTGATTCTGCTGCCAGCTCTACTGATAAGAGAGTTAGTAGCAGGAATATTAGGCCTATACAGTCTTCAACAAAACCTCCAAAAGAAAGCACCATGAATTCAGTAAAGAATTCAGGATCTGTGAGCCCAAGACTGCAGCAGAAAAAGCTTGAATTGGACAGGCGATCTCGTCCACCTACTCCTCCATCTGATCCAAGCAAACCCAGAAGGCAATCCAACCAGCATTCGTCAGAGTCAGGTTCCTCTGGTGGTAAACATAGACAAAAATCTCAGAACATGCAGCAATGTGATGACCAACTGAGTCAGATAAGTACTGAATCATGGACTTCAAGTCACCAAGGAGATGACATTTCTGTGCAATCAGACAGCAATATTATCTTGGAGTCCAAGTTAAATGTGGAAGTCACCTGTCATGAACGAACTATGGAGATTAATGATAGTCAAAGCCCATCCATGAAGGCTGTGAAGTACTCAATTTCTGGCATAATGCAGAAAGTAGGTTATATTAATCTTCAGTCTTCACCATTCATCCATTTGTTCTTTTTGCTTACCTTACATTAACTTACCTGTCATGTTTTGTTTTGTTAGAAATCAACATCAAGACTGGTTGAAGATGGATCGGAGGCAGAACTTGCTGTGGTTGCTCCAGAACATCCAAGTCCAGTTTCTATTCTTGACACCTCAATTTATAGAGATGATGCACCATCTCCAGTAAAGCAGATAATGAACACCCCTGAAGGTAATAATTCAACAACCAGATAACAACCACAAAGTACAATAAGAAAATGCACAAGGCAAAATGAAGAAGAAAGGAAATTGTATTACCATTAGTTTTCGTTGTGTTTGCCACCATTACTATTGTTGTAATGGAGTAATTCCAAGTGCTTTTTGAGAATTCATACCCTTACTGAACACATTCTCCCAAAAAAGAGAATAATTTTGATGGAATAAAAATGAGCTAATAGAAAGAGAAGTTACTCATCAGCAGCATGAATATTTTTTCCAATATTATCGGAGGCAAGGTTTTGTGCCTTTAGGTTATATTAGAGAGATTGCAGTTGTATTGGGATGCATAAAGTGCAGGCCATCAATTTAATTCAATTTGCTATGAGTCTTAGACTGGCTTTAAGCCAAAACTTGCCTCTACCAAACTTTAAGCATAGCTCTATTAGTAAATGGAGATTAGATTAACAAATGAACAAATAATTCTTGTCTTCTTGTCATTTTCTTATACTTAAAGATGCAAAGGGATCTATGAACTAAAATCTCACTTGAACGTTCATTGTGTCAGGTTATAGTGCTGAAGGTTTCAATGATGATCACAATGAAGAGCAATGGATCCCTGCAGATAAGTGTTTGTCTAGCAACGTGGGGTCAGGTCTTACCTCAGAGATTAATCGCAAGAAACTACAGAACATTGAGCATTTGGTCCAAAAACTTAGAAGACTGAACTCCAATCATGATGAAGCCAGTACAGATTACATTGCATCACTTTGTGAGAATACAAATCCTGATCACAGATACATTTCTGAGATATTATTAGCCTCTGGCCTTCTACTGAGAGATGTTGGTTCTGGCCTGACAACATTTCAGCTCCATCCATCAGGCCATCCTATTAACCCAGAGCTGTTCTTTGTTTTGGAGCAAACCAAAGCAAGCTCTTTGTTATCAAAAGAAGAGAGTAACGCTGGAAAGGTTTCCCATTCAAAGCCAGACCATGAGAAATTCCACCGGAAGCTTATATTTGATTCTGTTAATGAGATTCTTGTCAGAAAGTTGGCTCTAGTTGGGGCGTATCCAGAGCCATGGATTTATTCTGGCAAGCTGGCAAAGAAGACCCTCAGCGCACAAAAGCTTCTAAAAGAATTATGTTTGGAGATAGAGCAGCTTCAAGCCAAGAAATCAAAGTCCAACCTGGAGGAAGAGGAGGATGGTCTGAAAAGCATCTTGTGGGAAGATGTAATGTGTCGATCGGAGAGTTGGACAGATTTCAACTGTGAGATTTCCGGGATGGTGCTGGATGTTGAACGCTTGGTCTTTAAGGATTTAGTTGATGAGATTGTGATTGGTGAAGGGGGTGGTTTACGGGCCAAGCAAACTAGGCGACGGCAGCTGTTTTCCAAGTAAACTGTTTGCAAAATGTCGTCTAATTCTTCTTCATTCACCTTTGTTCTTCCTCTGTTTTGATTTAAATTTTTTGTTTTTGCATGAAAGCATAATAATTCATGGATAAGAATCAAGAACTGTATTCCTGTTTTATGTCATGAAAAATGTTACCTTCTCAGATTATGACACCATACCTATTTGTAAGAACAAGTATATGAGACCCTTTGTATATGAGCTCATATTTTACGCTAATCTTATTCCTGGTGATCAGCTTATAGCCTATGTTTTGTTCTTTGTCTTGTAAGCAAATCAAGTGACCAAGTTCAGCTTAAACTTGAAATTTAACTCATTAGTTCATACAATAATTTCGAAAATGTTATATCCAATAAATTTTAAATTAAAATTTCAGCATATACAATGAGACCTAGTAATTCGTTTATTTGTGTTGTATAAAATATTAACAAATAATGTATTTATATCGTATTTTATATAAAAATTATAATTTAACACAAAAATATAAAATATATTTTTTTATTTTATTAAAACTATTTATGGGTTTTGTTAAAATTTTAAATCATATTATCTTTATATCTTTTATTTATATAATTTTCATATTATATCATCATATTATATTTTAAATTATCATATCTACTTACAATTTCTTTTTCTACCTTTATCTCTAGATCTTAACCCCTTTAGTTTGTAAGAGAAAAAAAAAAACAAGAATGGAAGAGGAGAGGGCGTATATCAACACAGCTTTATCATTTATCAAGCGGAAGTCGTGAATTTTACACTTCTCCCTCCAAGTTCATTTCCACCCACAAAATTAGTAAAATATTTACTCACATCTAAAATCCCTTTGCTCTTTTCTTCATAAATTATGGTATTTGTGGACTGAATATGCTGTGTGCACGATTTGGATTATAAAAACAAGGTTATTATTACTACTATTTTGAGAAAAAAAAAAAAAGAGGTTATTAATTATTGTTATTAATTTCAATAGACTAGCGATATGTATATATATAACTTTCTTTTGTACAAAAAGAGTGTAGCAAGATAAGAACATAAGATCTGTAACTGTTAACAAATATTTAATGGGGGCTGGAAATAAGAACACAAGAAAAGTTAATCTATAAATATTTAGAATAAAAGAACAATTACACCACAAATCGCCTCCGTAGCATAGTGGTAGTGCGTTCGCTTCGTAAGCGAAAGGTCGCGAGTTCGATCCTCGCCGGGGGCTTTCTGCCATTTTAACCTAGTGTTTCTAGGTATTGGGCCTTGGATTGGGACAGGATAACGTAAACATTCGTGGAATTGTAGAACCAGCCCGGACCTTTTGGGCCACATCCTTACGCTTATAGCACTAAAAAAATATTCTGAATTTTTTTTCAATGCCAATAAAGATGTTAATTTTACCCATATCCAATAGAAAATTTAATTTTTTATCTAAATAAAAATAAATGTGTATATTACATTATGAGTATGAGGATAAAAATAGATATAATTTTAAATTTTTATTAGGTATGGGAATGAGGATGTATAATATAGCATCCATCATAGCCATATCCAATATATATTTTTATATATTTAATATATAAATTTTTTATTAAATAAAATAAATTATTATTTCAAATTAATTAAAATTAATATATTTTATTAAAATATATATTAATATATATTTATAAAAAAAATTATATAAATATGCAAGATAAAAAAAATACTAAAAAAATTTTAGTTTTTAATTTTTTTTAAAGTTATAGGTATGGATAATACCCATACTCATTAAATACTCATAAAGATGAAGATGATGATAAATTTAAAATTTCTGTTAAGTATAAGTATAGGAATAGAGATGAAAATGCTTTACCCTATCCATACCCTACCTATTAACATCCCTAATGCCAAAAAAAAAAAAAATTGCTTATTTTAACTTTTATTCAATGGACTTTTCTCAATTTAGTTTCTTAAATAATGCAAAAATGGATTATTTTCCATAAAACTAAAAGGTAAAATGAGTGAATCCATTAATTTATGTAATATTTTTAAGAATTGAGATTCAACAATTTCAAATTTTAATATCTATAATTTTTTTATCCTTAAATTATGGTGTCTTTTTTTTTTAAAAATAAGTAAAATGGGATTTTTTCTATGTGTCAACAAATTTTAAGTAATTTCTTATGTAGGTAAATTTCTCATTAAATGTCAATATGTATATAAAATATTTGTGTTTCTTCTAAAAAAAAAGGGTTTAATTAATTTTACCAAAAAAATATTTTTTTAACAAATATTTGCATTTCTTTTCTGTTGTATTTATAATTCTTTCTCCAAAAAACTTTACCAAATTGTTATTATAAAATTTATAAGGATAGTTAATTAGTCAATCAATATGATCAATTAAATTTTTTATTATGTAATTACATAATAATGTCTTCACTCGATATAATACGTTCATTAATTCATCTAATTGCTTAGCTGGCATAATTCATATAATTTATAACTTCAAGATCATGAGAAATTAGATGTTGCTCACATACAATAAGTAAAAAACTTAACACTTCTATTGGATTATGGGGTCCAGCGGTCTCTCTTAAGAACTCGGTATGTCGATTCATTTGGGTGAAGTATCTCATGGTGGATCGAATTCTAGTGTATAGCAACTCAACCTATCGAGGCCCAATAGATGAGGTATCCCATGAAGACTTTGCGAAGCTCTTTATGTCTACTTATCGCGTAGTACGAGGCTCTACGCTATCAAAAAAGAATAAAGAAATAAAGTTACACTTTCACTATCAGCTATAGCTTTTGGTATAGTGGTAAGCGCTTGATCCTAAAAACTGGTGTTAGAGTGAGATTGCAGGTTTGAGTCCCCCAAGTGCCGTTGGGGGAGAGATTGTTGGATTATAGGTCCAACAGTATCCCTTAAAGGACTTGGTATATTGGTTTATCTGGGTGAAGTATCTCATGGTAGATCGAATTCTAGTGTATGGCAATCTAAACTGTCGAGGCCCAATAGGTGAGGTATCTCATGAAGGCTTTACGAAATCGTTCTTATATCTACCTATCGCTTAGTATGGGGCTCTGCGCTACCAAAAAAGAATAAAAAAATAGAGTTGTGTCTTCACTATTAGCTATAGATTTTGGTGTAGTGATAATCACTTGATCCTGAAAACGAGATTGTTGGCTTTGAATTGATCAAGAGTTTTGATTTGACAAAACAAAAATTTGCCTAACTTGAATTGGGTAAGGCAATTTCGGCACGAAATCAAGCCTTCTCCAACATGAACCAATTGATCCCCTAAGACAAGGGATCGATCCCCTGAAGGCTAAAAACTCTCAATGGCTATTGTTTGTCTGAAATTTTTGCAAGTTTGAAGCATTAAATGCTATCCAATGGCTCTCAACTACTTCCTACCTATAAATCAAGCATTCCACTGTAGACCAAGGGTAACAAAAGCCAAGAAAACGTATTGCCATTCACCTATCAATTTGCTTAAGCATTCAAAGCTATTTCAAGTCTGAAAAGTGCAAAATTTATATCAGTTTCTCTCTATTTTCTTGTCTATACTATTGTGTACTTCAAATTAACAAACACCAAACCTTTGTGAGGTTTTTAGAGTTTGCAAAACACTTCAAAATTTTTATATTATGAGTTTGTAAGCTTAAGGGGGAGGATAACCCTTAAGAGTGTGTAGTGTTGAGTTTGTAAAGTTTTAAGAAGCTTGATTGTAATCTTTAACACATATAGTGGATTAAACTCCTTGACAAGAGAGGTTAAGGGAAAAGACGTAGGTGCCTAAGGAAGGATCAAACATTTATAAATCGCGGTGTTATATTTTCTATCCCTATCTCTTATTTATTTTTAATTATTGTGTTTAATTGTTTAGCAAAATTTATGCTTATTGAATATTATTTTTGAAAACTTCATTAAAAACCAATTCACCTCTCATCTTGATTTATTTCAAATTTTTTAGCTAATAATTGGTATCAGAGCTAGTACTCTTTTTTGTAGGTTTAACAGTCCAAGAGTGATCCTGAAAATGGCTCAAAAAATATGATAATCAATGTGAAAAAATCATCATCAAGCTATAACAACTATACTGGCCAACAAGAGGTGTGTCTCATGGTAAATGAAACAGTTGTAATATCTCTTGAAAGTGAAGAGCATTCAATTGTTAGACCTCATTTCTTTGCTGCTAACAACTACTCCTATTGAAATATTAGAACGAGGTTGTTCATTCAAACTAATGATTATGAAGTCTTGAGGGTTATTGTAAATGGTCATCAAATTTCAATGAAAGTGGTGGATAGTAGGGAAGTGATCAAGCTAGAGAGTGAATGAGATATCAATGACATGAAGATGACTCAACTCAATGTCAAAATAATGCATTCACTCTTTTGTGCATTGGGGTCAAGTGAGTACAATAGAGTTTTTTTGTGTCAAAATACAAAGAAAATTTAGGATAAGCTAGCTGTTACTCATGAAGGTACCAATCAAGTGAAAAAGATAAAAATTAGCATGTTCACTTATGATTATGAGCTATTCAAGATGAAACCATATGAAATCATTAGTAAGATGTCAAACCGCTTCACCGACATCATTAATGGTTTAAAGGCTCTTGGAAAGACTTACTCAAATGTGAAAATGATGAAAAAAATTCTCAATAGTCTACCAAAGAGTTGGAAAGCTAAAGTGATAGCCATTGAAGAGTCCAAAAACCCTTACACACTTTCTTTGGATGAACTAATGGGCTCTCTCTTCACTTATGAAATGAAAATCAAAATAGGATAATAACTAATTAAAAAATGTGGCATTGTTCTTAAATATACCTTTCAAGAAGATGAAAAAAATTTTAGACAAGAGGAAGATGATGAAGATGAAGAGATGGCCATGTTTGCAAAAAAATTTAAGAAGTTCATGAGGATGAACAACTTCTCCAGCAGAAGAAGACCACAACAGGAGATAACTAAAGGGAAAGTAGCCAATCTATATCTCATGGCTCTTGATGAGTCCAAGGTAACCTCTAATTTATGTGATTTAAATTCATACATATTTGATGAACTACAAGATACCTATGATGAGTTAGTTATAGAATTTGAGAATATGAGCATGAAATATAGGAAAATGGCCTCTAAATTGAAACTAAAAAATAAATCATTGACTAAAGCAAAAGAAGACTTAAAAAATGAAGTTGAGCTCTTGAAGTTCAATGTCAATGACTTGACTAAAAAAAATAAAAATTTGTATAATTTATTTTTTAGATTTTATATGGGACATCAAAAGCTCAATGACATGCTTAAAACATAAAGAGCTTTCTTTGACAAAGATGGACTAGATTATAATGGTGGTAACAAAGAAACTCATTTAAAGAATTTTTTTGTTAAGCCAAATGATTCATCCAGCATATGTGCACATTGTCATAAATTGGATCATTCAACACAATATTGTTCCTTGAATAAAATTACTTATAGAGGTAAGCTCATTAGGAGAGTGTGAATTTCAAAAAGAGTTAGCATATCTCAAGATGATATTACTAAAATGAAGTAAATTCCAAAATACGTAAAATTTAGACCCAAGAAAATTTGGGTACCCAAAATAAAAATTTAATTATGTTTTAATAAGTGGATGAGTATTGCTATAAAGTCAATTCAAGGAAGAACAATCCATGGTACATTGATAGTGGATGCTCAAAACACATGACCGGGGATAAAACTCTTTTTAAGGACTTGAAAGCTAAAATTGAAGGAGATATTACATTTGGTGACAACTCTAAAGACCAAATTGAAGAGATTGGCTCAATTGGTAACAATTCTTCTGCTACTATTGAAAATGTTTTACTTATGAAAGGATTCAAGCATAACTTACTTAGCATTAGTCAATTGTGTGATAAAAGATTTAGGGTTGTGTTTAAATCAATGTATTGTCAAGTAATTGATATCAAAACCAACAAACTTATTTTTGTTGGACATCGTCAAGAAAATATTTATGTAGTGCATCTAGATGACCTATCCTCTAAAAATGTTTGTTTTATGGCTCAAAAAGAAAATGAGAGTTGGATTTGGCATAGAAAGCTTGGACATGCAAGTATGCATGTAATTTCAAAACTTTTTCAAAATGATTTGGTTGTTGGTTTACCAAAGTTGAAATATGAAATTGATAAGGTTTGTGATGCATGTGCTCAAGGAAAACATAGAAAAATTTCTTTCAAACCTAAAAATTGCATTTCAACTACTAAACCTCTTCAACTACTTCATATTGATCTTTTTGGTCCTACTAGAATAATGAGTCTTGGTGAAAAACAATATGGGTTTGTTATTGTTGATGATTTTACTATATTCATATGGGTTCTCTTTTTGCATTCAAAGAATAAGGCTTTGGAAAAATTCATCACTTTTAGCAAACAAATATAAAATGAAAAAGGTTATTCAATTACTAGTATTAGAAGTGATCACGGAAAGGAGTTTGAAAATCTTGGCTTTATAATATATTTTGTAGTGAAAATGGTATTAGCCATAATTTTTCTGCTCCTAAAACTTCTCAACAAAATGGGATAGTAGAAAGGAGAAATAGAACCTTAGAAGAAATGGCTAGAACCATGCTTTGTGAAAATAATTTACCTAGGTATTTTTAGACGGAAGCCGTAAATACTTCTTGTTATATTATAAATAGAGCTATGATTAGGTCAATTTTGAAGAAAACTCCCTATGAGCTTTTTAAAGAAAAAAGACTTAACATAAGTTATTTTCATTCTTTTGGTTGCAAGTGTTTTATTTTGAACAATGGAAAAGATGATCTTGGTAAATTTGATGCAAAAAGTGATGAGAAAATTTTTTTAGGGTACTCTTTGAATTCAAAAGCTTATAGAGTTTTTCATAAAAGAACATTAGTGGTTGAAGAATCTATACACGTGATTTTTTATGAATCTAACCCACATCCGAGAAATATGCTTCTTGATGATGATGATATAGGTATACTTCAAGAATGGAACAATGACGCACCTCATGACATTGAAGAGAATAATTAAAATAAAAATGATGAGTTTATGAAGGAGCTACAATACATAGAGAGAGAGCCAAATTACCCTAAAAAAAAGAGGTATATCAAAGATAATGAAATTATTAGTGATTCATCTCAAGGGATAAGAACTAGATCCTCTTATAATGTATGTAATTATGTTATTTTTCTATCTCATTTTGAACCCAAAAATATAGATAAAGCCTTAAGAGATGATCATTAGATATTAGCTATGCAAGAAGAATTGAACCAATTTAAAAGAAGCCAAGTATGAAATCTTGTACTTAGGCCTAGTGATTATCCTACTATAGGCATAAAATGGGTTTTTAGAAATAAAATAGATGAGCATAGGAATGTTATTAGAAATAAAGCTAGATTGATAGCTCAAAGGCATAGTCAAGAAGAGGGAATTAATTATGATGAAACTTATGCCCCAGTTGCAAGGTTAGAGGCCATAAGAATGTTGTTTGCATTTGCATGTTTTAAAGATTTCAAGTTTTTTCAAATGGATGTCAAGAGTGCATTTCTTAATGGTTTTATAAATGAAGAAATGTATGTAGAGCAATCTCTCGATTTTGAAAATCTAAAATTTTCAAATCATATTTATAAATTGACAAAAACATTATATGGTTTAAAATAAGCTCCTAGAGCTTGGTATGAAAGATTGTCAAATTTTTTGGTAAAAAATTATTTTAATAGAAAGAAAGTTGATACTATACTTTTTATTAAAACAAAAAGAAAGAGCATTCTCATAGTGTAAATTTATGTTGATGATATTATATTTGGTGCTAATAATGAAATTCTTTATCAAGAATTTACTAAAATTATGCAAGGTAAATTTGAAATGAGCATGATGGGAGAACTCACATTCTTCTTGAGACTACAAGTAAAGTAAACAAAAGATGGCACTTTCATCAATCAAGCCAAATACATTAAGGATTTATTTATAAGGTTTGGATTAGAAGAATCAAATCTTTGCTTAATACCAATGAGCACTTCAACAAAACTTGACAAGGATGAAGGAGGTAAATGTGTTGACTCTAAACTTTATAAGTCTATGATTGGTTCATTGCTATATCTTACTGCTAGTAGACCTGATATTATGTTTAGTGTATGTTTATGTGCTAGATTTCAATCTTCACCTAGAGAATCACATTTATCTGCTGTCAAAAATTTTTTTAAGTACTTTAAAGACACCCCTAATTTAAGATTATGGTATTCAAAAGACTTATCTTTTGCTTTACATGCCTATTCTGATACAAATTTTGATGGATGCAAAATAGACAAAAAAAACACATCTTGTACTTGTCAATTGTTTGAAAATATGCTCATATCATGGTTTTTCAAGAAACAAAATAGTATTGCTCAATCTACAACTAAAGCCAAATATGTGGCAGCCGAAAATTGTTGTGCCCAAGTTTTGTGGATTAAGCAACAATTGAAAGATTTTGGAATAACCAAGGATCATATTCCTATTAAATGTGACAATATTAGTGCCATCAATCTCACTAAAAATCTAATTTAACACTCTAGAATCAAACATATTGAAAGTAAGCATCATTTTATTAGAAATCATGTTCAAAAGGGTGATATTGTGCTTGAATATATTAATACTAACTAGCTGATATCTTCACAAAATCTCTTGATAATGATAGATTTTATGCAATTAGAGGTAAACTTGGAATGATGAATGTTCCATAAAGTGAATTTCTTGATGTTATGATGAATAGTGCACTTTTGATTGATCAAATGTGTGTTTATCTAAAATTTTTTATGATTTGTGCATGATTGTATGCTTGAATGATCATATTGCATGGTTTTTAATTAATATGAACTTGAGTGGCCTTGAATTGATTGTTTTCTCATTTGGCTTTACTTCATCTTTTTTGTTATAACAAAAAGGGAGAGAAATATTGGTATAAATGAAAAAATTGCTTACTTTGATTATCCTAATGATATTGGTTTGGTGATATTGATTTTGTTTAGTTGGCTTAAAACTTATACTTAAATTCAGTGGGAGTTATATTATTTAGGGAGAGTTTGTTTTTCAAAATGAAAAATATTTTTCCTGTAAAGTTTTTATTTGATTTTGTTATATCAAAAAAGAAGAGATTGTTGGTTTTGAATTGATCAAGAGTTTTGATTTGACAAAACAAAACTCTTGATCAATTCAAAGCCAACAACTTCTTATCTCATTTTTATAGTCAATAAATAAGATTATTTTTATTAATAAATTACTAGTTCGTGGCAAATTATCAACTTTAAAAGTAAGGGTTCGAGTTTGAATCTAATACAAAAAAAAATTGTATTGAAAGTTTTTTGACATATTTTTGTATATTTCCTTTCTAAAAAATTACATGCCTGATTAATTTTTCTCTTTGCTAAATTAAAACTTAGAATTCAAGCAAATTCTTTAAAAAAAAAAAAGAAAATGGGAATACATGTGTCCTGAAGTTTCTCCAATTAGTATGCTGTGTGTAAATGAATATGCAGAGGACCACAACTTCCATGAAATTAATTAATTACTAGTAATTTATTCTATATATATATATATTTGCACAGCCGAAGAGTAGTTCTGTAGTTGTTTGTTTTTATTTTAACGCACGCTCTGATTGAAGCGAGTGGGACATGAATTTCCTTAGCCTTTTGGTAATTCAATTCCAAGAACAGGGTAGGACCACAAATAATAAGGAATTTGGAAACCTTTTTCTTTGATGGATGATGCCCAACCCAACTAAAATCCCAACTTGCAACAGTCCTCCATTAATGTTTTCTTGGATCTTGTGACCCTCAGATTTAGACTGTTCCATTTCAGTCTCTGTTCTTCCCAACAAACAAGAAATCGCAGTCATTTCAGTCTCCTTTCTCTACTGTATACCTATATAATATATTATCACCTGGTTTTTTCTTTAGTTGTGTAAATGATATACGTTCAAATTTTTATCATTTTAAATATCTAAAACAATTTAAAAACATAAACCATTTACTCACTTATAAAAGAGAAGAAAATTTTAAATATCATTGTTCAATTATTGCGGTGAAAAAAAGTAATATAATATAGTTTATATCGACGTTTACAACCTTTAAATGTTTATACAATATTAAAAAAAATGCAAGTGCATCAGGCGATGTTTTGAGTTTTGAACAACTAGCTGGCTAGGCTATTTAGAACACAAACCAGGCTCAATCTCCAAAGTTAGCTTCTTTAATTAATTTTCAGCAAAGAAGTTTTAATTTTGTTTATTTGTTACAGTAAAAACCAATCTATGATTGAAGAAAAAAGCTGCATGCCATACATGATACAACAAATTAAAGCCAATAGCTTGTAGACACTGAAACTATTCAAATATTTTTGCATGCAGACACTGAAACTAGCAAACAGCAAAAGTCAACAAACAAATGATCGATTTCAGGAATGCAAAGATTCATCGAGAAGGCACAATTATATATATATATATATATGCACAATTGTCGTGTAAGACAGACAATCACATTTGCATGGATAGCCGATGAAAAAAAAAATTATAAGATAACAGAGAATTATTTCGTATGTGTATTTTTTTCGGATATAATGAATTTTCTCATATAAGAAGAAAATCTATATACAAAGGAAAAGTGGGGGGTTAATGATTTTAATATTTTATCCTGATCAGTGCATATATGACAAAGATTTGGCTGCAAATTTCTCATATTTGCTTGGGGATGTTCGATTATGGAAGTCTCTTTAATTATATATCGTTAATCTTGTAAGATTTATTTTGTCTACATTTCAAAATATATAAATCCCCAGGGGGCATGCCTTACATTTGAAAGTACATTTTCCTCACAGTAGAATGTATTCATTTCCCTCTACCACTTAACCCAAATTAAGGCCAACTAATTAGCTGGTAACCAAAGCTTATACTACCAAGTCTCAGCTAACTTAGCTCTATCAAACTCATGTGAAGACACTTACTAATAATGTACCCTATCCTTTAGTTGCATTCAAAGTAAAACCCTAGCTTATCACTATAAAAGAACAAGTCTTCAACTACGGAAAAAATTTTCATCATTAAAAGTCTTATTTTATCGACGAATTTCATTTTTGAGACACACATCACTTTTTTTTTTCTATCTGGTAAAAGTTTTTTTTTTTTTTTTTTCTAATTTGGGGAGGAGGGATTCAAATTTACCTCTCTGAGTAAGAGGATATAAATGTACTTCTGCAAATAATCATTTAGTCAAATGCTTAAGCACTATAGATTACTTAAGTGTCAATGTACTTTTCATCTAAACACTTAGTTTTAGACTTTTTGTGTTTCTTTTATGACTTTAAGGTTATTACAACATATTAATCTGATTTTTAACATTTTTGGAAATGATTTATGCTAGCTACTAAAAATTTTATTTAATTACTAGATATTTTAACATAGAAGATTAGGAATGTACTACTACTAGTAAATCATACATGGTAGTGCTTTGAGTAAAAAATTTGTTGATATGAATTATAAGCTGTGGTGGTTTAATTTAGACAGACGCAATTATATATAATAAAGTGATAGTAAATGACACACACACACATACACAATAAGAACATATATATATATGGGAGAGTATAGAGAAGATCATTACTTCTATATGTATGTTATATATATGGCTAAATAAAATTAACCAAAACCCGATGGAAAATGGATTTTGCATGAAAATTAATGCATTTATATAGGAGAGCATTTCCTCGTATGATTGCTAATTGTCATGAATGATGACAGTGATGCAGTTACTGAACATGGCATCCAGGCTAAAGAAAACTATTAATGAAACAATTGATTCTATATATATAGCAAAATATAGAAAGCTAAAACCCAAGA
Organism: Durio zibethinus; assembly: GCF_002303985.1. The sequence goes on along the minus strand of NW_019168381.1, from coordinate 23,702,636 downwards.
ATCAATGCCATACTGCAAAACATTAATAGTACAAATTATCTTTCATTTCACCTACGTAATTAAAAACTGTCTAATAATAATAATATGCATATAGAAGCCACAAGTATTGTAGCATCTTACCTGCTGTAATGTAGAATAAGTTCATCCCACTTGAAGAACTTGAAAATAACTGTCACTGCCAGCTCTCTTCTCCTGGTGTATTTCCAAACAAAATGTAATGACCCTTATTGTAATTCTTGCCTAATTTGGTGATTTCAAATTTTCCGCCTCAGCAAAACATATGAAATTTGATAATCCATATTGATGTACGTAGCCCATGAAATCAAATTAATATCATTTTGAAGTTTGAACCAGCTATCAAGAATCGGTATTATCCTCATCTGCATGACTTTCATCATCATTTTGTGTAAGAGTGAGGCCAGCATTTACGTTTAAAGAGAAATGTTTCATGGGAGAACTCATTGTGACAGAATTTGGCAGAACATGTTGGGAATTTGAGCTCAATAATTGGAAATGATTCATTTGCCTGGAATCATTACTGTCCCCTGGACCTGGTGCAGTACCATATGGAGGATATGTGGGAAAAAGTGAAGGCATTGTCGATGGTGGGCAGAAAAAAAACTGGGGTGCATGTGCCAATGGAAGAGACAATGAAGATGGCAATTGCACACTAGTGTTACCATTGAGGAAATTTTCAGTTTGGGGAAGAAATCCATGGTTCCCAAATTGAGACAAAGATAGACTTGAAGGCTCCCAATGGCAATAAGAATTGAAGGGCATGGCATTGTTTAACAAGCCAGGTGATGACGAATGATTGGTTAAAGGAAAAAGCTTTTGAGATAAAGCCTGACCACCAGTATAAACACCAATATTTCCATCTTGATTTTCTGGTTCATTTAGTCTGATCCACTTTCCCTTCTCAGCAGCGGCATTTGTACTTTCTCTTTCAACTTCCTTACTTTTTGCTCTCAGTGCAGCAGCCATATTATCCCAATATCTTTTTGCTGCTATGCTTTGATCTTCTCCATCCTTCATGAACATAGAATTTGCATCGAAGAAAGGAGCAAGGGAAGATTGGGAGGGATTTGATTCATGAGAAACTAGCATTGGCTGATGGAACTGACCAAATCCCTGAGGCATCTGAAGTGGAGGGAGCTTATCAATATCATCTTTAGTAATATCAAGCAACCAATCAACCACCTTGCTAGGCTGACTAAGGCCAAGCCTATCTTGTAAATCATACAACTGAATTGCAGTAGGTACAGAAAGCCTAATCCGCCGGTCCCTTAATCCCCTTATTGTGCAAACCTTGCTGTGCCTATCCTTTCCTCCAAACGAGCGCGAGACTCTGACAATCCTTGGATTTCTAAATCCTGCAGACCACTGCCTTGAACTTGATGGCCCTTTGGAGACCTTGCCGTCATTGGTTTCACCCTCTTGCTTTGTTTGAAGATCTTTTTCCCTTGAACTCGAGATCATCTTACTCCTCTCATCATTCAAAAGGTATATCAACTGAAACAAGCAATAAATTAACCTGTATTAGACAGTAAATTGCTCTATCTTCATGTTTTCTTTCAACTAGTTTTAGTATTAAAAGTTGAAAATCTTTGCTTCATGATATGTGAAAATAAGATCAACAGCTAGCCAAATCTACACAGTATTTCCTGAGAACTGAAGGTTGTTTCTATATACAAAATTTCAAAGTAACTTGGTTATTTTCAATCTAGATATGTGTGTATATACGGTTTCAAATGCATAATATAATAAAAGTAAAAAAAGATCAATCAAAGAGAGGAATCAGGTCTAAATTTGTATAGAAATTGTACTTTGGATAGAGCCTGTAGCTCCAATTAGAACTTGAGTAAATCTCCAAAAAGAATTTAAAGCAACAACATTAAAGCTGGAGACAACTGGAATATGAGTTAATCAAATCAATTTGATTTATGAATATAAATTCTAACAGAAGATTAGATGATTTTAGAAATAAAAAAAAGGAGTACTTTTTAAGAAAATGGTTAGGGTTTGACAAACATTATTCCTTTATTTTTTATGCCAAAGACCAGATCGATGGACGATAAACTTACATAAAATTAACAGTTGCACATCTTGCAGCAGAACAGACTAATTTAGTTCTTGACTGTCAAGGCTAAGGAACTAGAAGTAGGAAAAGATCGCTGCAATGGAGATCGAAAGCTCCCTTATGTATTCTCTTCAGCTTAGTAGAACTGTATACAAGGAAGGGTTAAAGCTTAAAACAACAACTCTGCTAAGAATAAACCTAGCTAGCAAAAGAAACCACATCTGTAGGAAAGAAAAGATGCTGGAATTTCACTGCAAGCATGTTGCATGGTAAGGAAAAAGGAAAAGGTATGGCTTATCCGCGTCCATCTGGCATCCGACGCTCGTTGATACATCAATATTGGAAGAGAAAGATGTAACTTTCATAAATTTGTTCATACCACATACTGAACAATCACTAGTTTAATTATTGGTATTTTGCTCATCTTTGTATTTAAATTATTCAAGTTTCGAATAGCACACAAAGTAGAAGGTTAACTTCATTACAATATGGGACCATTCAATATATACTAGAAAAAGAGGGCTTATGCTTTATTGGCAACTACAAATAGCTTTATATAATGCATGCCTAGCTAGTTGAGTTGAAAAAGGAAAATAAATAAAGGAAGCATTTTATTTGAACCCAATAATACTATATATTGGGGTGTTGTTTCAATTTCTACCATGGATTTGTTTTGGTTTTACAAAAAAGTTTAAATGAGGGGTGGATATACCATTTCAGAGCCAAAATATGCTGCAGACTTTAATAAGAATTATGGATAAGGAGAATCGAATCTAAGCCTTAGAAATTAAATATTCTATTCTTACTAACTTAACTAACCTTAGTTGGTCTTTTATATCAACATATATACCGCTACATTAAAAGTTAACTTTCATTCAGCAATGAAAGTGAAAAACAATGCCTAATGTCTTGGGCCTAAGTAGAGAATAGGAAATTATTCCTTCAAATGAGCTAGACTTTGATGTAGAGGAAAAGGAATTGTAAATGGAGTTAAGTTCATATGGAAAGGAAATTTCATCAGATATAATTGTGGCTGTGGCTTCCAAAGTTGTGGTGTATATATGCAACGCTAGAATTTCGTTAACAGGATTACATTATAGATAGCAATGGCTAGTTAGCTACCCTTGTAGAGGAGGGACCAACATAGCTTCTTTAAAGCATCTACACTGAGTAGAAACAAGGACCACTCACGTCTATGGCAGTACTGAGATTTGCACGAGACAAGTTGGACTTTATTTTAACTTTTTTTATTTATAAGTTCTATTCACAATTCACGCAATTTAACTTCTGTTTGCAAATGATTTCATGTTTTCTTTTTCTCATTAGAGAATATATGCATATATATATATATTTTTTTTGAAATTCTGGCTGAGACATATTATAAGTGAATATGAAATACGACATGCCAACTTTAAAATTATATATATATATATATATATATATACATTCATACATATAGAGATATTTGTCAACTCAAAGTTGGGTGATGTAGCTCCTTAACATTTCTAGATATGGAGTTTTGGAAGATAATGAAGAGAAAAACCTAAAAAACTTGGTGCTTGCCTTATGCAACCAAGATGAACATTATTCTTTTATTAAGAGAATACATGAATGAAGAATCATGGATTCATTGCATACCTGCATATGTATATATGATCTTGTGACAAGGATGAAGCCAAAAAGATTGATGCACAGAAATATTTGCATGCAGCCTCTAACAAGGAAGAGTTAAAGTTTGTATCTGCATTTTGAGAAATTGTGTCGTTTAACTGTTAGAATAAGACTCCAAAATGCTTCCCGAAGAAGTGAAAACTAACACCAGAAATTTAGAGATCATGCAATTACTTTTCTTCATATATTTTTTTTCTCTTATGATCTCAATCTACCTATAAGGGGAAAAGGGGTTTCAACATTTATCCGAACAAAGAAAGAAAAGAAACAACATCCAAACATGATAATAACAATGATTCATGAAGACCCCAGAAGAATGTGTATGTCCGATATATGTTTGTGGGAGTGAGGGGGGAAAGATCAGATCAGAGAGAGAGAGAGGGAGACTGCAACTTTTTGAGTTACCTTGACAATCTAGAAAATGGGATCTTCACCAAAATTACAGCACTAGCACTAATAGACCAGTCATCAATGTAGCTTGCAGTTGCACCAGTTGAAAAGCTGAACTCAACTTTATATCCCTATTGTATCGAAATAAGGAAAAACCCAACAATTTGATGAACCCTATGAACCTGTTGCAATATCCTCAGCTTTGCAATATTCAATGTTTCATTGACAATGCAAATAGAATTTATACAGCAAAATAAAATGACCCAATCTACTACTTCTCAAGTCAATTCAGAGGCAAAGCCAATACCCCTTTTAAGATTTTAAAGCCTTTAACATTTTTTGGTAAAGAGATCAGAAGTGGGCATAACGCATAAAACAATGAACCCTAAGGACAATTACCTCTCTTTAATTATTATTTCACATGCACAAACTTTTATTGGAAAGTACTTAATACTAATTTCATGCCTACTTATTTCCAGGGTTTTTATCAAATTTTGTATTTACATAAATAGAAATTTGTTTTGAGTTATCCCTTTCTTTGCAGGAAAAAAAGAGGTGGGCATCACGAGAAAGGATTTAAGTACTGCTCTGATTTTCTTTCAAGGTGCCTCCATAATTATCAAATTAAAATGGTCCCAAATCTCAGACACAGACTGTTGTGCTTCAGACAGCCATTTAATCTCCTCACTATGATCAGTTGAAGGTTTAGTTTAGTGTTTGATCTCCAAAATAGAAGGGAGGATATATATGATCCAATTTCTTCAATTTTTAATGGTTTACAATCTGCTTGAAACTTAACCTTTTTTGGTTCCTTAAATTTTCTTTTTGGAGATTAAGATAGCTTGTATAACAGAGAAATTTCTGATCAATTTCTTTTTTCTTGATTCTATCGGTGAAATTAAAAGTTTAGTATTTTACCAGACTACCATGATTGGTGACATGTTTTATCAATTTTTATAAATCTAATTCAGAACACCAACTTTTTTTTTTTTTGTTCCATTGAAATGATTCCAGGATTTATCTAGTTATCAAAATATGAACTTGAAGGAACCACAGTTAAAAAACAGAATGAATAATCCTTTGATCAATTTTTTTTCAAATAATACATACTATTACTATGCTAATGTGGCTTTAATTGGCTACCTATCATCTAATTAAAATGAATTACCTAACTGGCTAAAGTACGTTTTGTACTTGCTGCTAAACCTGACTAAGATAAATGGTTAGTACTTGATACACACCAAAACTTAGCTCCAGCTTTAAGTTTTTTTCTTTTTGGATAATTAGTAGATTGATTCTTTTATAGTTTTCAGCTGCTTTATCTCCTATACTTGATCAATCTGTTAACAGCAACTGCTTTAAGGGTAACTTTGATTGCATATAAGCTTATTATTACAGTTGAAAAATTAAATATCCCTCAACTCCTCAATTTAATGCATCCAAGTTTTGTAAAAAAAGTTAAATGATCAAAATATAAGATTCTAAAATCTGCCCAGCAGTGTGTGTGTGTATCAGTATAAAAATCGATGGTTGCAAATTACTTAGCCCGGTAAATAGCTAGTGGATATGTGATATAATTATTTATGGACTGATCATCAACTACATCAAATATTTCAATCAATGTATAAATGCAAATCAAAGTGGAAGATGAACACTGACAAGCAAATAGAATTTTCTTTGTTTTTTTTTCCATTAAATTTTCTTATAAATCTTCAGAGGATTGGTAAATTCCCAACTTCCATTTTTTGTTTCCGGTTTTCTATTAATGATCATATGATCAACAAAAACTGCATCCTCTGACTGCTGTACTCTCTTCTTTTTTTCTTGTTTTCCTATTGGAAGAACCCCATTAATACCATAGCTTCCATTGATAGACCTTGAGTACTGCTTCATAGATGCCTCTTCCAGATCCCAATCCTGGTATCAAATGAGTTTAACGAATTTGAAAGTAGACTAGCAATGAGGCCATGCATCCTTTATTTAAAGCTAGTGTTGTTTTATTTAGACATGATGTTATGAAAGTGTAATAGATGAATATCTTTACATGTGGTTTCTAATTTGGTTGAAACTTTTACTGGTTTTGTGTCAGTTTGCGTTACCTCATTAATTGGGAAACTTTGTCGTTCTTGTTTGCTGGTTAGTGGTGATCTAGAAAGAAAAAGCCTGGCTGACAATTAAAATGAAGTAGTAGCTGCCATGGCTATAGCAAAAACAAACAATAAAAAAACTGAAGAAAGAAATGTCAGAATTGAAAGCAGAGACCTTAACAATCTGTAAAACCCCTTCTAGTATCACTTTCAACACTAAGATCTCAGCTATCATCAGCATAACCCAGTTATTGAATATTGACAAGAGTGACAGAAAGAGAGAGATTCATATTCCCATGGCCTATTGTAAGAGGAATAATGGACTGTGGATATGGATATATTATATATATATATGTATAATATCTACTGATACACAGCAACATATGTATGGAATATGAAATATGGAATATATAACATCTTTAAAAATTGGGAAATAAAAAAAATTTAAATTCACTTTAAAATTTTTCACTAAACACTTTTTTTTTATTGATAAAATCGATAAATTCATCGATAATTTTTATTATTATAAAGGAACAAATAAAAAAAAATCATGATCCATCAATGAATATATTGAAGATAAAAATCACAAATGGACGGATTATCTTAGGGATTGCTAATTTAGGAAGCGCATCTAATCCAATTCTTGTGTTTACTTTATTTTTTTTCTGTTAGGTCTCTTTCTCTTCTGCTTATGCAGTCAATTACTCTCCTATTTCGCAGCGAAAGCGACTGCGCCAAACCCTAGAAGAACAAAAAAAAAAAGAAAAAGGGTGGTTCTGGACATGATCAAACTCGTGGAAAAATGCGCTCTGCGTCAATAATACGAAAGGTACGCAGCACAGAAAGTGAACTACCGCACCCTTCAACCATGACTGAATATTATCTCAATATATCTCAATATATATATATATATATAAAGATTAAGGAGAGATTAATTTATATCGGAATAAAATTTTTAATTTTATATTTTTAAAAGTTAATTTTAATAGATTGAAGCATTGAAATTAAATTATTTTTTTGATTATTTGAATTTGTTTAAATTAATAGTTAGAAAAACATATAAAATAAAAAATTTTACATTAATATAAATTAATCTTACTTCTTTATAAATTTATATATATGAGCGATTAACTTGCACAATATAAATTTTTTTTAATTTTACATATTTTTAATTATTGATTTTAATAGATTCAAATATGATATTAAATTTTTTTTTTAATTTTACTTATCTCTCTCATTCTTAGATTTATTAAAATTAAAAATTAAAAAAAAATTTAATTTTTTTTAATTTTACATTATATAAAGTGATCTCTCCTTATATTTATACATATACATGCAAATATGTAAGTTTGATATTTAAATTTTAATTTTTGCAAAACTTTTCTTTATATATACTCAATGCTACGGATTTTTTTTTTTTTTACAAAAACAAAAATGCACGAACACGCGTGACATTAGGTTGTAATCACTACTACACGTAGGGCAGCTCTTTTTTTTTTTTTTCCTCATAGTTGGTTGCTTACTTTCCAAAGCTGAAATTTCGTGGATTTCTCAAAGATGATAGCTATGATAATTGTATATTTCTATCATATAAAATATTAAAATTTTATATAAAAATTATATATTACAATTCGTGTTAATATAAAAATATAAAATAATTTTTATTTTGTCAAATTTATTTATAATTTTTATTAAAATTTTAAATCGTATTATTTTTATATTTTTTATTTATATCATTTTTATATCGTATCACCGTATTGTATTTGAAATTATTATATCTAAAGATAACAAAAAAAAATTGATCTATAGTTAGGATATTTAATTCACTCTTAATACATAAGTAACATTAATTCAAGCTAGATAGTAGTGTGCCTAAAACTATTAAAAAATTTTGTGAAAATCAATATATGAAATCCATAAATAACTTGAACATCAATTGTAAGTAGAAAGGTTAAAAAAATAACAAAATAAATCGTGATATAGATGCTTTTATCAAGCAATAATTGCTTAATTACTTAACAAAAATAAAATCGCATGCCAAAATATAGTTATCCATTAAGTCTCACTATTGATTAATTATAGCAAAATTATTCTAACAACTAATTAGGAAAAATTAAAGCTATATATTTAGAGGAAATGTCCAATATCAAAAGATTTTTTTTTTACTTTTAATAATAAATGTGAAAGAATGTAAATGGTGGTTGTTTTAAAAAAGGGGGATTTTCTTAAGGAAAATTAAAAAAAAAAATTAAAGTTATAAGCACATCCTAAAAATTAAAATTTTTTGACCTTTTGGGTTGGAATATATGTTATGTGATTTTTTTTTTTTGGTGACATATTTTATTAAATTTTTTAATGATAATTGATGAAATATATGAATTTAAAAGATCCCATTTACATAAATAAAAATAAAAATATTGCATAGTGCATTTTACTCATTGAAAGCTAAGGAGACAAACCATTTATCAAATATAATTATTTAAAAAGGTAATTAATGATTTCTTAGTGAATACAGAGGCTGTAAAGGAGGCAAAAATTAACTTGGTGTCCCTTTGTGGTCCATTATTTTTACTTTGTGAAAGTAGAACCATGCTGCAGTCTGCATTCACCATTGACCCAAACTGCAACTAACAATAACATGAATGCATCTCGAATTTCTCCAATATCAATGTACTTTAAGTTTTCTGTGGCGTAAAAAAAAATAATTTATGACTTTGTTTTGCTTTTTCTTTCATTTCATTGTCTTTGTTTTTTTTTTTTCTTTTCTTTTTGTTGGATCAGTAACTCAATTTTCATTAACTCCACTCGGAGATGCAAATTCTTACCTGTGTTTAGGGATCTTCGATACGATTAAGCCATTAAACCCGAATAAAACGGGTTCAAATAGTTATGTTTGGATATATTTGAACATGATTTTGAATAGGATACAAATTTGAGGGTTTAGATGAAATGGTTTGTAGACATTTGGTTTCGGAGCGAAACTTATTTGAAAAGTTTTAAATCCTTGCAAATTGAGAGATTTGAATTTTTTTGTTATTTTATTTCTTATTAGATTTAATTTTTATTTTTTGTTTGAATATTAAAATATATTATAAAAGTTGATCTTATTTTACAATATTGATGAATTTTTTAATCGGGTCAAATTTTTAATCGAGTATCTATTAAATAAATGATTTCGGATAATTAACTAATATCATAAACTATTTTGGTTAGGTTATGAATAATTACAATAAATTTTTAATAAGTTATGGATATGTAATTAATATTAAACGATTTTCAGTTATTGAATATACGGTTACCATCACTACTTTTTTTTTTTTAATTTAAATATAAATGTATCAATTCATTGTTAAGATGTGAAGCAGAAATAAATTGATGCAAAATTTATTTTGAAATCTGAAAGTAAGCCGAAAATTTTTGAAACTAAAATTATGGTAAATGTAAAAATCTGTAAATTGGAAATTATTAAACACGTAAAAACCTAGCTTAATTAGGCATGTAATTATGTATACAGGAACAAGGCAGAGAGGGTAGAAAATAATATGTAGCATTAGTAGAATAGGACGGCTATTTAGCATGTAGTGGTGGTGTTATGGTGCAGTTGGATGAGTGGTTAGAGATTTAATTAATCACACTAATCAAGTTAGCATGGCAGTCTTAATTGTAATTTATGGCAGCTTGTTAAGGATAACTAACTTGGCTTTTTAAATAATAATAATAATCAAATTTAAATTTTAATTCAATTAATTTATATAATATATCTTTAAATTATGATATTTAATATATTTGAAATCAAATGCAATCCCTAAAGTTTGAAGTCAAATATAATCTCTTTTTCTATCCGCAATCTTCATCCTTTATTAAAAAATAAATAATAATAATAAAAAAAGAACCGTCTAGGCTTTTTTCATTGAAACTTAAACTTATACTCTAAAAAAGAAAAAGGTATTCAGTACCAAAATAAAAAGAAAAGGGTATTCTAATTCCATGGCTTAAAAATGATATAGAAAATGAGCAATTAATTTGAATCTTTGAATTCAATTTTAGTACTTTTCGATTTTTAATTTATTATTTTTTTCACTTTTCGATAGATCTGATAATATAAAACACAACAATTAAAATAAGATAAAATTATATTATATAAATACAATATAAAAATAAAATACAAAAATAATGTAATTTAAAATTTTAATAATAATTATATATAAGTTTAACAAAATCATACAAATATATATTTCATATTTTCGTATTAACGTAAAATTTTATATATAATTTTCGTATAAAATACGATATAAATATATAAATTTTAATATTTTACGTAATATAAATACATAAATTTTAATATTTTATATGACACAAATACATGAATTATAAAATCTATTTTTCGTTTACTCAAAATGGTTGATTAAGGAAGCATTAAGCTTGTCGCAACCCATCGTAGGCCCAAGTTTTGTTCACAGAAAGAAAAAAACAAACCAGGTAACTGACAGAAATGATAGCGGCATTGGATCGACCAGCATTTGGGCCAAGAGAATATTGGGCTATCCTATGAGGCTTTTTCTGGCCTATTGTGATGTTATAAAAATTACTCCAGATTATCATGTTTAGAAAATCATAAAAGCTTGAAGAAGTCAATTAAATCATCCATCACCCAACTGCAGTCGCATCTGGATTTATAAATACATGTTGATTAACAGAATAAACCCACAAAATAAACAAAATCCAGGCAACTATCCTTATTAATGTTGGAAACCACATCCTCTTTAACTTCAAGAGTCTCAAGAAATTGCTATTGCTAACATGGCCTGCATTTGTTCCATGACAAGCCAGCAAGAGTGAAACAGAGGGAACTGGTGCACGCTAAATTTTGCCACAGGTTCTCAGAGGCCTGTTCACATGCCAGAAATATTTTTAAAGTCAATAATATCATCTTGGAACAACAGAAGCATGTGAAACAAGCTCGATGAGATTACTAGTGCGAAGGGTTAATATAACAACCAAGCCTTTTCCAACTACATGAGGTAAGCTATATGGACAATATTGCATCATTATGCTCTATTTATTCTTTACAACTATATCCTCAGTAAGCTTAGAAAACGTAGGGTCCTTTTTCATAGGTCAAATATGAATTTAAGTTGAAATAAAATAATAAATAAACAAGTTCAGAAAATCAGGTGATAAAATGTAGCGCATTTAAATATATTGAATAACCCCATACTTACAATTTATAAACAGTGGTATAAAATCACGCCACCAAGGAATTTCAAGAATGCGGCCACCAAGTATTAGGAATGTCATGACACTTATAGTATATGGTTGGTATAAAATCCAAGATATACACATGCATCCTCCACCACCCATGATAGAAATGCTTGAGTGCAATTTACATTGCATTTCAATCAAGAGAGAGAGAAAGATCACTTTACATAATAGATCCAATCTCTATAGAATGTAAACACTAAGAAAATGCAGACAGATCTATAACATTTTCTGCTAGCATAGGAGGTTCAGAAAAGAAAATTGGCCACAGAATCTGACAAGGCTATCACAACAAAGATTCACCATTGCCAAGATCAATAACTAATACCCAACCTACTTTCCAGCAAATGCAGGTATAAGAATCTTATTGTCTTACCCTAAAATGTGGTAAAGACAACAGCCTTCAAACAATTGCAGTGGAAGTTTTTTGGGGGAATACTACAGGCATTTAACGTCTGCAGCAGTTGGTGCACATGGTAAGGCCTTTTTCCCCGAAGTTTGATAAGATTTGACATTAGGTCCATCCATACTCCCACCCCATGCTGCTCCGTACAACTTGAGCTAATGCCCAGGGTAAAAACTTGACTCATGCTTTTTCTTTCTTTTTTTTTTTTTTTTTTAAGATAAATGAAGATATTGCACTAAAATGCACCAAAGACATGCCAACCCATGTACAAGGCTAGTTGAATCAAAACAAAATGCAAATCTCCTAGAAGTATAGTACATTACCTTCAAATTTAGCATCCATATACCACCATCTAAATCTCATGATAACCCTAATCCCACCCAAAAGAAAACTTCCTTAAGCCTGATAGAGTAGGAAAACTTTCAAGATCACACTCAGAATACCTCAGGCATCCTAAATCTTAAACACCAAATCACTCCCACTCAAATTCAAACCCACTGGCACCACCCATCCCCATCAAAAACCAAACATCATAAAAATTAAACAAAGCAGTATCACCCATCTTGCCAAGAAACATTGCCTAAAACTCGGGGAGAGAGAGAGAGAGGTATTTCAACCTGGCCCTAATTAACTTCTTCAAACTCAAATCAAAAGAAAACCAATCTACATTTAAACTCATAACTCTAAAGCCTTGAATAAGTATTCCAAAAAAGCATTATATCAATTAGAAATCAACAAAGCAACTAATAACCTTAGAAGTCATCTATTCCAATACTTTCACTTCTGCATAATTCATATAGTAACTCAAATCAAGCTTCAATCAAATTGCACCTAAATCCCAGTTGGTAAAAAGCCCAAATCATACATATTACATAGTGGAAAACCAATCATTACCCACATCTCAAAACATGAAAATAACCAGTACCCAAATCTTTAAATCATCGAATTCATAAAAAAAAATGAGAGAGAAAAGAACAATACCCTCAGCTAATAACATAAAAAAATAGCTAATAAACCATCAAATTGAAAAGGAAATAGGAGTTCCAAAATCTTACCTATTTCTGGTAACCTCCACCAACAGCATTCTCATCCTCTTCAACTTTAGCAGTCAAGTAAACCCTAGGAAAATCATTAACATCAAAGGTTTTCTCTTTCATCATCTTCTCCACGTCAGCTTTCTTCAAGATGGTGCGGCGTATAGGAGGGCGATTGCGGCGTTGATCGCGGGTGTAATATTTGATGTCGAAGACAGTTTCGGGATCGGAGGTTGGGACGATGGGCTTTTGCAAAGTGGTGGCGGGGCAGCGAATACGGTACTCCGTCGCTTTTGGCAAAGCGTTTTTGTATTCTGGGTCGGCGCAGGGTCCGGTTATCTCCCATGGCTTCTTGATGTAGCGTTTCAGGCTTTGGAAGATGGAGCTGCTTGCTTTCGACGCCATTGTTAATTTCACTCTCACCACAGAAATTCAAAGACGGACTCGGTTTGGTGAAATGTCCAGACTCAAGAATTTTAGCCTTTGCCTATTACTTCTTTTTTATTGGCTAATACTAGTTCATTTGTTAAAAATATATATATATATATATATATATAGTAATACACTAAAGACAATTCTGGCATATATATATATATATATACTGAAAACAAAGATTTAATGCTCATTTTAATTTTTAACATCTAACTAATGTTTATCATTCTTATTTTTTATTTATTTGTTTCGGAGTTCGGAATATAAAAAAAATATAAGTGTTGCAAATACGATTTTAGTTTAGCAATAAATTTTTTTTAAAAAAATTTTGTGATGTTTTGAATGTTATCATTATTCTAGTTTATCAGTTGATTATTTAATAATTATAATTTAATTGTAATGTAATAGTCAATTATTTAATTAATTATATAAATGTAATATTTAATTATAATTGTAATTTTCTGTGTTGCAATTTTATAAAAAAATTATAATATTAAGATTTGAGTTATATTTTTATTGGATTTTTTTAATTATAATATGAAATAATCAAATTAAATTTTGATTTCATCATTTTTATTCAAAATAGAGTTAAACAAAATGAAGGAACAAATATTTTTTTAATTTGGAAATGTGGATTCAAATGGATTCTTTAAAAACAAAAAGAAAATGATCAAATATATTCAACAAACCAAAATTTCAGGAACATTATTTAATGAATAATTATCTTGTTAAGATATTCTTCCTAATGAACTATTATTATAATTTAATTTTAATAAAAATATTTGACTAATAATTTAATTTAGAGCATTAAATCTTTATTCAAAACTATTGAAATTATTTTCTATCCAACTTGTTATAGCTCTATTTTAAAATATATAAAATAAAAACAAGAGATTCATTTTCAATCCAACTGAAAAGTCCTTCTCATAGAAAAGATAGGGAAAGAGTCATACAAGTTAAATATACAAAATTCAACGCAACAAAAATTATTGAGTCCTGTTAACAACCCAATCATTATCACCAAAGGAAAAATGGATCAACATTTTTTAATGATTTGTATGGGAAAATAAAGATTTAATCCATTAATCATATATTAAACATAATTTTATTTAAACCCGGATGTCTATAAACTAATAAATAAAAATTATTTAATTATTATTTTAAATAATTTTTATATTAATATATTATTTTTATTAAATTAATAAAAAATAATATGAATCATTTGCATTTATAACAAAAATATAATAATACATTAAATTAAAAAAATTAAATAATATTTTAATTGAGAGACCAGCTTCGAAGAAAGGGAATAATGGAAAATAGAAAATGGACCCAAAAAAGTAAAAAAGAAAGGAAAAAAAAAAAAAAACCAATTTTCATATTTTAATTTAAGCATCTTTCTTTGGCCTTGCTATTATTCTTCACATTTCCTACTTACTACGCATATTGTCATACGCTTTGAGCTTCTCTCTCTGCTTTATTTCAAAGCTCACAGATCTCTCTCTTAATCTCAAATCACCCACGAATCAGGTACATCTGATCTTACTTTCCCCATATCTTTCATTCCAATTGATCTGTGTTTGATCGTTGTAGTCACGATGTTTGATTGATCTGATAATCACCTGCAAGATCGTGCTTTTAAGTTGATTTTGGTTGTTAAATCTGCTTCACACTATTCTTTTCTATGAAGGGTTTTGAGGATTTCCTTGTTTTTTGATTAAAGGGTTTATTTTGTTTTTCTTTTGAATCACTGTCTTAATTGTTTTAGATATAAAGAACTATGACTATGCCTTTATTTTCAGTGATGGGTTTGTTTTCTGACTTGTTTTAGCTTTGTGGTTTTGGAATTGCTTGAGAATTGTTAGTGTAGCATTTAATGGTGGAGCGCTTATATAGAGAACTAATTAATTTCTATTCTTTGACATAAACCAGATTTATGGGGAAAAGGTTTTGTTTCTTACATCTCTAAGTCCTAATGTTCTGCTTTATGTTGGTCAAAGTTGTCTATGCTGTTGAATATCTCGTATTTTGTTTCTTGAGCTTTTGACTAATTTTTTATGCAAACATTTTTTTGATAGTTTCTCTTAATGTTTAGGGTTGTTTCTAAATATTGAGTAAATAAAGTGCTTTTCTTTTGTGTTTTCTTTTTATTCTCATGAAAGATGGAGCAGCGATCCTTTTTGTTCATTGTAATTGTGCAGTTGATTGTCTTTCTTTGAAGCGTTATTTATAGATTCCTTGAACCTATGTGCAGATGGCCATGCAGGAAGGAAGTCCTGCCCATACTCCCAGTGCTCAAGTTGTTGGAAATGCTTTTGTAAAGCAGTATTACCATATTCTTCACCAATCACCAAATCTGGTGCATAGATTTTATCAAGATTCTAGCCGTTTAAGTCGGCCAGATATGTATGGCAACATGACAACAGTAACAACCATGCAAGTAAGTCTGTTAGGAGTTAAGATAGCTTCCAATATGAACGGGCATGATTATATTATTTTGAAGAATTCAAAGTATATGGCCTCTTTCATTTTCTACCTAGGTTATTCTCGTCTGCTTGAATCCTGCTTCGTGCAGGAGATGAAGCAGTTAGACTAAGTTGATAACAAGTTATTGAGAATAATTGCAAAGAATATTTGTAATTTTTTTATTGAGAAGTTCACTTTTCACAGTTATCTGAAGCAATTGAAACCTTGGGTCACACTTTGTTTGTCTATTAGGTACAGATGTTTAACTTTAGTAATGGATATATTTTCAAGTGCTTGTTTCTGCAGACTCTTATGTCTTATATAATAATTATTATATTTGATAAACTTGAATAGACATTTTCTTTTAACTGTAACTTAGCTTGAACATGGCTTTGAGTTAGAGTGCACTGATATTTGCTTTGGAGCAGGCAATTAATGAGAAGGTACTATCGCTGAAATATGAGGACTATACAGCAGAGATAAAAACCGCAGATGCTCAGGAATCTTATGAGAAGGGGGTCATTGTACTGGTAACTGGATGCTTAACTGGGAAGGACAATGTGAGAAAGAAATTCTCACAAACTTTCTTTCTAGCTCCACAAGACAAAGGCTACTTTGTCTTAAATGATGTTTTCAGATATGTTGAAGAGAAAGAGTTGCAAAACTCTGTTCCAGTTAATGGCGTCAGTGAACAGGCTTCAACATCTGCCTTGACACCAGCACCAGGTGTGGCCTGATTCTTTTCTTTTTATGCATTATGGTTGAATTTGCTTTACACTTAAATCCTAGAATTGCATTAATGTTTGCTGGCAGAGCCGACTCATGACCATCTTGTGGAGAACCCATTAACTTATCCAGAAGAGGAAGATATTGATAATGATGCTGAAGTTTGTGACCCCTCAGATAAGGAGGAAGGGTCAGTAATTGAAGAAGAGGTTGTTGAACCCCAAAACATTGCAGATCAGAATGAGAGTGTAGCGGCCTTTGATTCAGCTGTTGTGGCTCCAGAGGATACTCCAAAGAAATCATATGCTTCAATTGTGAGTTAACATTAATGGTTTTTCCTTTTTCTATTAATGTTTTGGTGGTTCTTTTGATGTTTGATTGAGCTTATTGAATTATATTAGGTCAAAGTAATGAAAAGTAATACAGCATCTACTCCAGTCTATGTTCCTACCAATAATGTGAGGGCAGCACCTGCAGACCAACAGTCAATTGTATCCACAAAACCTGCTCCAGCACCAGAGGCAGCAATACCTAACAGTGACAATGCACCTGAAAGTAGCAATGACAATGAGGAAGGTAGTTGCTAACTTCGTTTACTGCATACTTGCATGATAATAGAATCACAGTTGTTATCTTTATCAATGAAGTTAGATCCATAACTTTTCTATTTTAATTAATAAAGATATCGATTAAGGGTGTAAAGAAGGCGTAGTTGATTTGGCATGGTTAATGTTTATGTCTTATGTATTTTTCCCTTTGATATGTCTTCATGGATATTCTTTCTTGTTTTAAAATATAAATCTCATTTGTTTTGGTCTTCCCAAAGCTGAAGGATACTCCATATATGTACGGAATTTGCCTTACAATGCAACACCTGCACAACTTGAGGAGGCATTCAAAAAATTTGGGCCCATTAAGCGCGATGGTATCCAAGTTAGAAGTAATATGGTTGTAACTCAGATACCAACTTGGAGTTCTCCTTCCTAGTTGACATTTCTAGTTCAAGCTCTCAGTTCTTACTGTTTTGTGATTTCTTGCCTCCTGCAGCAGGGATTCACTTTTGGTTTTGTTGAATTTGAGACCGCAAGTTCAGTGCAGACTGCACTTGAGGTATGGTCATATCTTTTATCATTCATGTTATAAATCTGGTGCTGTATGATCACTGTCATAACTCATAAGTCGCCCTTCCATTCAATTACTTACATGACATTTCATAATTATAGTCTATCAAACACATGCCATATGTTAGGCAAGTTTTGCTAAGTTATTCCTCTAAAAATTATTGTTACTCTAACAGTGAACTGAAACAGCAATGTACTCATTAATGGGGTTTAGGATCTCTTCAAGTTTACAATTATGTCAAACCTCCCCAATCCCCTAGCTTGTACTAAAATACAAAAATAAGAAACTAGAAATAAAACCCAAAACTAGATCAATGTCTTCTAAGTTGCGGTATGATTTTATGGGTCACTCAAAAATTATCTTATTAGATGACTTTATCTAGAACTTTCTTCAAGAAAACTCTACCTTTTATGTAGTTTGTTGAATCAGCTGGTCTAAAATAATAAATCCACCTTGGTCTGGTGTCTCCTTCTCTTCGTCTGTTACTTTTGGACAGTATATAGACATGAAAGAGGGACCTTGTACTTGTACATTTAGATAATCTCCTTAACCTTATATTAGGTCATTTTTCTGTTTTTAACCAATTTGCAGCCTTGTTGAATTAAGTTGGAAAGTTGAAAGCTTAAACTGATTAAATGTTAACTAATGTTTTATGGATGCCATAAAAAATTCACATAAATGAGTTTTCCCAGTCTACTCTAAGGTCCTAAATCAAAGGTTTAATTACAATGTTTTCTCCAATTTTTGCCTCTTTTCTCAACTGCATCTGATTGCAAAGTTAATATGATGCTAATCAGAGACCTCAATTTTACATTGAAATTTTGGAGATGTAATTGAAATTCAGGTGATACTTCCTAAATGAACTTTGTAATTAATCCACATATCACATTTCAGTAGGCATCAGATTCACTACTTAAGGTTTCTTTTTTCCTTTTTCTTTGGGGGAAGGTGGGTGTTGTACTGAAAATTTAAAAAAAAAAAAAAAACAATTTCTTCTAGGGCTTTTTTGTTTAAACAGATTATAGGTATTTTAGTTGAATATCATTGCATTAATTCTTTTTTTTTTTTACATCCAAAACATGATGTAATTGTTTATTAACAGCTTTTTGCATAGTTCAACCTCAAATTATCTTGGTAAAGGCACAACCATATTTCTTTGTCACCAATTGTATGATGGTTTTAAAATATTCTTCTTGGCTATAAAATAGGCTAAGAAGGATTTGTAGAGTGGCTTGTTAATCTCATTCTGCCTCCCCTCGGTGTTTCTGTAAGTATATTTTTGTTTATATGCTGAATGCATTTCAGGCTTCACCAATCACAATTGGGGATCGTCGAGCAGCTGTGGAAGAAAAGAGGACAAATACTCGAGGTAATTCAAAATTTAGATGGGAAATATGCATTTTAGGTGCTGAAATTTTATTCTTTTTTTCCTAATGATATTGTTTTGCATGAATTGAACTTTTAGTTCATCCACAGATGGTACTGAGCTTAGGAAAGATATGGTCTCAAATAGGTCACTATGGTGCAATATGACCCATATAGCCGCCCATACATAGTGACAAGAGGCTTAGTTTGCTTAAGTTCAACCCTTTGTCATAGTTACTGAGCTTAAGGGAGATATGGTCTCAAATAGGTTACTGTGGTGCAATATGACCCATATAGCTCGGAAGAGGCTTAGTTTGCTGTAGTTCAACCCTTTGTCATATTTGTTCGGCTGGGGTGGGTGTTCTTCCTCACCTTATTCATATCAAATTTTCTTGCTAAACTTAATATAATCAGGGATTTACATCTAATAGTTTTAGCTAATTTGAATGGAAGCTTGAAACTTGAAAGTAATGCCGTCCGAAAAATATCTGGCTGGCATAAACAAAAACCTTTTTGTGGAACTTTGATCTTTTTTAAATGCATTTCCTCCAATAATTTGTTATTGTTATTTCTTTCTAGTTGAAAGTACTTGAAGGTTGGCAGTGTAACTTGAAAAGCTGCTTCTTTTTGCAGTTGGTAGCAGTGGGAAAGCAAGGTACACTTCAGGTAAAGGTGGCTTTCGGAGTGACAGTTTCAGGGCTCGAGGGAACTTTGGCAGTGGTCGGGGAGGCTATGGCAGGAATGAATTCAGAAACCAGGGTGAGTTTTCAGGACGACCTAAGGGTTCAGGTGGACGGAATGGAGATAATTATCAGCGGATTAATCAGAATGGAAGAGGTGGCCGTCAGGGTGGGGCGAAAGCATGATTCTATTTCTTCTTTAACATTAGCTGAGAAAGTGACCAGATGATTTTTTTGACAGTATAAACGAAGGGAATGAAGGGACTAGAATTCAAGTTGTTTTCTTAAGTGCAACTGTTTTATGAGAAGACTATTGGGCTTTTCTTCTTTCCATTTTAACTCTTTTTCCTGCCTTTTTTTTTTTTTTTTGGCCCTCCACTTGAGGCATCTCATAAAGCTCATTTGACATAGGAAAAAGGTGGTTTATTGAAGTAATGTATTCTGGATTCTTTGATCAAATTTTTGGTATTATCATGATTTTCTCCTTCGCCTAAAATCTTTCCTTTTTACGCACATTTACATTCAAATGATAGCTTCAGTGAATTGACCATCATCATTATTGGTCCATGAAACGGAAGTCACAACCATTTAGGTGATGTCTGCAAGTTGGGTACCAAATTTAGTTTGATTTCTGCAAGTTAGATACAAGATTTGATGAAGCAAAAGCTGCTGATCCACCAGCTATACAGACTGGAGCCACCGCAACCTGCAACATCACTTCCCAGAGGTTATACTCATGCACAAGGTAAACACATGAAGGACCCAAAAGAAGTAAACCCAAGCTCAAGGTCAAGAGTGCCTCCGCAGTCCCAGGGTCTGTTGCAGCGGACAGGACTCCAAACTCTAACGCCTTAGAGAGGAGACCTACTTTCTCTATTGACGACAGAGATAGCCCAAACTTCTCGGCCGCTTATAGTAGGCCAGCTTTCTCAGCTTTGGTTAGCAGTTTCAGTTTCTCCACATTTGTCAGTAGCTTCACTGGTTATATGACCACAGTGCTATTCCTTGGTTTGTTGGCCAAGCGGGAAAACAGTTGTGTTCGAGCTCTGTATTCTTACGATGGCATATCAAGTTAGAAGCTCTGTTATTGATGTTTGACAATAGTCATAACTTGTTGAGGCATTACTGAACAAAGTGAGCAAAACAATCACTTTTTGAAACTCAAATTAAGACATTGAAACATCAAGAGAAAAGCCACTGAACAGTAATACCAAAAATCCATATGGGGTTGAATTGAAAATGGACTGACATTTCTAGAGCCAACAGTTTTGGCAACCGAAGGCAATGGTTTCTCTGTTGCCATGGATTGAATGAGAAAAGGTGAGAAAGTAGCAGAAATTTGTGTTTTGGGCTTTGTTGTAATCCTAGAGGAACAGAGAAATGGACTTCCTTTACTGCTACAAACGGCTGTGGCTTCCATGTTCTTCTTTTCTTTTCGAAGTCTTCTGTTTTGAGGGTTCAAACTTTCAGCTTTTGCTCGAAAAAGAGGCCTTGATTCTTGAAAGTGCTGAAAAGAAAGGACAGAGAGGATCATGGATTGGTTTTCAATGGTTTTTATTTATTTCCCCTTTGAAAATAAAAAGGAAAATGGTATAATAAATGTGTTTCACCCTAATGATTCTTTCCACGTGTTAATTACAGTTGAAAAAGGATCCGCCTTGCTTTCAACAATAAAACCCTAAACCCCAATCCCCCTTCTAGTCTAAAAAATCTCTTCTTCTTCAGAGCAGCAATGGCGGACAACTTGATTTCTCTCGATAGGCTCAAAGCCTTCTGGCATTCTCAAGTCCACCATGAACAAACCCGGGCTCACAACATGGTATTTTATTTATCTTTTATTATTTTTTCTGCATAGTTTTCAACTTTTTTTTTGTCTTTCGTGTGCTTCAGTTCCTTTTAATGTGATTTTGATTGTAATTTTGTTTTACTGATATTGGTTTATTTTAGGAATTTATTTAGAAAATAGATTTTTATCACAAAGCCAGAAGTTATTTGTAGTTGGAACAAGTCAATAGAAAGTTATTGAAAATCTGGAATTTCTTCTTGTTTGGTGCCTTGGAAAATGTAACGCATGATCTCCATCTGAATGAATTGATATGACTTAATCCAATTGTGATTAGTTGATTATATGAATCTATCTGTTATTGTTGTACCTTAGTTCTGAAGTTGTGGATTCGGTGAAGAGAGTTCCCCAAGGGTGCAGATTGTGGGGAGGATATAACACAACAACAGTAGAAACTAAGAGAGCTTTGTAGAATATAAGTCTTTGGGTATGACCAACATGAAAAGAGATTTTGTGGAGGATAACTAATGCCTCCATTAATTGGATTTGTTGTAACATAATTCACTCTGTTTTCCATTCTTGGGACAAGTAATGGTTTTTGTGGATTATATATTAGTTGGTTATCTCAGGCTACATTGATTTTGGTGGAAACTTTCCTGGAAAGTGGTCAAAAGAATATGACCTATAAACATTGGAGCTGAAAGTTTTTGGAAGATAATAAACTCAAAAAGGTTTTCCCAAATTGATTACAAACATTCTGACAATATTTACTTAAGGAAAATTGAATGTCATTTATTTTTTTCATCTTCTCTGAAATATGCTACAAGGTTTAAATAATAGAATTAAGTAGGAGAATATGGTTTGAAGAATATATTTCAGACATTGAAAGAATGTAGCGGTGCAGAATGGTAGGTCAATTTGCATGATCTTTTGGGAAATATGCTACAAGGTTTAAAGAGTAGAATTAAGCAAGAGAACAATCAACTTCATGGCTTTTTTCAAAAAATTTCCCACCAAGGAAAGACAAACAGTGAGCGTCACCTCCCCAAACTTTGATCGACTGTATCCCCGGCTAATTCCTTCAATTTATCTGAAGTCCTTCCGGAAAAGAAGAAAATAACAGCTGCTGGATTTCAACATAGATGCCTTCTGGCGAGACATGTTCGATGGAACTACGATCCGCCCGTGTTGAAGAAAATCCTCCCAATCGTTGAAGTAAGAACGAGTAGACGGCGCATCACTAGAACTCTCTGCTCGGGCAAACCGACGAAGAGGAAGTGATCAAGTTTGATAGATTCCCCTTCTGAAACAAGAAGTTCTGGTCCTTCCGGGAGAATATCAACCACTTGACGTCCATCCGATGCATCCACTATGGTTATTTCATATCCCCCCTTTTCTTTTCGTATGATTTTGCTTACTACACCTGTTAAGGTAGAAGTGTATGTAGCCCTTCCTGTTCCAATGGTCAATTTCATGGCATCCTTCCTCCAGAATTTTGACTTTCTATTGACTTGGAATGGGGGTGATCAAATATCTGTGGCAAGCTTATGGGCAGTGTTATAAGCTCATAGACCACCATAATCACACTTAAATGACTTCTCATTTATGATGGCTATTACTGTTTGTGGTACACTTTATCTGCAGAAAGAAATCTTGCATAAATTGCTTTAAAGTGTTTAGAATTTTGTATAGACTTGGTTATTCAATTTTTTAATAACCCAATCACTTTTAGGTTCTCAAAACAAGAGTTCGATTATTTAGGTATTTATGAACAACATCAATGAAAATAGATCCCCATACATCTGAAATGTGCATTTTAATCTATATAGCCTCTTGTAATGTTCTTACACTCTTGCCCTCTGTTCACGAAAACAGTGCTCTTCGAGCAGTAATGGAATTTTAACATGCTTTTATAAGTTTATTATTCTATTACTAACCCATCTTATTAGTTGCTTCATACTTGAAATGGAAGTTCTCTTCACAGTACAATCATGCTTCTCTTCTGATGATTCAGTTATGTAATAATTAACAAATTCCATCTGCATCCTGAAAAATGATGTATGTTCTTCACCCTCTTTTGCAGAAACTGCTGCGAGCTGCTGGGTTATTTGCAGGATCAATTCTTCTAATGCGCAATTATGGCGATCTTATGGCTATATAAGGAATTAATGATGGGTTGAGAGCTTCTAAGTAATCTCATATTCTGTTACTCTGATGGCATGCTGTAGTTTTCTCTGCCATAGCAGTTTGGAAATGCATGCATTTGTTACTTATGTGCATGAAATTCAGGAACCTACTTGACAACCCCTCTCTGATATACTCAATTAAAGCTGATTTCAAACAGTGTTACTAACTTTTATGTAGCATGCTGATATATGCTTCATTTGTTCTGGAGTTGAATGAAATTCCCCCCTTTCAAATCATTGCTGAAATTATTTTGGATGACTTGTTTTAGAGCTCTGATGCATGTATCGCTTCCAAAAGGTGTCAGTTCTTGTTTTCTATTCTTAATCCAACAATGTTATTGAATGAAGCAGAATCAATTATTTCTTTTTTTTTTTTTTGGTTCTTTATAGAGAATAAATGTGAGGCAACTAATGCTTATGAACCCAATTTCTTCCATATGTTCTGCTTTTTCTGGCAGGCGGAATCTTGCAATTGATCCAACCATTCCCCACTTGGCCTGAAACATTTGAAGTGACTGTGACGCCAATCAAAGCCGACAAATTTTGCGCAGACTACATGAGATTTCAACTTTGCCGCACCGGTTCCACTCGAATGCATGCTTTACACATCTAAAATATCTAATTTTAAGCCAGGACCATCTTTTCAGATAGACCTACAATGACACGAGACAAAAAAAAACTGAATATAAATTTAGTGTAATTATATTTATATTTTAATAGTATAAATATGATTAAAATATAATATTATTTATGTTATATTCATTTTAAAAAATAATGATTCGTTTAAAATATAATATTATTTATAACATAAAAGATTTTAAATTAATTTAATTTATTTAAAATATAAATTAATAATTATATAAATTATAAATAATTAACTTTTTAATAATTCTTTGTTTAAATATTAATTTAAATTATATTTTTTGTTTAAATAAATAAATTAATCGTGTCATGTTATGTCGCATTATTTGAGTAATTAATTTGTGTAATATTATTATTCGTATATAATAATGTTAATCGTATCGTATCATATCATATTTTGTTAATTTAATTTAAAATATATTAATTGTGATATATCATATATAATATGTATCATAAATGTATCGTGTTTATGTTTAAATTATTCATGCCATTTACATTATTAAAAAAATTAATTATTTATTATAAAATAATTAATAAATATTTATAATTTAATTATCCCAAGTAATATATAATAAATTATATTTTTTTAATAATATATGTTAATATGACGTAATTGTTTCATATAATTTTTTCTTGTTTCACCGTGCTAGAAAAAGACATACGTATAAACAATAAAAATTGATAGAGATATTCATGGATTATATCATATTGAATTAGGCTTTTAAAGCTTTGTCCAAAGTTCAACTCGACCATTTCGAAATTGTTAGAACATGTAGATTAGTCAATATAACATTAAAATATGATTTTTTTTAATATTATTATTTTAATATTTTTAATATATTTTGAAATTAAAAATTTTTAAAAATAATTTTTTATTAGTAAGTTAGACATATCATGCAATATTCTTGGTTAATATAAAGTACTTTTTTATTAATAAATAATAATATCTTTTTTAAATATCTATCATATAAATCAACTCGTGAATTTTATTTTTCAAACGAAAGGCAAAAAGGCAAATGCATTTACAAATAAACTTTCATTAAACAATAAGTAAAGCATTATGATCAGATAATATATATATATATATATATAAATGAGTATACATATCATTTAAAAAAAAGTAATTAAAGATTAATACGACTCTTTTATGTAGTCTCCACTAAAAATCCAAAAATAGTACTGTTAATACAATTTAACGAACATTAATTAACAATTAACACAATTAATTATCAAGTTGAACCGAAATTAAATGAGCATTTGAGACCCAATTAACATCACAGGTACCTAACTCTACTTATGCAACCCTAAATCATTTTTATTATTTTGAATGAACAATAATAGTTTGGTTTTGCCAAGAAAAAGAATCGTATACGAAATCAACCTTATCAAATTTGGTCCATTGATTGAATTAGTAATGATTGAATAATTCATTCGTAAAGTTTATATTCAACTCTTATTAACAACAGTCTCGAATAATCTATAAATTTAATGTAAAATATTTTTTAAAATTTACGGATATTTTTTTTATTTTCAAATGAAATAACTTCCTTTAACCTAAACTATTTTGTAACAAAATGTTTAAATAATACCAAATTCGCATTGTGTTTAAAACTTAAAAAATATGAAATTGAAAATAACTAATAATCGTATAATTTATTAGTAAAATGTTAAAATTTTAACTTTAATAATTTAAATTTAAAATTTTAATGATATTAAATAAAAAATTTAAAATAACCTATACTTAACCATATTCATTATTCATTACTATCATCTTTAATATTCTACCTTTTCTTATAATTTTAAACAAAAGAATTTAATTCTTGCACATTAGACATAGTAATTCAAATACTTTAGCTTTTCTTAACTTGAGCCTTTAAATTTGAGTTAATGAGTTGAAATATGAAATGAATACTTACATAATTTTTTTAAAAAAATATAAAATAAATTTAAAAGCCAACTTCAAAATAAAATATTAAAAAATATTATTATTTTATTAAGCTTTTGTATTTTATAAGTGAAATTAAAATATTATCATTTATTTATTATTTATTTATTATTTTAAATATTATTTTAATAAATTATATGGCAACTCTTTAATATTTATGTTGATGAAAATTTTTAAACCTCATCACGATGATGCATGAAATAATTTTTTCATTCTAAAAAATAAGATTGATATCTCAAATATCATATATATTTTAATTTTATTACAATTTTAAATAATATATATTTATATATTTTTGTATTTTATCATTTTAAAATTATGAGCTCTAATGTCTTTGCGTCACATGTACTTTCATTCCACGTGGCGATTTTCCTTAAGTCCGTACTTCTATATTAGTAGACTCTCCCCACAACTTGCGCGGGCCCCGACACAGGCACGGCTGTTTATCCTTTTCCCACCCAATTCCTCGCCGTAAGCCTCGAGCTTAACGGCGCCTAATTTTATTGGTTTCTTTCTGGTGTGGTTCGCCCCATGGCAATTGTGGTTGCAACATTTATACATATGTTACAAACATAATTTATATCTTAAATTAATATATTAAATTAAAATATTAAATAACAATTTTATTAGTATAATAAATAAATATAAATATATTTTAAAAAATTATTTGATACACACAAATAAAATTAAAATGATAATACATATTTTTTAAATATATTAAAAATATTTGTTACAATTTTAATTTTATTTGTATAATTAAAAATTTTGAGTGTTAATATATTTATTTTTTATATATTTTTATAAACATTCTAAAATGAATGAAAATAAAACATTTTAAACTGATTGAATTTTAATTAAAAAAAAATCACTCTCTCAGACCAATTTCAATTTCAAAAAAAATTTCTTATCAAATCAAAAACCTCCTAATACAAATTTTTTTTTCCATGGCTCAATATATCCAGTTACGATAGCGAAGCAGAGAAGCAGCCAACCCAACCTAAGAGGATTTTTCCGCAACACAAGGTGCGTCACGCTGTTGACACGTGTTCGAAACTGCATCACAAAATACAAGAAAAACGCATATTTCTCCCTCCAATTTTAGCAAACGCCAGCTTTCCTCCACGCTGCTTCCCCAATCAGCTCACCGCAATCATGCTCTCATCTTTGTATGCAGAGAAAAGATTATCTAAAATGTCTTTAATTTTTTATTTAGTGATCAAATAAATCTTAAAAAAAATATAAAGTTGAACTTCAACCTCCTTTTTTCTCCCTTTGTTGAAAGATTTTACTTCTTTTGAAATAAAAAAATATATATAAAATAATTATTTTATGTTAATATATTTTTATTAAATTATATTAATAAAAAATTTTAATTATTTAATATATCATATTGAATATATTAAAATAAATATTTATTACTTAATTATTACATGTGATATATAATAAGAAATTAATTTTTTAATAATATAATTATACAACATAATTTAAATAAAAAATATTTATTAACGTGAAGTAATTATTATATATAATTTTTTTATTTATCATATTTATTTAAAAGTAATCATTATTTAATTTTATCATTCATATATTTAATTTTAATAAATTAATTTGTAACGGATGTAAACTTAAGTAGTAAAAAAAATTATTTTTATTTTGTTTGAGTTCGATTAACTGAAACATTAAAAAAAAAATGTAATTTTTCATGAATTCTTAAAATTTTGCATAAATAAATCTATATAAATGAATGTGAAAAAAAATTGATGAAATCTAAAAACCCATTTCCACCGAAAACAATTGATCATTTTAAAACAAATCCATAACCAAAAAAAAAAAATTCCTATTAGTATTAATAATTGCTGTGAAAAAAGAAAGTGAAAAAATCTAGTATACTTATGAAGGAGTAAGTACATCGAAATAGTGGTTTTGTGAGGGTAGTTTTGAGTTGCTAATCCTACAATTTGTAGACATATGAAATTACAAACAAGTTCCAGAACCAGACAATGAAGTTCAGAGAAACAGAGAGTGAAACAGGATTTTTTTTTTTTTTTTTTTGTAAAAGTAGTAAAGTACTCTTGTCTTCCGAGTGAGAGTTGATTCTGCTGCAAGCAGAGAGAGAAGAAGAAGGAAGAAGAGAAGAGAAGAGTAACCGTACATGACATCTTCCATCCTTTCTCTCTCTCGCTCTCTCTCCACGGATAACCACGTGTGGTCTTTCTGAGCTGTGCTGTCATCTATATAATCACAACAAATGTGTTCCCCACTTGGTTTTGTATGAAAAATTTGCAGAAGAAAAAGAAACGCTCTTCTCTCTCTTTCTCAATCTCAATCTCAAATCAACTCTTCCACAGTCTCAGTTGCTGCTACATTCCCATGTAAAAGCTTTATCTTATATCTGGGTTTGCCACCTTTTTCACTGTTGCTTTCTCATTCTCTTCTTTGTATGCTCTTTTTTACTGATATTTCAGGTGCACCTTATTTCAGCCTGCTTTTCTTTGTCAAATTTTTTTACTTTAATGCAAAGCTTTTTTCTTTTACTGTTGATTTTGGACTACCTGTTGGCTGTTTTGTTAGCTTTTAGTTGGTTCCTCTCAAATTATCAATCTTTCACTCTTGATTTTGGTCTTTCTATTGAATTTTGTGAATCTATCTTTTCACTGATACTTTGGCTTTTTCTTCGACAGTAATGGGAGAAGCAAAATTAATCCAGGAGATGGTTTATCAAACCAACTTTTCATTACAAAACAATCAACAACCTACAAACCTTGTTCAAATTTTTTCAACAGACAAACTTTCTAAGAAACAAACCCAAGTCGACAATTCCAAGAGACCCCTACACCCAGAACTAGACCTCAATCTCAGGCTCTCACTTGGTGGAATTTACAGTGGAAACAACAAAGAAAAGCCTTTAACTAGATCCTCTTCCATACCAGGAGTGGTGACCCTTAAGAAGATCAATTCCAGTGAGTTGGAAAAGTCGTTGCCAAAAGGTTTTCTTTCATTGGCAAGGTCTTGTTCATTGCCTTCAGAAGTGGAAAGGAGTAGGAAGCTGGTGAATGTGAAGAAGCTAAGGATAATGAGGAGAGTTGAGGCCAAGAAAAGGGTTGTGGTGAGGCAGAGGAATGCCAACAAAGCTAGCGACAAAGAGAAGTTGATAATGGAGGGACCACCATCTTCACCTACTAAAATTCCTGCTTGGGCTGCAGCTTCTGCAGCTAAAAGTCCTGCACTAAACAGGGCCATTGATAAGATAAAGGAAGGTTTCAGAAATTTGGAAGGTACTATGATATTTTATTAGTGTTTGTTTATTTTTCATCTTTTGATAGAAATTAATTCTGATGATGATTTTTATTTTATATGCTCTAATTTTGGCATTCAGTAGGCTTGGAATATCGTAATGTTGGATTACAGTAGGATTCTAGATGCATTTAAATCTGTTAAAGATCTAGTTTCTTAGGAAAAAATTGAACATAGTCATGTTACCCATATTTGACACTCACTTCAGAGTAACAGAGATAGGGGGTCAAAGTTTTCTACAATTGCAGGGTTATAAGAATCTCAAATAGAATTTTAAGTTTTATAACACTCTGAATTGGACAACTTCTTTGTTTCAGACGAGTATGTATGCATTAAAATTATGGATCATTTATGATGATTTTCTTGGAACATATTGATTGATTCAGAAGTGATTGTACTTGAAATTCTCAAAGCTGAAAAGATTGAAGAATTTTGCATATACTACTCTCATGAATCATCTGCAGGTCTTCTGTGTTAACTTTCCTACATATTTGAACCCCAATTCTTTGATCAGTTCGATCAATTTGACATACCAGAAAAGTTTGTAGAGCTTTAAGAACGGTTAGGTGTGGTTATGCATTACTTTTTGTCCCTTCAGATATATGTTGCCCTTGTCTTTTTTAGTCTGATCACCATCTGTAAAATGTTGTTCAAGTTACATCTTTATGGCCTGTGGAAAATGAGAATTTTGCAGTGGAAAATAGCTTTCTGATATGGCTTTGGAAGTGAAGTTCTTGCTTTTGAAGCACTAACACTTTTTTTTTTATTTTCTTGCCTCGTATCACTTTCTTTTTCTCGATCTCTAGATATTTTTGCCTGAACGATACTGAAATTAGATTGCATAAATTCAATGTAGGACTAGAAGACAACGGTACTCATAAGGGTCCAAGCGACTCCAAACAATCCTTCAAGCCAGTAAAGGCAGAACCGGTGATCTTTTCTGATAGAACATCTAGTGGAAAATCTGTCAAGCTCAAGCCTGATGAAACTAAGTCTGAGAATCCAACCAAGAAGGCTAAACTTTCAAATGGTTATTACATTCAAGATGATGGGATGGATGTGATGAAAAAAATGCCTAGTGTAACTACCACTGGAGATGGTCCCAATGGGAGGAAAATAGAAGGCTTTCTATACAAATACATGAAAGGACAGGTGAGTATAGTTTGTGTTTGCCATGGCAACTTTCTTTCCCCGGAAGAATTTGTGAAGCATGCCGGCGGCAAGGATGTTACAAACCCCATGAAGCATATCAACGTTTGCTCAACCTCTTTTTCCTACTGAGATCATTGGTGGTGGCTTTTTTTCACCACCCTCCTTGAGATAGGAACCAAAACTTTTTGAGAAGCTAGCCCTTTGTTTTTCTTCTTGTTCTTGCCAGTCTTTGGTTTGAAGAAAAGGAAAATAAGCTTTACTTTTCTTCTCCTTGTTTAAGGACTCGAGTAATAAGTTTCTTGGTATGGAAGTGTAGGCAGCTTTATTCATATTGGCTTGGCAATAAGTAGCATAGCTTTGGGCCGATACATAGACTTGAAAGATAATCCCTCTGATCCATAAATTATGTTCTAGTTTAATTTTTAAGATAAAAATTTTTTTAATTTTGATTTCATTTTATTTTAAATATCGTTAATTAAAATATGAAAAAATATCTTCTAAAACCTTTGAATGAAAATGTTTGAAAGTCTACACTTATATTTAAATTGTTTAGTATTCAACACACCCAAGTTTATTTCTCCCAAGATTTTTCCAATTTTCCACCAATTCAGCAGTCAACCTGCTGATGCCTGCCAACCAAGTTTATCCAAATTTTAAAAAAAAAAAAAAAAAAACCCATTAAAATTAAACAATCTCAATCACCATTGGATTGCCATAATCAGATACCGAACTCCCTTTGACAATGGTATTCTTAAGAAAAAAAAAACACGTACTTTAGAAGGAATATCCTCCGACGTACACGCAGATCCACGGCATCTGATGTATGAGACTACATCATATAATAAACCCAGAAACACCTCGCCTTCACATCTCTCATGTTCGTGGAACACTTCAACTGAGGACACATCGTCACTTCGGGACAAAACAAACTACTATATAGTTTAAGAAATAGAAACAAAGGATCATTCCATAGACAGGAGGATTTGTTTTAGGTCGAAAGCAATAACTTAACATGTAAGCTTTGAGCTTTTCATTTTTAATCATGTTGGATTTGCTTGTCTTAACTTTTCTGGGTCAATGTTGTTTTTGAGTTTCCCTGTTCATTAGTTTGATTGTATTGTTTCTGGGTTTTGTTTTTTTGAGGTTTTTGTGCAGCTAAGATTGTTTATTTTCAGCCTTTGTATAATGCAGTTTTTTTTTTTTCTTTTCTGGGTTTTTCAGTTAATATGCAAGAATTTTTTTTTCTTGTTTTCAAGTTTTCTGTTGTATTTTTTCCATTAATATACTGTTGGCTGTTGCTGGTTTTTGGGACGTAATCTTGATCCAGTAAACTTTTTTTTTTTTTCATTTTTCCTCTTCTTCCTATCTCATAAGTGGAAACTGATTTCTCCACCTTTTGTTTCATAGAAGATATGAGCACAAGGCCTACTGCATGAGATTATAGCATTTGATGTTGTGTTACTGTTACCTATTGAAATGCATAAATGTTGAGAAAACTTTAAACATAATTTAGAGGTAGAATTCAATTTTATTGCTGAAAGCCTTAAGATTGAGAAGGCGGTTAATATGCATATTACATTGATGCTGGCTTGTGTGGTCTCTTAATCTTCTACCAGTTTTATGATGTGGTCTTTTATAATGCCATTTGATATAGCAATCTACTGCCCCAAATCCAGATGGAGAACTGATTAACAGAACAGAAATGTAGCCATCAGCTAAGGATAATAATCATCCAGAATTACTGTTGTATGCTATATCCAAAACTAGCTAGCAGATTTTACTTCTTTAGATTATGGCACTCCTTCTCCCGAATCTAATGAATTATCAGCGAATTGCTCATGTAAAATCTTGGCTACTGCAAGGGCCTTGCTCAATGAATGTTTTGTTTAGTTTTATTTGAATCTCTTATGATTACGTTTTTTTAATTCTATCATTATTTAATCTTATTTGACTCTTGCAATTCTTATTTGCTGCATAGATTTCTTTCATATGTGCACAATTATATGGCTATTATTTTTAATGATATTTCATTCTTAAGAAAATAATATGAAAGAATCATTTGATATTATGACACACTGCAGGCTTTATCCCTTTTTTGTTTCTGTCACTCATTGCTGGGTGTGCTGCAAGGCCTGTCTATCCACTTCCTAGTAAAACATCCAATGAAAATAGACAGCCTATCCAAACGTCACGTCCATATAATATTGCACATTGAGGCTCAAACGGAGAGATCCCTGAAGAAACTGCTGCAGCATACGTGGTATGTTTGAGTAGGCTTATTCTGCTAATCCGTATGCTTTCCCAGTGGCGGATCCAGGATTTTTTTGGGGGTGTCCACTTATAATATATAAACACTGCCAGACCATTTGGATCCGCCCCTGTGCTTTCCACTTTCTGTTTAGATTTGACATGTAAACTATCAACATAAAGCAATAGAACGGATTATTTGATATGATTTTGCTTAGATTACTCAGTTCAGTAACTTATACTAGTTCTCAAGCAAAATTTCTTGGAGCATAAGGGAAATTTTAAAATTGTAGAAGAAAAGTAGGGTTTTCCTTAATTTATCTGCATTCTGAAGTGAGGTTTGAATTTGAAATTTCTATAGTTTGACCCTCGTGCTAGCTTTTTTATTTTTGTCTTTTACCCCTTCAAACATGAAATATTTTTCTTCATCCATCATGAAAAAATTTAAAATCATTGAGGTTATATGGACATTGACCATATACTGCTTCTTGCAGAGGGCTATCGAAGAGGGTGCAGACTTCATAGAAACAGATATCCTATCATCCAAAGATGGTGTCCTTATATGCTTTCATGATGTCACCCTTGATGAGACAACTGCTGTCACAAAGCACAAAGAGTTTGCAAATCGTAAAAGGACCTATGAGGTACAAGGGGTCAACACCAGAGGCTTTTTTACTGGTATGGAAGCATAAAACTTTCAGTCCCTTTCTCCTCTTACAATGGTGCTATAAAGATGATAAAATCCAGTAGATGGACATGGTGATTCATCTTGCACCATAAGTGCTCTGGAATTTTGGATTTGTACTCTTTTATGTTTATGTATTCTGTACCCTAGTAATCTTACATGCCTCCTTGGAACTTCCAACTAGTATGTTTCTACATCAGGCATCTAGCTGAAAATAGCAAGTTATTCTTCTTATACGCAGTTGATTTCACCCTAGAAGAATTAAAGAAGTTACGGGTGAAGCAGAGGTACATTTTTCGGGATCAACAGTATAATGGTTAGTTCAATTTGATCTCTATTTGTTTGGATTTATTCAATTCCATGCTCTAATATAAATAAAAAGTCAAGGAACCATTTGATAATGCAATATGGAGCTAGCTAACAATTTGCTAGCTGACTGTCGTTGCATGGTTTCATAATTTACACTAGGTTGAATCTCCACAACTTCATATCATCAAGTTATGTTGTTATGTATTTTGTTGATTTCATTGATCTACGTTGCCCGTTACCAACTTTATGGCCCTTGCATTTTATAATTACAAAAGAGCTTTTAATTTTCAGGACTGATTTGACTTTTGTGTATTCCTCAGGAAAGTTTCCCATTATTGCTTTTGAAGAGTTCATTTCAATTGCACTGTATGCACCAAGAGTTGTTGGAATCTATCCTGAGATTAAAAATCCAGTGTTTATCAACCAGCATGTATGTATTGCATAAGTGCCCCTGTAATTTCCCATCCACAGAAGAATATGATTGCCCCTTAATTGATTGAGTTCAAACAGAGTGGATGCTTTTTTTTTTTTTTAATCTTTGAAGTATATGTTTCAGAAACCACTTCAGAGGATTCCTATAATACCTCTGACATCCCTTGGGCTGTGGCATTAACAAAGTCAGTGAAAAAAACTAAAGAACTTCTCCTTTCTGATTATAATGCTAATTCTAATTTAGGAGGGCAGTGACTGGTTATATAGTTTGAACCATTGGAAAAAAGAAATTTACATTAAAACGCCCGCTGTTATATTTGTTCTTCTGTGTTATCTCATGTGAAACTACCATGCAGATCTGTGAAAAGAAAATTTTAGATCAATAGGGTGTCTGTTTACAATCCAGTGAGCTGTGTCAATTGAATGATATTTCCTATAAACTTTGAATCCCATGATTTTGAAGCAATGAATTTAACAGGTAAAATGGCCTGATGGAAAGAGATTTGAGGACAAGTTTGTGGAGACACTTAAGAAGTATGGATATTAGAGGTTCATACATGTCAAAAGATTGGCTGAAACAACTTTTATTTATAGTCCTTTGCCCCAACTTCTGTTGTGTACATATCAAATCTGACAGACTCCCCAAAGATCTTGATTGATGATGTTAAGATTTCATCTCAGGACACTAATCAGGTTTGTGCAAAATGCACCCTCTATCTGTCCCTCTTACTCTTTGTAGAATGCTCAAAGGACAGTCCTCTAAAATAGAGTTCATGAATTATATAATGGTTCCAATTTTACTACCAAAAAAGAGACAAAAAGAACTTTAAATTGTGATAAAGCTGGTTGGTGGATCAAAAGATGTCTTCCAGCATTCTATTTTCTGGATCTGATTGTCTCCATGATATGTTGTCAATTTCTTCATGAGCATGTTCTCAATTGGAAGAAATTTCCAACCTGATAAGTCAACTTTTCACAATGGAAATATAACAGATTTTGGTGAATTATATGTATCATCATGAAGACATGAACTAAGGCCTTGTAGATTAAAACATAAACTAAATGCGGTGCTGCCTCATTCCTTTCTCTCTCAGTTTAAACTCCTTTGAATTTTTTATTTCTAATGGAAGAAAATGCAATTGACATTGCAGTCATATTGGGAAATTATATCAAATGATTATCTTGACTTCATTAAGGAATATGTGGTTGGCATTGGACCTTGGAAAGATACAGTGGTTCCTGTAAAAGACAAGTACTTGCAAACACCAACAGATCTTGTTGCCAGAGCACATGCCCGTGATCTACAGGTACTCCCTATCTAAAGCTTTTGATTGATGTCACTGGTGGTAAGTGTAAACATGGCAGTGATGTTCGATGTTGGTTTTGATACAGGTGCATCCATACACATATCGTGATGGGAACATGTTCTTACACTTCAACTTCCATCAAGACCCATACCAGGAATACGATTATTGGTTAAACAAGATCGGAGTTGACAGTCTTTTTACGGACTTCACGGGGAGCCTCCACAATTTTCAGGAGTGGACCTCTCCTCTCTCTCGTAATGATAGCAGTGATAAGGGTAGTGCATCAATTATAGGATAAAATTGCCTTTTTGATCTCTTCGTATAAAAATGGATGATACAATAGATTGTATCATATGTGTCATCCCAAGAACTTATATGGGAAATATATTGAAATATAGGCAAATTCCACCTCTCAAATGTGCTTTTGCATGTGTTTGTTGGGTAAATCTTTCACTCAAGTTGTCCTGATTATGCATACTTAAAGCATATTACATATGTTAGAATGAAGTCACAATCTAAACAGGTTATATTATAGCCCTTTAATCCGTTATTTACAAACAAAAACTGAAATCCTAATCCAAGAACAGAATAAACTACTGAGAATTTCTCATTTTCTTGATCTCTTCAAGTAAAAATCTGGATTCCTCAGCAAAGTCAATTGGAGCAACAGCCCTGACAGTTATCCTTTGCCGCTTCTCATTGTTATACTCATTCTGAGTAACACTGACTCGGAAAAGATGAGGAACCCAAGTAGCTTCCTGCAACTTTTGTTGGTATGCGTTAATTTCTCCTGCCTGAAAATGGCAATATTATGTGTGGCGGTGAGAAATATTCTACATCTTATATACATGTGCATGTACATCAAACTTATCAGCAGAGCAATACTTTACCTCTGACTTTAGTTTATCAAGTTCATCAGCAGAGCATCCAACAATTTTCTCTGCTTCTTCATTGAAGGCTGAAACCCAGGCTTCACCACTTGCATCAGAGATCTTTGACACCATTATATATCTAATAAATGCCCAAAATACATTAGAAATATGCCAGCTAACTAACTTGTGAAATGTATAGAACATTTAATTTATAATTTCCAACATCTCTCACCTTAAACTACACTCTTCATCGTTTTTTTGGCATCCTTCGCACCAGTAGCCAGATCCAACAGCTTCAGTTACTTTTTTGTTGCAAGTTTTGCAAGCACGGTACCACATTGCCTGCTCAGGCCTGATCAAGCTGACAAATGCTTTAGTGCTGAAAAATGCAGGCTGCGCAAGGAAGACATTTAATTATCACGACTGAAGTTATTTTCAATTTGAAGGAACTGCAGTCATCCATGAAACATGATACTATTATTATCAAAACACAACAGCAATGGCATGTCCAACCGCCTTGCATCTTTTACAGATTATAACACACCAATCATTTATATTGCTTTTCTCAAATAGTTTTAAAATAAACAATAGAATACTACAATCCACACAGCCAAGTCCAAGGAGAAATAAAAAAATCTTTGTAGTTATTCAAGCAACTTAATTCAAAGATGCTTCTTTTGCATTAAATAAAAACTAAAAGCAATACCTTGTCGCCTCCCAAAGATGGGTTGCCAGTAATATGAGAAAGAGAAACCCTATCAGTATACATAGATCTTGCTCCAGTCTTGGATGAGGGACTCAAACCCAAGCCAATAGAGGCCATGGAACTCCCTTTCCCTTCAGAATCATACCTGCATGGAAATGCACTTGTATCTGAAAATGCTACTTGAAAGGGAATAAACCATTAGTTTCTCAGCAACAATAGCTCACCAAGATCTCAACTTCTTTGCTTCTGGCATATCCGGATTAATCAGCACTATGCTTTTGCCCAATGTTGACAAAGATACACCTGAAATATCAACGCCAGTATTTCAGGATAACTATTTTTATTGTAAGATTTATAGTTTATTCTCTGTCAAAACACATGCTCCAACTTTAGAGTACCTTGAAAATCACTAACTTTGAGTGATTTAATTGCAACTATAGGGGATTTATCAGCAATATCAAACAATTCCTGGCCTACATTATTTGCAAGATCATTCCACAAAGAAACCACCACCGTCTTCTTCCTGGCATCCACAAACGCATGGCTTCAATAAATCATAATTATAAAAATACTGCAGTGAACAAGTAGACACTCACGTTTCATCTGCAACAGTCATATCCCGCTTTGGAATATTCTCATTGTCAATCTTCCTTTTAATATTTGATACAGAAGTAACACTTTGAACGACTCCAATAATATCTGGAATTCAATGCAATAAAAGCAACACCAAGCAAGCATGTAAAGCACCCCCCAAAAAAAAAAAAAACTAAAATACACGTGTATGTAAATTCCTATGAAAGAGTTCTTACCAGCAAGTTCCCGTCCATTAACGTAATGACCTAACTGATCAATGGGAACAAAGTTGAATTTTGTTTCTGGAATGAATGTTTCTTCATTAGCAGCCTCTTCCGCCACAGAATTCTCATTCAATGTCATTTCATAATCATTTTGCACAGTCTTAAAGTGCTTGTTTGCAACTCTGAGTGTCCCTTTTGATATGTAATAGACCTTCCCCAGTTGAAACTTTTCATAGAACTTCTTGGCAGCTTCATTAAACATTGTGGCTTGTATTTGTGTACCCTACAAAATGTCAATCATTCAATCAACTAAAACCCATTTTTGTACAAGTGAAAAGGGTTTCTTCATACGCAAGTGTAAGAAAAACACAGACTATAGTAGCTTACATCTTCATCTGTTAACTCCACATTGAAAACACAACCTTCTCCTCTAGCATTCTTATAGGTACGCATGTTTCCCTTGCTTGTGAGACGAACTTTAATTGTCCAATTCCCTTGGTAAGGATTCAATGAAACAAGGGGATGCACTCTTCTAGTCATTGCCATCCGTGCCAATGGAGCCATACTGAAAATTTGAGAATAATGCAAAAACATTAAGAAAGAAAACAACCAACTCTTGAATGCTGTAACAATGTATATTGAACTTTAAAAGGTAAAAAAAAAGGAAACTTACTTTTCTCGCTGTTCATGTACTATTTGAGCAGCAGATTTGGAAACCATTTCTTGCTTTGGCTTCAAAATAATACCAGCCCCTTCTGTTTTAGCTTCATTCTTTATCTCATTTTCGAGCTTTGGTTTCTTTAATACAATGTCAGATTCCTCGGTTTTGACTTCAGCTTTAATTTCTGTCTCAAGTGCAGAGGATAATGCCTCACATTTTGTTACAATTAAATACCTGAAACCCATTGCCAAATTAGAACATCAAGTTTAAGAAACCAAAAAAAAAAAAAAAAAACGGTAAGGGGTAATTAGTAGTTACTTTTCTGATTTGTTGGGGATGTCATTGAGGGTATAATCGAGAATTCTGACAAGACCCTTGTTCTGGATACTGCCTGACATGATCTCAGGCGACATGTTTGATGGAAAGATCGCTCTCACTTTCATCTTCCCATCGCTTGCATTAAACCTTCAATCCCAGATTAACCAAAGCAATAATCAGTCATTACGTTTTCAAAAGAAACATCTATAATTATTTCTTTAAACAAAAATCTGTCATTGGTATTCTGTTTGTTGCCGAACAAACCCAAGGATAACAACGGAAAAAGAAAAACATAAACTCATGAGGTAAGTTAGTGACAGCGTGTCAGGGAGGGAAAGAAGAAAGAAAGAAAGCAATAAAAGTCAAGGTAGTCATTAGCAAGCTGAACTCAGAGACCCAAAACCCAGAATTTGTTTGGCTATTAATGGAGCAAAATAATTAAAAAAAAAAAAAAAAGTAACAAGAAAAAAAGAATAGATTGAAGGATATAAAGAGGCATACGTGTAACGGTTGCCGGTGAGCTTGAGATCCAAGACCTGGACGATGATCTCAGGAAGATCTGAGGAAGAATCCGGAGATGGGTTCGTCAATATCATCGATATCGCATCTTCACTCACAGATTTCGCCATTTCTGCCACTTTTTTTTAGTGTGTTTGGTCTCTGGTAAATGTCGCTGCTGAATTAAGAAGGAGGTTTTGGAGGGAGTTTTGGTGTATTTTGAAGTAAGTTTCCCGCTAGGATTTTCACCGTTTCAGCGGGAGTTAGTGTTTCTCGTTTGGGGCTTTCTTCTGTTTTTGAAACTCGGTGGGCTGCCGCCAAAAGTATTATTTGCCTCGCTGGAAAAATCTCCTTGATTACTCTTTTACCCCCCTAAGCAGAAACTATTACTCATAATTACAAGTGTCAATGGGCCGGGCTAGGTTAGATCCAGCTGACACTAAAACAAACGCAGTTTAAATTTTTATAAAGAGTTGCACAGTACATAATATGAAAATATATAAAAAACCGACGTAGTTTAAATTTTTAATAAAAAATTATTTATGAATTCAATAAAAATAAAAAAATTATGTTTAATATTTGAGATATATACACATATTTTTCATATTATATATATTAAATATGAAATAAATATATATAAATATATAAATTATAATATTTATCAAAAATATTATTTTGCTCGCTCATTTTACTTGAATAAGCTTATTTTTATTCATTTATATTAGTCATAAACTACTTGAAAGGTTCAAATTTTGTGTTTACGTTAAACTAGGATTCCTGTCTTACGAAAAGCATATGGAGAGGTATTGATTTTATCAATTCAATTAATTTGGAATTAAATTATTTAAAATTAAATTAATTAAATTATGTTGTTTTATTTTTGTTAATCAAATTAAATATATTAATTTTAAAAATTAACCACTGAATTAAAATTGATTGATTTGATTAATATGTTTTATTAACTTAAAAATAGATACATTTAAATTATATTATATTTTAAATTATTAATTTTCACATTTGAAACAAATTAAATAAAATTATCTAATAAAATATTCAAATATTAAAATCTTAAGTTAAAAACTCTCCAAATAAAATTATTTATTTCATATATTATTTATTTTATATTTAAATTTTAATCAATTTTTAAATCATTTTTAATAATAAATTAAAATTAATTTAATAACCATTGAATTAAATTGATTCGTTCAATAATTCAATGAAATCCTAATTTTGAATGCATTTAATTGTGGTACCGGCATAACAAAATTTTGGCTAGAGTTATTATTGACATTGGCCCCCATTAACACTTTTTGTTTGTAATTTGGCCCATCAATGCTAAAAATATTCAAAACATCTTACAGTTAAGACAAAGGTATAATCTTGATGTGTTTTGCTCAATGTAGCATGTAATAAGTTGTGGACTAACCAACAATGGGAACAAAAACTGCAATGCTACACGGAAGATAGAATATACTAACAGGGAATCCCTGCTGCTTGAAACCATCGATGCCTTTTGAATCATTCAATGAATCCATTTCCAGTGTCTCTCAAGAACAGGATAGGCAACAAGAGAGCCATCTTCTTGGAACTCCATTTTTTGGGTTGCTTTAAGTGTCTGAGACTTTTGCCTTTTGAATCATTCAAGTGCAAGAACGGGATGGGCAACAGGAGAAGCAAGAGAACCATCTTCTTGGACCTCCATTTTGGGTTGCTTTAGGTGTCTGAGACTTGGGGGTTTCCGATGCGCTCTGTGGCTTAGGGGTTCCCGGAGGGCTCGGTGTCTTAGCGGTTTCCGAAGGAATGTGTGGAGTTGTTTCAGGGGTGGAGGGCCGTGACAGTTGTTTTTTATTCTTTGAATTTTTTATGAGTGGACCATTTTTATCTGCATCTCCTGTCAATCTTCATTATAAGAAAACGAAAAGAACAAATCAGTCTGTTGCTAACTATGATATTAAGCATTCGAAATGATGATGAACTGCTTAGTTATTTAGGTTGAGAAGTGAGATTAATAAAGCTTACATAGGGAAGGCAAAAGATTTGACACTTCCATCTGAATGCTGAGACATACTACTGAAATGAGGTGATTCCTTGGCAACATTGTCTATATGCTGAGATTCTTTCTCCCTTAAAACCTCCCTCATTGTTTCAGCCGCTACTGCTGATTCACTCACACCATACCGGCCGTCATCATTCAAGTTACCACTTTTCTTGGCACTTTCTGTTGATTTTCTGGTTGGTGTCAGGTTACTTGGAATGTCAACCAATGGACTAGAAATGGCGGAATCACTGTTGCAGCCAAACTCCCCAGATTTAGATATCCAACTTAATCTGTCCCTACTTAAACTCGTGTTCTCCATGTGAATGCTAAACAACGATTCGTTGGAAGCAACACTCCATTCGGTGGGGCCAGTAGTAGTTGTCCTAGCAAAGACATGTGATGGAATCCTGGATTCAGAAGGGGAGCCTCCAGCCGGTCGTTCCGTGGCCTGTGTTGGAGGAGTTGGTGTGGCTGAACCATCACCGGATTGTCCGCAGTTGGGCATAGAGCTAAACGGAATCTCTTCTTCAGTATGTTATCCTGAAAAGGGTACTGATGGCTGCAATCACTGTACTGGTTCCAGTTGAACCCGATGAGATGACTTCACTAGATGAATTAAGATGATGGATGAGAGGGGGATAATATTGAATTTTTGTCCGCAGAAACTTGATTATCTTCACTGGGAGTAGCTTCTTGATTCGTTTTCAAATCACTGCCAATATCATTTCCACTCACATGTCCCGCTTCCATAACTGAAATGTTTGAGACATCATGCATTCCATGTTCCTATACCATCTCACGACCCTGGAGTTCATGCTGTATAAATATGAAACAGAATCAGACTTCCAATCTGTAATATGTTTTGATGGGGGCAGAAGAACAAGTAGTAAAAGAATTTTAGACAGGAAGAAACTTGAAATTTTCCTCGAAGTTTGTAACAGCCAAACAGGACACCTTAGGCTACCTACCCACCTATAATTGTAACCTGGCAATACCCTATTCAAGAAAATTGCTTTCTTTTGCATCACCAACAAGTGTAGGTGCTTCGTAACTACTTTCCCAATGAATTAACAGTTTAATTATTAATGAAAATTCATAAATAATCAAATCCGAATTTTAATTCATTGATTTATGCAATCATTCTTAAAGATGATGTACAACAAATTTGAATTCAAATCTTGTCACCTGTATGGTTTTTTCTATGTCCAGGTTCCGACCTCTTTTATAAAAAAAAAAAAACTTATAAATAAACAAAACTTTCCGATTTCCTTGCAGATGAAATTTTGGGTTATGGAAATGATATTCACATGCCATGATTCCTTATACATCCAATCACAATAAGAAAAGAGCAGGAAAGCAAATCAAATTGAAAAAAGAACAACAAAATTAATGAGATCCGGAAAACCAATTGGAAACTTACATAAAACCCAACAACCTTCAATCAATCCCAAAGAAAACTTTTGATACATCCACCAAACATGCACCTTCTTTGATTACACATCGACCAACGGAATGACAGAGAAACATGAAAAAAAAATAAAAGCTAAAAAGAAACAAGACAACTGGAGAAACCAGACAGAATTGCAGTCAGAGAGAGATGGGAGAGAGATTATCGGATGGCGGTCGACTGGGATTGAGAGGGAAATTATAAGGCCTGGCATGGCCATAGGCACCTGTTTCTCTCTTTTTATCTATAGTAATAACAACTTTTTTAACCACCTTCCGCGCCATGACTCAACTAACTATTTCCTCGAAACTAATAATGTACTTTATTAATCAAAGTTCTAGAAATTTTTTATGGGATGATTTCATTAATGTGTATTCATTGACAAATTAACACGCGTGTGTACACATATATATTATAAAAATTAGTTTTTTATTTATTAAAAATATAATTTTTTTAATTTTATAAGTTAAATTAAAACTTTTTAGATTATTAAATAAAAATACAGTGAAATACATATATTTTTGCATAAAAAAGACAACAGTTTAAGAAATTAAAGAAAAAATTATAAATAAAAAAATGGAACCTCAAACATACAAGAATCTACTAAGTTCAACAATGAGTTATATTTTCTATATTTATTTATGCATCTAAACTATCAACTGAATTCTTCAATTGAGATCATTTTAGTTGAAATTTTGATGCAAAGTTCAATATAAAACTCATTATATGTACAATCATCTAAAACAACAAATTATTATTCACAATAAATAAAAAAATTTATATTATATTTGTTAATTTTAATAAACGATTATTTTTTTAGTGACAAAAAATCCAAAATAAATTACAGATATTGATATATATATATATATTTGCCTTTTCATTTACCTTCATTCATATCTTTTTGGATACATTAGAAATGAAAATCTGCACAAAAAATAAGGAATTATGGAGAAGAAGCAAACACGTGACATTCACGTGTCTAAAGACTAAAGACTAACGGTGTTAACACCCCAGGGTGTATTTACCCAAAAAATAAAAAAACTAAAAACTTGACCTGTAAGAGTTAACAAGCCCTATCAAAATCCCTAATTAAAGTAACTTGAAACAACCCCTCCCAAAAAAAAAATATCGACCAAGATTCAAGCTTGATCCCAAATTTGACCACCCAAATGGCCCAAAATCAAAGACCCAAAACCCTCCTTGATTCATTAGGGGAAGAAATTATCAGAATCCTAGTGCCTGTTTCAATCTGCATGTTTTTAGTTGTACT
Source organism: Durio zibethinus (assembly GCF_002303985.1). The sequence goes on along the minus strand of NW_019168381.1, from coordinate 23,658,329 downwards.
TTTGGTCTCAATTCTTGACTCAAATTCTTCAGCTTCAGTAACATCAATTGCAGCCATGGCTTACTCAGAAACCAGCTCAGATTCGTCATGGGACAAATTCCTAGGTGCCCTTTTGAATTCTTTAGCTTTTGTAGCTGTTGTCACCGTTGTTACCTTCATTTTGGTGCTCCTTTTTTACCTTAGATGCACTAAGTTCTTGAAAATATACATGGCTTTTTCTTCTTTTGTTGTTTTGGGATTTATGGGCGGTGAAATTGCCTTGTTTTTGATTGAAAATTTTAGTGTTCCTATTGATTGTATTACCTTTTTGGTGTTGCTGTTTAATTTTGCCGTTGTTGGTGTTTTGGCTGTGTTTATGTCCAAAATGGCAATTCTTGTGACTCAAGGGTACTTGATTTTGATTGGAATGTTGGTTGCTTATTGGTTTACACTTTTGCCTGAATGGACTACTTGGGTGTTATTGGTTGCTATGGCATTGTATGATCTTGCCGCGGTCTTGTTGCCTGTTGGACCTTTAAGGCTTCTTGTAGAACTTGCTATGTCTAGGGATGAAGATATCCCGGCTTTGGTTTATGAGGCTAGGCCGGTTATTCATCATGATTCTGGTTTGGGGGATAATACGGTTCAAAGGAGGGTTTGGAGAGCAAGGAGCAATTTTAGGCAAGATTCAGAGGATAATTCAAATTTGAATGGTAATGTTGTTTCTGATTCGAACTCTACTGTTGGCACCGTTCAAAGCAGTCATAATGGCACAAGAATTGCTAGAGTGGAGGAGGAGCAGGTTTCAGAAAGGGATGCTGAGCTTTCTGCACCATTAATTGATCATGGAAGGAATGCTCAAGATGGTATGTCAGCTGAAAGATTGATGCTAGAGGGTATGGGGTTGGGTTCATCTGGTGCTATCAAGCTTGGATTGGGGGACTTTATCTTCTACAGTGTGTTAGTTGGTAGGGCAGCAATGTATGATTTTATGACAGTGTATGCATGTTATCTTGCTATTGTAGCCGGTCTGGGCATTACATTGATGCTATTGGCATTTTATCAGAAAGCTCTACCTGCTCTTCCTGTGTCAATAGCACTAGGTGTGTTGTTTTATTTCTTAACAAGGTTCCTACTGGATGTTTTCATTGTACAATGTTCTCTGAATCTTGTGATGTTTTAAATGTAATAATTTCATGCTTATGTCATAGAATATCGTTCACTAAATTCATGATCAATTCTTATATTCATTATTTTGTGATCAAGTTGTAGTGCTTGCTTATAGGATTTGACTATTCATATTAAAGTTATATGACTTTGCTGAAGTCCTGAGGAAGCTATATGTCAACTCGGTTAATCTATCTTTTGGAGCTTTACGTTTGAAGTTGAAAGCTTGTGTGAGGGATCTAATTATATTTTTCAAAGAAATGAAACGAATATCTGTTTACCAAAAAGAGAACCAAATTTAGTACTAAGGTGGGAAGCTAGTTAGCAATTTGAGAAGCGTCCATGGAAAATGCCATGGAAGAATAAAAGTAGAGAAGAGGCAAACTTAAGTGGCATTAGGCTCGGTGCTCTTGAAACTTGAAAGCAAATTGAATCCATCTGAGGTATTTTGAAAGGTACTTTAGAGCATAATTGAAAGTTGCAGAAGATTGGATTTTAAGGGGACAAGGGAGTTCTTTTTCTTGAAGTTTCTGCACCTTGATAGGTTCTTTTGTCATAGGAGTTATCACTCTTTAGAGCTTCACATTCACGCAGCTACTGTTTGCTAGGCATATAGATCAAGGCTGTTTGGTTCTTACTAATTGAATGCCTCACTTCTGTCATTAAAATTGATTTTACCTTTTTTTACCATTAAAGTGATTTTTTTTTACTATAACTAGCTTCAGCTTGCTATTATTCATGTTCCTATGATGTTGGAACTGGTAGGAAAGTATGCTTATGGCTTGTTTCATTGTGTGTGAAAGATCTGATTACTGCATGAAGCAGCCAGATGGCCCAGATCAGTTGATAATAGCACAAAAGGTGGGTTTGGACTTGCGCTACAGGGGACACGTCTGTTTTGGAACATGACAGTAGGATGTCAAAGGCAGAGATGCATGCAACTTACAATAATGTTGCTGTGGTTCTCTGTTGTAGACATTGGATGTTTGGAAAATCTAAAAGACATTTGTGTTAAACAACGTGCCCATTTCCATGCATGACACTTGAATGCAAAAAATGAGCTTTGTATGTGATTCGAAAACTTTTCTGCTCGGCAATTGAAAGAGTATTTTCTGTTTTCTCAATAAAATAGTTGAGAGGATCCATGTGGGTTGAAAACAATTAGTTTGTCCAGGTCAGTTCACTCCATTGGCAATTTGATAGGATAAGTTCTACAATCAGATTCAAGTATGTTTACATTTATCATCAGAAGTAGATCTTTCATGAGATGAGAATTATATGTTTTCCGGCTAAACTCATCAACATGAATCATAATCTAATCTGCCTGCATCGACTTCTCTTAAGCTCACAGTGGACAACACCAGCAATATCCTGATTTTGACAACTGGTCAGTCACCAACTGGATAAGAGATCAGGTATCTTCTACTGGCAGTCATGGCTGGAATTACGAAACTCCCTCAGGATGCACCAAACAACGTTCATTTAGCACATGCGCATTAATGCCTTCGAATTTCAATGTACCTGTCCTTTCTCACCGATGGAAACTACCTACATGCCTCTTTGTCAACTGCTTTAATCTGGATCAAATGCTCATCATCTGGTTATACGAGCAATTAGATGGGGCATCACTAAAGGTAATATGATTTCGGATCAGATTTTATTTGATTTTTTCAAAAGTTATATAATATTATAAAAATTTAAAAATTAATTCGAATCTAAATTAAACTTTCATTCAATCTAAATTGAATCAAAATTTATTAATTTAATTCAGTGTAATTTATTGGTTTTTAATTTTAATTTTTTAAATATTATTTTAATATAAAATTTTAATATATTTAAGTAAAATTTGATATCAAATTATTATTTTATTTTATAAACATTTAAAATATATATATAATTCAATTTGATTTTTTTATTATTTTGATTCGAAATTCGATCCGAACTTAATATATATATTTAATATTTAAATTTGATATGAATCAAATAAAAATAAAAAACAAAATCGAACTCTACATTTTTGAATTGATTTTTGAATTTCTCGATATTTTTTCATCCTAACCATCACTGCACTGCATCCCACCCAATAATAAAGCAGTCATGAAAAACTCGGCAATCTTAGAATCCGAGGCTTGCACCGTTGTCAATCTAATTAACCAGAGGTCCAGGGATACATGACAAGTCGACTTATTCCTTTCCTAGCATTTGCATTCATGTATGTACATAATCTTTGTAAGAATATTGATAATTTTTGTAAAAAAAATTTTAACTTTTAGAGTGTTTTTGGTAACTTTTGTAGTGTCTTTGCCAACTTTTTTAAGAATTTTGATAACCTTTGTAGTGTTTTTGATAGCTTTTATAATTTGGTATCCTTTTATAGTTTTTTTTTTTTGTAATTTTTGTAACATTTATAGTATTCTTAGGAACTTTCATATTTTTTTTAATCTTTATATTACTTCTGATAATTTTTGTATTAGTTTTGATAATATTTTGATAACTTTTATAATAATTATGGTAAACGTGGTAGTATTTTTTATGACATTCGTAAAAATTTTTATAATTTTTATAGTGTTTTATTTAACATTTGTAAGAATTTTGGTGAAGTTTATAGTATTTTTGGAAGATTATGGTAATTAGATGTTAATTTTTTGGGTCAATTATCTTAATCCAATTCAACCCATTTAATCAAACTATCATACCACGTAGGCATCCACGTGCACGTCAAATGTCCGGGTTTACTTGAATATTTACATGAATATAAGTTAAGTTATGAATTTATTTGAGTAAAACAAAAAATAAAAATTAAAAAGAAAAAATAAAAGTAGAACATTTTTTTATTCTAAATTACAGTAAAAAAGAGAGAAAAGGAAAATCCAACATTTTCCAGCTGTTACAAACGCGAAAAACACGTGCCAATAAAAAATGCACACGTGCACAAAATTAAGCGAAATTATCGGTATTCTGGACGCCGCACCGTCTACATAAACCCCGAGGGTTTTACCCTTAGAAAGCAGCGTTCAAAGAAGTAGAGGAGTCCTAGATTCTTAATCTCATAAACAAAAGGGTAAGCTTCGAAAAAGCCCTAAACTTTCTTTTCCCTTACTCTCTTTTTCATTTTTCATTTTGATCTGCTCTTTTGGCTGTTTATTTGTTTTCATTTGAAAGGGTTTCATTAGGTTACTGTGTCGTTAAAGCTTTTCCTTTTCTATTTTTCTTATAGTATCAGATTCCTGTTTCGATGTTTCGTATAGTTTGCAATGATTTTCTTTGATTGTTTTTGTTTGGTTGCTTAAGATCAATGAAAAAAGATTGGGTTTTTGGGGAATGATTGAAAATTGATGTTGACTGTTGTTATTGTTGCTTTGTTTGTTTTTGTGGCATTTGAGCTTGAAGAAAATAGAGTTATTTTTTGGAAAATAAATATTTTGGTCGTTTTTGTTTTGGGTTTAAAAGCCATAAAGACATAAATAATTAAAAAAATTTAAATCTTGTAAATGGGTTCCTTTGCTGGTATGTTTTTGAATTTTACCCTATATTATTGTTCATAACAGAAAATAGCATGCAGATTTTGATTATTTGTGTGTTATATGTTTGATATCCTAATTTTACTTGATGGCAATTCCTTCTGCATTTCTTTAGAAGCAATCTTGTTGCTACAATATAAGAGTGATTGTTGTAGTAAGCCCCTTTTTTGCACTTTCTTTAAAATTTGCAGATTTTGTTATAGCTTGTTAAGTTGTTTCCCACTGTTTTGTTATTAAATCCATTGTTATACCAAAAATCAGTTCTTTTAAAAATAAAGGTACTAGCTTAATGTCATTTTACTTTATCAATTTCATTGGCTGAATCTGAGCTTTATTATTATTATTTTTTTTGTTCTCTTAGGTTGTAACAATGGCTTTCTTAAGTAAAATTGGGAATATACTTAGGCAGACCACAAGTACACAGATCAATGCTCAGTTGTCTGCATCAAGACCAGGCCTCTTTCAAGTGTTCAGATTCATGTCAACGACGCCTAGCTCTAAACTTTTTGTTGGAGGTGCATTCAATTTTTCTCTTCCACTTTGGCATCAAACAGTTTCCCTTCCCCATCTTTCTTAGGGCTTCTTGTAATTTTTTTTCTGGTTTTAATTGCAGGTATTTCATACCAAACAGATGACCAAAGTCTGAAAGAAGCTTTTAGCAAATATGGTGAGGTTATTGAAGGTATGCTACTATGAATGTATTCCTGTATTCAATTTGCAAGTTTCATGATGAAGGGGATGGAAATGTCTTGAGACACTTGAACCTTATTCTCTGCTTGTCATGCAAAATATCGTGTTGGTTTGTATTTTTGAATATAAGACATATGTAGTGTGAACATTTAGATGCCATGTATGAACTATTTTGGAAATGAACTATTGCCTCTAAAAATTGCAGGTGAGTTTGCTGCTTTTGACTTTGTAATAAGTGCTGATTAATTGTATATTTTCTGTAGCAAGAGTAATTGTGGATCGAGAAACAGGAAGGTCGAGAGGATTTGGCTTTGTCACTTACACCAGCACTGAGGATGCTTCCAGTGCAGTACAGGCCTTGGATGGACAGGTAATATAAATATTTAGTTTTTTGAGGAATTACTTAATACTTTGATATTGGTGATCTGGAAATATTCACAAGATGCTGCTGTTTCAGTAAACCTTATAGGATTCTGAGGTATTTTACAATTAGCAGGTGGTCTTCCTCATTAAGCAAATTTGATAAAAGCTAGTTGTATCAAGCTTCTATTCAATAGCTGTGGAATTGGTTAGAGTGCATTATTTCATTACCTAAACATAAGGGGAGAAAATGTGATATTGTCATAGGTGTATACAGCCCTGTAAAGAGGGATCAAAATTAGAATATGATGCAATTCTTTGCATTTTGTAATCCTCTGGGGTCTTTTATTCTTTTCATGGTGCTGGAAGTTTGGTGAAAGCTTCTGCATTGTGCTGGCAAAGTGCATTTAGGCCCCATTCCAGATCATTTTTTAAAGCAGAAATATACCTGTTGTGCAGACTTCTTGATTTAAAATTATGGCATCTAAAATTTATTTATATGTTAATATATGCTCTGTCAAAATCACTATCAGCATCGCAAAACATAGTGTCTTCTCTGTTTTGGCCTCAATGTTCATAATATAACTAATGTGCCCTTGCCATCTTATTTGGATCACTTTCTGATCTGCAAGTAACAGAAGAACTCTTAAATCTTTTCCGTCAGATGGGTTCCATTTCTTTGCTTTGTTCCATTCAGTACAAGTTCCACAATAAATTTGCTTAATGGTCTCAACTTATGAATAATTTTCTTTTCTTAAAAATTAAGTTCTTTAAGTCTTAATTTGCACTTGTATGTTTAAATGTAGATTTCTCACACTTAGTTTTATCATCTTTTTGAGTTAATCTGTCTGGTTTAAATAAGAATGCATGAAAAGATTTGTTTTATCTTCGTCGACCTTGTTGGATTTTGCACAGGCTTAAGATAATAGCTTCTGTTCTTATATATTGATTTGTGGGAGTTTTTGGTTGATAGGTATTTGTCTGTCTGAATTCTTGGTGTAGGTTCTCCATGGCCGTCAAGTAAGAGTAAACTATGCAGCTGAGAGAGCGCCTCGTAACTTTGGAGGTGGTGGCTATGGTGGTGGTGGCTACAGCGGTGGCGGCGGCTATGGAGGTGGTGGCTATGGCGGTGGTGGCTACGGCGGTGGTAATTATGGAGGTGGGGGCTATGGCAGAAATGCTGGACCTTCTGGAGGTGATGTTGGATATGGTAACAGTGGTGGCAGTGGGAACTATGGAGGCCAAGGAAGCTACAGTGGTGGTAACTATGGCACCGGTGGTGTTGGCTATGGAAGTAATTTTGGTCAATCTGCTGCAAATAATTATGATAGTGGGAGTTTCAATGTTGCTGGTGGTGGTGGTGGCAGTGATAGTTTTGCTACTGGTTCAGGTGGATATGGAGGTGAAAATGTTGGATTTGGTGGTGGTGATCAACTCGGTAGTGCTGAAGATGGCTTCAAGGAGGAAACAGGAGGTTCTGACCAAAATGATCCTCTGAATGAGAACTTCCGGGATGAGGACAATGATAATGGTGACTTCGCCAAAAGGGCATGAACTAAGCCTTTTCGGTTGGTTGAGGGTCAACTTGTTGCTACCCTGCCTTAATAGTAGATTGTTCTAGTTTCCTTTTTTTTTTTTCCCTCATCACTCTTTCTCTGAACTAATTTTATTTGTCATTTATGTGACTCTGGTCTCTCTAAACCTTGATACTTTTGAGTGTTTCTCATAGAGAAAACTGAATATTCCTTCAGGAAAATAATTTATGTTCCAGGTTGCTGCTTTATTTTCCCACCCGTCTCCTCACCTACACACACTTTTGTAAAGGTGGCTGGTTGGAAGAAATTAGTCCTGGAGTCATTAATCATTAAAATTTTGGGAAATTTATTTGCTACAGTTTTATATATTTAGCTCATAATGAATTCAAATAATGAATGGGAAATTGCTTTGGTTAAAAATACAATTCCTTCTATATGAATGTATACATTGTAAAAATTTGGTTTCTCATTTTAATCCATTCGCAATGTTAAATTTCATCCATGGAAAACAATATCCTCTGTGCATTTAGCAGTACAGGAGATCCTTTCTTGGTTTTCTCCACAATGTGCTGTATCAGTTGCTTCTCCATCTCATCATCACAATCACTACATTCATCATCTTCACTAACACCAACATCAAGTAATTCCTGGACGCTAGAGGGTTGCTTCCCCAATGTTCTTCCTTGGCAATAAAAAGGCTCCTCCGATATATTCTTTGCATACAGCGTAAGATGCCGCAAGGAGCCACCTACAACATTTTGACCGCCCCAAGATATGTCTCCATCAAACCTATGCAGCTCCTCTTGATGGTTATTTTGATAAATATCTGATGCTGAATCGTCTTCTTCCAGCTCATCTTCCTTCAACAACTCTTCACAAGCTTCATTGTATGCATCTAGAGCTTCCCCTGATAATTTCATAACTAGAGGATTGGACATGCAATCGAACTCTTCATTTATTAGCGGACTCTCCAGGGTAGAGGAATATTTCCATTCACTGTCAGAATTCTTCCGAGAATTCTTATGCTCTGATTCCATTAGTTTCACCTTCCTCTGGCTGTTCTGAAGGGCTGTCTCAAGTTCCTGTACACGTTCTTCAAGCTTTGCTTGAATGACTTCATGTAGTCGCAAGCTCAACTCTCGAGGTGAGACTGCATAATTTCCAGAACGAGTAGTTGAGGTGCCACTTCTATCTTCATTTGACACAAATTGGACAAGAGCCTGCCCATTGATCATATCAGATCTCAATTCACCTTCAGCAAAATCTGGGTCAAGCTGCATGAATTATTTGTATTAAAGCTTGTGAGGAAGGAAAAAAAATAAATGCCAAAGCAAAACAGCTCAGTAGAATTACCAAGCTAAATAGACAATATCTTCATATTACATATACAGAAAGAAACGACTACACTTTCTTAGAATAAATTCACAATGGAAGTTTTCTGTCTTTGGTCCTTCTTTCCATCATATTAAGCTTATTATTATTTGCTTGTAACTACTATAAAATATTTGAAACATTCAACATACAGAAATGTCATGTTCAAAGAATCAAGCGGCTATGACAGCCAAATCAACTGGTAAGAGAGTAGAAAGTATAAATAGCCCCTAGAGATATGCAAATGAAACACAATCTGACAAACTTGTAACTAAATTCCAACAAGAAGCCAAATTCATCTAAATCGGCAGATATCCATACAAGAAATTCATGGTTCAATAGTCTAACAATACCCTTCCACTCCTTTGTAAATAACACATTGAGTAGTGTTTGGACCACTGCCGCATGCAATAGGGAAGAGGTTTTCACCCTGATCTCTATTTTTTCATCCTTATAAGTCTTGGACTTACTGGTTTCTAGTTGGCGTTGCTACAACACAGATAAAGTACCATCCAGCTTCAAACAACCAAATTACATGACCAAATATTTCTAGTTTTCAAGATTTGACATCAAGCATGAAATATTAAATTGAGAATCAGAAATGGCTTTCTCTCAGGAAATTCAGTCAATGTAGTTTCATAATGATTTCTCAAGAAAAATTTCCAAAGTAAACAAGCACTAATTGAAGTTCTTTGTAAGAATATTTGTTAGTGGTCTTCAGTAAACCAATAATCCTCCCATGATATTTAAAAGAGAAATCTATTCAATAAACTGAGAAAATCCCATATGAGACAGGGTGCAGTTATACACAGGGCTGACGCAAATGCAATTAATAAAAGCATTCATTAAACTATCAATAGAGCTCCAGGGGAATGCTAAGATAAACACAAGCTTACCTCATCAAGATCAGACAATTTTCTCTCCAGATTAGATACATTAATGTTAAGACCCAACCTCTCAAGTTCAGCTTCAAGCTCTGCTTCAATTTTACTCAAAGACTCTGAACTTTCCTCTACCTTTTCATTATATGATCCTTTACCATCATATCTTGTTGAATTATTCATATTCTGTTCAAGGGAAGATGAATTTGTTGCCCTGTCTTGAAAGGAATTTTCATATGTCCCCCATGATTCATAATTCTCATTAGCTAGCTCCTTCATTGTCAATGAATCTTTCATCTCAAGTTCCTCTTGAAGATCTTGAACCAAGTTCTCTGTCTGCTTCAACAATTCTCTCAATTTCTCCAATTCCCTTCTATTTCCTATGTAAGAAGATATCATAGCAATGGAAATCCCAAGAAAAATCAGAACCGCTCCATCATGTGTATCTGTTAAGTTAAAAGGATTAGGACATGCAGTCAACTAGACTACAATAGAAAAATCATAGTATAATGAATGAATATAAGTATTAAAACAAACACATCTAATATAACAAGTGACAGTTACATACTATTGGAAATACTATTGCTCCTGGTGCAATGACGCAAGGGAGACATACTTATATGCAGAATTGGGAACAAAAGACAAATAAAGTAAATTTAATGGCAAATCATGTTCTTATGCATCAAGGTTATGCTTATCTCATAAATTACTGATTTCTGAAAAGAACTTATGAGATGCCAAAATAAATAAATGGTTCAAAAGGCATTAAACATCCCTCTGACTTTTCATTTTCTTTGAAGTACCTGTGTCCGAGACATTTTCTCAATGGACATGGGTCTGGAAGTCCAACCCTCCAAATATAAGAAATAACTCAGAAAAAATGGAATGCACCTGTGTCAAACTCAAACCCGTATCTGACACTCACTCCAGAGTCTGAGTAAAATAGAACTAAAGTATAAGAATCTGTTTCTAATGCAGTTTAACTCATGATAAAGATTGAGAAAACCTAATTGATTCTACTTTTATTCCTTTCTTTTTTGAACTTTGGGAGGTCCAACTAATTGGTAAAATTTTTTACCACCCCGATATGCCTTCCCTCACCCCCTACAAAACAAAAGACATACAAAAATAAAAGAAAAGTGACACTCCTGAGCTCTACAAATGAATGGAGCAGTTGTAACTGTTTTGACATCTGCAAATATGATCGTACCATGCTTGTACTCTTTATTTAACCTACACTAAATACATGTTTTTGGTTTGTTTTTCTTTCAATATCTAACAAATTTAGCAAAAAACATATAAATAAACTACGCAATATAAAATAGCGATTGGTAATAAGAACAACTTCTTATTTTTCTTCTAAATTTTAATCAAATAAAATGTTTACTGACTTCTAAGTATATGCAAGTATTAAGAAAACCCCTTATATTTTCAAATTAGTATTGATATAAAAGGTAAAAAGAAAATTGAAAAACATCGTAAGGACATACAACATTGTGAATGAAACTGTTTTTCGGTATCCATTTTGCAAGGAATGCTCAGTCTGTTGTCGCACCCATTTCCTCTCTTAAATTTCAACTTCTTGGGGAGATTCAAAGACTTGATTTCTGGCAATGGAGGAATCCCAAACACATGTCCACTCTTTTCAAAAGTGGCTTGATTATGCAACTTACTGTCCTCCATTCCATTTGATTCATTAGGAAACTCGCCAATTGCTCTGCTGATTATTCTACTTCCATCAGTGAAGGAGGGCAATGGTCTCAAGATTGGAGTTGGCAGTGATGGAGGCGAACTAAGTATGCACTCTTCCATTTTAACATGTTGCATGTATAGTTGAGCCATGAGGCAACTATCTAAGGAAGTTAGAGGCTTATGTACCTGTCCATATGAATATTTAGTTTTAAGAGAGCTTCTTTTCCTCATAGACACATTAAAAGATTCCTTTCTAGTGATAGAAGGTTTAGCAGAATTACCACCACTATTAGCACCAAGCCCCTTTCCACATTGATCTTTTCCTAGGTTTTCATTCCTCAAGAATCCAGGTGATAAACTTGATTGAGAAATTACATTGCGATCCATGTGATTTCCCAAGCTTCCCACCTTTTCACTATCAAATCCACTAGCGGAATCGACTTCTGCAGCTGAAGCCACATTTTGTCTATAAATATCAGAAAGTTTACTATCTGAAACCTGTCTTCCTTCTGAAGAAACATCTTCCTGGAGTTTTCTTCTCCGAGCTGATTTGTGGAAGGGACCCTTCCCAGAATCCGCCTTTCCAATTCTTGAATCCACAGAAAATAACTTTGGATAGCCATTCTTATCCCGTGAAAGATTTTGCCAATATTTGGCAAAATATCCAGTAGCTGCTACTGCTGCAACAAGCCATGAATCCATTTCTACTCATCCACAAAATTTTCAGAAACACTACCCGAGTTTGACAGCACAAAAGTTTACCTTTATTTCAATTCTCAACATCCAAAACCTCAAAGCAACAATTTCCATGAATCCAAGTTTGAAAAGAAAACATCCTTGGCCTCACAAGTCAAACACCCTTTAGCACTTCAACACAATAATCAAATAGAGAACGAAGTCTTCTTCAATCACAATGCAAGGTCCAATTCAAGGAAAATATATTTTCTCTTTTGCTTCCCTGACAATAACTAAATTCTCATAAAACGGAAAACAATGTGCAGAATAAGATGGAAACTCCTCCGGAAATTTAAAGAAACAATGAAATGATAAACCAACAAATACAAAACTGAAGGGACAAACAAATATCAGCTCCCTCAATCTATAATCTTCAGACAATCAAACACTACGTCACAAACAACAGCAAACCGAAAAGCTGTCAAAAGCCTAAACATTATTCAAATAGAAAGCAAACTATAGACGGACAAACTCATAAATGAACAAAATCCATTTCCTAAGACAAACAGCTTAGATGTCACAAACAACAACAACCCCAAAAGAAACAGCCGGTTCCGAAAATGCTGTAAAAATCCAAGCTTTACCCATTTGCAAACAACCTCAGCACTGCAAAACCATATCAACAGAAGGAATCCGTTTGCACCCAAAATGAAGCTGATAAAAAGGCTTTGCCGCTTCAACTATAACAAGAAGACAAAAGGGAAAAAGGGTCTTACTTAATTTTGAGAACCACTTAACTTGTGAAGCAAAATCTAGCAGACTCAAATTTCAAAGAAGATGTAATTGTTATTGTTGAATCTTTGAGATTGGGATTCCTTTAAAGAATAAGACCCGTTGCTTTGTTATGCTCTGTTATCTACACGGGCTACATTCACCTGCGTCCTGCAGCCATTCCTGTTCGGCATTCCTCTTGTAGTTTTTTTCACAATAAAATCAAACAAAGGGCTTCTAAAAAAAAATTTATTATATTATTTTTTAAAAATTTCTTTCACCCTCCTAAATTTTTTAATTTTACAAATCAATTTAATAGATTACCGTATTTTTTTAATTAATTTATTATTTTTAATATATTATAAAAAATAAATTTCATTTACTAAATTTATTGATAAAATTTTAAAAATTTATTAACAATAAATTAAATAATTATATATTAAGAAAAGGAGGATGAGATAAAATTACTACTACTATAATTTTTTTTTTTTTTGTGGACCAATTAAGCCAAGCAAGGCCACCAAGTTAGTCAATTCCTAATATAAGAAAATGGATCACCTGAATTTCATGCTTTTTTTTTTTTAGATTTTAATGGTAAGGGGTTTTTATCCTAGGATTTTAGGAAACATCAGCCTACAAGGGCGCCAAACCTAGAAAATCTATATAAGAATTAAGAATATATAATATAATTTGTGCTTACTAAAATTTTTTAATTTTATTTTAATTATTATTATATTTTAAAAAATACGTTTGACTTTAATATTATTTGGAAAATTTAAAAGTTTCATTATCAATAGATGTGTTTTTTTTTTTTTTAATAACATAGAAATGGCAAAAAATTCAGTTGAAATATTGTTGAAGTCCTAAATCCCAAACCATTTGAGTTTGTTAAGGTAGGTCTCTTGCAAGAACAGTACCCTTCATTTCTCCCTTTATAAAATTTAGGTAATATATCAAATATTTTCATGTGGACAATGCACCTAATTTATTTATCAAAAAATAAAAGCTCAAATTTTCACTATTTTTCAAATATTTATCCTTTTTTTTTTTTTTTTTAAGGAGCATGCTTCTTATTCATTCTAATATTTTGGTGGGTGACAATGTGAACTATATAAACCTAACACACGGCCTAAGGGTCCCGAAATTTCTACCATCTCGAACAGAAAATAACTACCACTATTTTTTTTTTTTAAATGTCTTCTGCGATTAACTATTAAAAAAAATTTAGTATGAAATTTGAATTAAAAAATATCTAACTAAATTCCTTAAAATTTAATGTGTGTATCTATCTGTCTCCTCATCTGATGCCTTTAACATAAATCAATACGTGACAATTAACCAAGAAAATTTAATACTTTTCATAAATATTACATATGTGGATGGCATGTAATTGATAATGATACTACTTTCATATGTCTTAATTTAAAAATGAAATTTAATTTTTTAAAAATATATATAGAAAAAATTAAAACTTTTTAAAATCTATATTTTTTTAAATTAAAATCTAAAATTTATAAAATATTAAATATTAAAAGAGAGAGAGAGAGAGGAATTGAGAAGAGAGGAAAAGAGATGAGATGAGAAGAAAAAGAGTGATACTTTATCAAACATTTTTAATTCAAATATTATATTAGATTTTCCTTTAATAATCTAGGGCTTATAAAAGATATTATAAAAAAAAAAATTGGGTAAATTTGGAATGTGAAATTGAGGTTCAAAACATAACCTTACTTTTTTTTTAGTAACTGAATCCATGCAATTGTATAGTATCTAAATTCTTTTATCATTGATTTCACTCCATCGATACGATTTTCAATTTGGTCTACTTATTACAAGATGTTAAAAAATTATAATAATATCATTAGGGGAAGATACAAGAATTAATTTTATATTATCATATATACATATATATATATATATATTTGAAAATTTTTATGTTATTAAATATGCATATTTAAACATATTTTATATTATTGAATATGTATATCCAAAATCAATATTGTACTACCTAACATGTATTTTTTATATTATAACAAAATATATCGAATATACATATCTAATAATACAATATTCATTTCTGTAAACATCAAAATTTCAGTTCAAAATAAATTTGAACGAATTATTTTTTCGAGCTGCTTCCCCTTCAATTTTGTTTCTTATTTTGCTATCTATTTTTACAATATCTAAAAATTGTTTCAAATTTTTATGATTTGTAAACTAATTAATTTAAGGTTTTTAATTTCAAAAAAGAAAATTGGTAAAAGGGGTGTAAAAGATTAAAAATATAATTTATTAAAAGATACATAAATTACTAAAAGAAGTATTGAAATCTATAAAAGTTTTCTGGTATGTATAGAACCTCTCCAATGGATTTTAAAGAATTTTTTAGCCTTTTTCCCATTTGGCCTTTTTGCCTTTCTTTGCATCTTTTGCAAAAGGCAAAAAACAAAAGGCAGAAGGCAGGTACATCTGATATGCCATTGAAAAGAACTAATCACTTTCTAATTTTCTAAAAATAAGAAATGAGAATACATAATAAGAATGACTGACTGATCTCTGTGCTTTGATATTATTAAAAAAAAAAGAAGCTATAATCCCTATGGATCAGAGCTCATCATTAGTGTAGTAATACATCCAAAGTCATGAACTCATGATATTTATTTTTGTCTTTGTATATGAGTAATCTTAACCCTTTTGTGCTTTGTTTAAAATTTGGGATAATCTTTTCTTAATTTCTGCTATAATACTATAAAAATTGACTTGTTTTAATTGCTTATGAAAAAAAATTTTCCTACAAAGCTTGACTCTCTTGTTTGTTAAGAATTTATTATAAAAAATAAATTAATAGATTTATAGAATATTTATGAATCAATAAATTTTATAATTTTATGATTTATTTTATTTTATTAATCTATTATTTGCATATCTATATATTATTATATTACAATATTCATAAATACCTGATAAAATTTATCACATGAAAGCTTATATAAATAATTTATTTAAATTACATGTAAGATGGTTTTTAAAGAGCATAACTTATTTTAATTACAAATTGAATAATTTTAAGTTTATTCAAATTTTAAATTTATTCAAATTATAAATATAAATCAAGTTAATCTAGAAAAATATTTTTTTAATATTAAAATTTTGAAATATAAATTTTATCCGAATAATTTTAATTTTTTATCAAATAACCTTATTTTATAAATTATTTAATTATAAAAATCTTCAATATGTTTTAAAATTATAAATATTAAATTTATTTGAATTTTTCAAAAATTCATTATATTATTTTATCTTACTTTGTATCAAATAAAAATTATCTTTTCAAACATTTAAGTAAAAGAATACTAATTTATATGTATATACATTTAAAATAAATAAAATTATTCGATACATCACATGGATTACAATCTAATTTCTTTTATATAATAAAACTCCTCAAACAACCACTCTTCATTTTTTTTTTTTTTGAGTTTTATACACTTAAGGCATAGCAAATGTTAAGAATGCATGCGTAATACGCACGTGCATGAAACTTGTAACCAGAAAAAAGGATAGAAATCAGAAAGCAAAGAAGCTAGTCCAAGGCATTTATAAGATCTGTGAAAGTAAAGACCAGCCAATCGGCTTTTGCTGCAACAGCCTCCCGAAGTTGAACACCAGCATAGCAAATAAACATGTCAGCACCTCCTGGTTTACGAGCCTATGTTTGAAGCAAAATGGTGAAAATAAGAGAAAATGTGAAAATCCCATTGAATTAGATTAGATGATATGCAGCTAAAATGCAATGAAGATATCAGTAAATAAAATCAGAAATGGCCCTTCTGCATTGAACAGCCTTATAGCAGTTTTCCTACACTCTCTTTCCAAACAACACGGATACAGAGGTCTGTTAGAGACACTTTATAAAGCCGTTTAAAGCACATTGAACGTGAAAGGATCTAACTCTTAACATGCACAGAAATGCCAGTCAGAGGGAAGGTTTAAATATGTGTTTAAATATGAACTTCTCTCAAACCCTTAAATAAAGATTAACTATATTTAGAGGCTCAGATGAATTTACTAACCTCAAGATCAGTAGCACCATCTCCAATCATGACTAATGCCTTGTATCCCTTAACCTGAAAAGTTTCTTTAATCAGACTCAGTAATCTAATTTTTGGCCAGCCAATACAAAAGGCAGCCACAAGACTCACCTTTCTTATTTTTTGAACAGCAGTAGCTTTTCCTCCACTCCTTGAAGTAGGCTCATTAGCATCAAACCTCAGGAACTCCCCAGAACTTCCAAAGAGCAGTTGATTGGCAAAAATGTTTTCTTGTGGAATTCCAAGGATTGATGCAACAGGCTACAAAAAAAAAATCTCAATTAACTATCTTCTGACAGGAGTAGCATATTAATCATTGCAAAGATGTTATTAACATCCAATGACATGCCTCTTTCATTAGTAAGGAACCGACATGCTGTATACTGACTCTAAACTCATAAAGCAGAACATCAGATCATTTACCACATTGTTTATTTGTAAAACAGCATTACCCATCTAAGCATTAGAAATGAAGGTATTTAAGGCTTAGGATTTTCTCTTAAGCACTGATTTCCCTCGGCTTCAACACGTTTAAAGAATTAAAGAACAGGAAATCATAATGTTCTTTCCAGAGATAGTATCATACTTAAATGGTATTAAATCTAATAGGTTTTTCCCAAGTAAGCATCTGCTGTCTGTATAGGACTTAATGTCATGTAAGGATTGCCACTTTGTGTTTAATTGTTACGCACAAGCCTCATGTTTTCCAGTTTCGATATTCAATACCTTCAAAATATTAGAAGTGATTTCAGATCTATATTTATTAAAGTTAATTAGAAAAACGAAAATCCACATGAATGCCTTAACAGAAAGAAGTAGAACATAGATGGTCTTTCCAGTGTTTAGAAGAATAGTTGCATACATTGATCATTTGGCGGAAGCCCCCAGAGATTAGATAAACGTTGGTATTCCTAGCCTTCAGCTTCTTGACTAATTCTTCTATGCCAGGAGAAACCCTACAGATCAATAAGAATAATGAACATGGCTCTTTTTCAGAATGCCTCATGAATTATTTGGCAATCATCATGTCGAAGAGAAGACAAAAAAATAAGGCAAACACAAAGGGATATTGTAACAGAAAGAATACAACTCAAAAATGGTTTATTCATCAAGGTGTTGATACCCTTCCATAATTATTTTTATGTAATAATATTCTTAGAGAAAATCATAGTTTTGGTTTAGAGTATTGCCAAATGTTGACATATCAACATTCAAGAAAGCCATTATCCAGGGGGCAAGTATTATGCAAGTTAATCTGAAATTTTGGCGAATAATGACCATTATATGAATCGCAATATCAAAATCTTAAAATGAGAAGCACTGGTCATGTAATTTTGTAACATTGCAATTCATGGTTGTATATTAATTAAACTTAGATTTTTATTCCAAAACCCTAACTTCGGTAACCTGGTTAGGCGGTTGGCCACGAAACATTAGGATTAAGGTTCTGAAATATGTAAGAACTTGGTTAAATGTTAAGATGGATGTTTTAGAGACAATGGTGCTCGACTAGGAACTGCAAAATTTTGTTGGTTATAATATAACAACAATAAAATAATGAAGGAGCTAAAATGAAACTTATTTTGCTGGCATCAAGAGCAACCTGGCAAACTTTAAAAATAAAACAAAATATAAAAAGATGTCACAATATTTAAAGCAAATATTGAACATTGTAAGGTTCAAACAAGTCATGGCTTTTTAGCCCAATGTACTAATCCAACTCTAAAAACTATCCACAATTCAGAAGCATCATAGCGATATGAAGAAGATATCAAGGTCAAGACAGTAAAGTATAAGCCTCATACCTTGGGGGCCTTTTCTCAAGAAAATCCTGGACTTGAGCCAGGGAAGGTTTGAATAAAGACAATCTGGCAGCCAAGGCCTCCTCAAAAGGAACAGAACCACCCATTGCTCTACCAATACCAATCAAAACCAGAATCACCTGTCTATGATCTACAACATCAAAGAAATTGAAGTACTCAAAATAAATGTGGACAACCAACCTAGCAGTCCATTCTGCAACAGCCTTTCCAGCCCCACAAAATTCAGCAAGTTCATCAATGCCCTCATCTACGCATACCGTGCTATCCACATCAAAGCAAACAGCATCAGCACTTCTCCACAGCTCCAGAACCTCTGAAAAAAAATAAAGGTGACTATCAATAAAAGCAACCACTATTACTATTACAAGACATTGAAAAGTTAATTTAAAAAGCTGACCAAATTAAATCCCTAACCAGGTTCAAGCATTCATCATTGAAGTTCATAAAATTCAAAAACCACTCTAAGTTTCAATTTAAACCCATTTCTTGTTTTCTACCAAAAACCATGGGAACTCAACTAAGGCAATATAAGATCACTTGAGCTATAGATAACAAAAACCTTTGGAAGGCTGCTTATTATCAAAGTGGCCAGTAGTTGAGGCTTCTAATGGTTGAACTGATGCAGCAATGGGATCCAACGACTTAGGACGTTTCATCATCCAAATTTGACAGCTATTCAAGTTTTTCCTTGACTGCAATGAAAATGTAGGGAGAAAAGCAGAGAAATGCCGTCTACTAGAAGCTTGAATTGGGATGATTCGTGAAATTGCCAAGCCTTCCATCAAAATTATCCGTTTCCAACAATCCAAAACAGTAATGCAAAAATCTTCCAATGCATAAAGAATCAAAATTTAATCAGATGACATACTAAACTAGCCATATTCAGCAGAAACATAACAACCCATTTTTTAAAAAATAATATAATATATAAAAAAACACAAGACATGAACAACAATCCAGATCGAGAGAATTTTCCAGCACAACAAAGCAAATTTCTCTCATTTTCTCAGCAAACCAAATAAACGGAAACAGAGAATAGAATTATCACCGAAAAGAAAGAATGAGAAAAATAAAACACAAGAACATGCAGAAAGTAACAAATGAAGAACCCAAAAAGGAAAAGAAAAAGGACACGAAACGAAGCTTACTGTTGTCGTTTAAGAATGCAGAAGATTTTGTAGCTTTCGCAAAGCTTTGTTCGTGAGTGATGATGGCTTTCTCTTTGATTCTATGTTTTCTGATCTCTCCGCTCTGTTAGTATTTTCGCTCAAGTTGTTGGAGGGCCTTTTTGCTCACTACGCCCTCTCTCCTCGGCCAACAACTAATAATCCAAATTACCAATATGCATCTCTTTTAGGAGTAATTTACACATCCTAACACAGGGTTGGTGAAGACCCAAGAGAATTGGGTTTAGAATTCGGGTTGACCCGATACCTTTATATGAAAATTTTTTTCTTTTTTAAATAAGTTTGAAATAGACAAATTCTAAGGACTAATTTCTCGTGCCAATATATTTGGATAGCATTTTAACTGCGTAATTGGGGACAAAAAGTCCTAAAAAAAGTCCAATTATTATGCAAAATTTAAGGCAATTCTTCGTGGGATCTGCTTAAGAATTTGAGGAAGCTCAACACATAAAAGGAAAAAAAATTGTGTGAAATTGTTATGTTATATCAACACATTTTTTTTTATTCAAATCATATTATATAATTATATCATTAAAAAATTTAATTATTTATTATTGAATAATTAATTTATTAAAATTAATATTTACTATCATATGTGAATTATAATAAATAAATTTTTTTAATGATATAATTATATAATATAATTTAAATAAAAAAATTCTAATGTAACGTAATTATTTCATATAGATTTTTTAAAACATAAAATAACCCAAAAAATAAAAGAACCCAAGAAAAAGATTTGGGCATACTCAGGAATTATCATGAAGTGAGACAGACATGGCTTTCGGACAAGCTCGAAATCAAGACAAATTAGACAAATGCAGTTGGTAACATCTACAAGCATTTGAAAAACAAGGATGATAGGACAAATTACAAGCCACAAATAAGGATTATTTGAGAACAAAGAGTTTGGCTAAGTTGATTAAGAAGAGACATTCATTTTTAGATTTGAATCTCAACAATTGTATTTTTTTTTTTAATTTTATTTTCAGACTATTAAAATATATAAGTTACATGAATTTTCACTATATAATTTACAATGTTTAGGAAAAACATTGTTCATTAGAAAGATAAAGAAAGACTATGATCAATCTCTGCAACAAAATCCGATCTCCCATTGAAAAGGTCTGAATCATCGTTAACATCGAACGTTCCAAACCCTTTCAAGTTGCTTGCAATCCTGGAAACCTCTTGCTTTTCAATAAAATCAGCTTGCAAAACCCCCATCTCGGCCACCGTGGCGTACCCTTGATCTAGTTTACCGTCCCTCCTTCGTTCAGCCACACCCACAGCAAACTCTGCTATCTTTGGAACCAAGAATTTGCGTGCACCATCATCGAACCCTGAGTCCAGAAGCATGTTCTCAACATACAACTCGCTTACTTCCAAGAAAAGAAACACCGAAGGGATGACAAAGTAGGTGCAAAATTCAGGGGTGGTCACATCGTCAATAAGAAATTGGAGTCCTTTCTCAGTCTTGATCCGCAGTTGATATCTTGATCGGATGCGTAGTTCAACGAGACCAGAAAGATCGAAAGATGGGTATTTCGATCTTAAGTCGGCTTCGTAGATGCGCAAGTTGCAAGCAACTGTGACTGCCATTGATGACGCTTTTGACTGCTTTGTTCCAAAAAAGAGAAACTGTGGCTGTGAGTTTATTGGGGTAATTTTCAAAGTGACACTCAGAGGAAACTGATTTAACTTTGAAGTGGGCCAGTCAAACTTTTTCCTTTTCCATTAAATTTTCTTCTCCGCGTTTAGATTTTATATTCCTTGCAATATGTCCACCAATTTTAGGTTGGATAGATAAGCAAAAATGATACTTATTTTTTATTTATATTTAAAAAATATTATAAAAAAATTAATTATTTTGTATAAGATTATTTAATATTTTTAAAGTGTAAAAAAATATTTTTAATTTATAAAATTAAATTTATATATCTTATAACATTTTTAAAAATTATATCAATAACTTAAATTATATAAATTTTTTTAAAAATAATTTTAATCAATAAATAAATTTATTATATTTTAATTTTTATATACATCAAATATAAAATAAAATAATATTATTTAATTAAATTTTTTATAATTTTATTTTATTTTATCATAATTTTATATATCAAATATATCTTAAATTGATATTAAAAGTTTTGTCAACATATATATTAATATATTAAATATCAATTTTCAAGTTCGTTATTAATAGATGTAATATTAGACTAATAACATATACAATACTTAGAATTTTCTATGTAAATGTCCTTTTTTTTTTTTGACAAAAAGGTCACTCTAAGATATCATATCATGATTATTGAGAATGAATCATATCAAATGATTTTATTTCTCAATCTTTCCACTTGCTTCTATGGAACCAAGATAAAAAAGTTTGAGACTATTTATTTTATTTTTGTTTTTAGATTTATTTTACTTCAACCTAATTTGCCTGAATATAGAATTTAATTCATGGTATTAAATAATATTATCTAATATTAAAATACACACAATATTTCAAAACTAAAAAAAAAAAAAAAGCTA
Organism: Durio zibethinus; assembly: GCF_002303985.1. The sequence goes on along the minus strand of NW_019168381.1, from coordinate 23,636,048 downwards.
TAAAAATAATTTAAAAAGTGAACAAAAAAACAATTCAGAAAAAAATAAAATAAAAATGCAAATGGAAGCGGCTGTCAGCTGGAATCACGTTGAAAGGACAACGCATCCCAATTCTGAAATTGAATTTTCAGTCCTTTCTCTATCTGCTTCTCTTTTGCCCTTTTTTTTTTTTTTCATAATTTTCTACTATTTTCCCCTCTTTTTCTTCCACATTTACCTGCATCATCATTACCCTTACCCACAACTACGACCATTCATCACCTACTCTCCAACAGTAGTTTCAGAACACAACAAAAGTGTTCCGCCTTCTGTGCGAAAGCAAACAACCAAAACTCTTTCAATAAGCTGACTCCGACTGCCACAGCATGCAACTTGTCCTTTTTTTTTTTTTCAAATTCATTTTGTCGTGACATTTTCCTTATACTGCGATGTTTAATAATCCTTTCATTCTTGCAGAACCCATAAAATTTACCAGAGAAATATAGTAGACCATGTCTGCTCTCAAACCCTTGATGTTCTTTTCAGTACGACTTTTCATTGCTTAAAGATGACAAACACATCACTCTGAATTCACTCACACCAATTTTTTTTTACCAAAAAATGTATCCCAAAGTCATGGTGAATATAATTTACTATCTTTAGTTTGTGCCAAACTTCACCCTACACCATTTACAATCTAATTTACCAGTTTTCTGTCCGTAACATATTCCTCGTTTACATGACTGTCATTCCTCTTTCGCTCATATACCCGAAATGCATGACATAGCTAAGTAGTATCAACATCTGAATTTCCCGAGAATAATTACATTACATATGATGAGAGGAAAATGGAATGATGGAAGAAAATAGCGATAAAGAGCAAGGGATACAAGTGAATATTTTACACGGGAAAAGCCTTCCAATATTATGGAATTTCTGTTTTGCATACTCAGGTACATATTTCAAGAAAGAACGAATCAAACGACTGCTGAAATCATCATAAATGTAATTTTGATTCCCAGTTATGAATTTTGTTTTAACACTAGGGGATTATTGCAGTAGCTCAACAAAACATTCAAAAAGTAGCACCATGAAGTCTGAAGGAAAGGAGGGCACTGTGATTTTATTTCATCACCATCAGAAAAATAGAAAAATCTAGCAGTAAAATTTTTCAAATTAACCCTCCAGTGCTGATGCTCCAGATATAATCTCAATCAACTCAGTGGTGATAGAAGCTTGACGGGTTCTGCAATACGAATACGACACAAAATATCTACATAAGCTATAAAAAGGAAAAACAACCAAACGAGCCTCAACACAACACAGGTGACTAAAAATACTAGTTAACTATAGAAACCGATTCACATGAAAGCATGTGTACATGAGAAAGAGGGAGGGAGGGAGGAAACCTGTTATATGTAAGAGTAAGGCGATCAAGCATGTCTCCAGCATTTCTGCTCGAGCTATCCATAGCAGACATCCTTGCTCCTTGCTCACTACAAGCATTCTCCAACACCGCGTTAAACATGACCTGGGAGAAATTTGAGAATCCTTTGATGGTACATTACAGATATTATAGCACATAACAGTAGATAGAAAAGGACGAAAAATACCTTAAGTTCATTTTTTGACAGATTTTTTACTAGTAAGAAAATAAGGTGGCTTATGCATTCTCAAGAATACAGGCACATGGATGTTCAAATTCTCCTACAACTGTTTGTACTTGGTTGTTCAGACTGGTTAGACAGAGATAGTAAAAAGCCTTGCCCTGGCAACACTGGTCAGCAGAATTCGCAACAACAGTGGTCAACAAGGAAATTTAGAGCTCTATCAAAACCATAGCAACCTAACCAATTGAGTGTTTATCTCCAAAATCATAGAAATAATTTCCATTACTGAGAAGTACACAACAAGAGGTTCTTGTAATACAGCTCTCTAAGCCCTAAGATATCAAGTGAACTTCCCAAAATGGAAAGATGGGTTTTTGTTCATTAAATGTTATATTCAATTGTTCATAGTTCATGCCTTGGTGATACTACTTTCATGCAGAGTAACATGAAATAAGGACGTTTGTTTCAAACAGCAGGACTTACACAAGAGAACTGGAACTCAGACAGATTTTGAAGTATTTCGCCCTTTGTCTCACCACCCTCAATTTCATAGGAGTCTAGATCACCAAGCTTACCCCCAGATTCAGCCTCCCTTTCAACAATCTATATGAACAAATCACCAAATAGAAAAACAGAGATTAAAGTAGAGCAATATTCACACAGGAAAAAAGAATAACTAGCAAGCTGAATGATTCCGGTCATACTCACTTCAGGTGATAATACAGTTGACACTGTTGGCACAAATGAAACTACTGAGTGAAACTTGTTGAAGACAATCCTTAAAGCATCATACTCCACATTCTTTAAGATCTCATCAGCAAGAACAGAGACCTGAAGGTGCAATTATTTGTAAGTATGGCGAAAAGAAAAAGAAAAAGTGCATTAAAAAGAGATTCATTTCTATTAGAAAATTCCAGTTCATCCAGAGAGATGGATGGTTAACACAGTCAACTGCAATCTACAACACTGAGCAGAAAAGGGAAAATTTATTAAAGATAAGGGAAGGTGGATTGAGGAAAGTCAAGATTCAACTCCAAGAAAATTTAGAATTACAGTCTTTATTTGATGTTAGACAATTGGGGCATTATTTAAGCTAGATTTGATATTAATAACTGTTAATGTTATGTTTCCTAGGTTAATAGTTGCAATTTAAAAAAAAATCTGTTTTCTTGGATTTATGAGTGTGGTATTCCAGTAATTCTTGTATGTTGTAAATCCTAAAATTTGAGACCAAAGGACAATTTAAGGTTTCATTCCATTATTATGTTTTACTTCACAGTTTATAACTTTATTCAATCAATTTTGGTAGTTTCTGCTTTGGAAATCTACTCATTGCAATAGTAGGATAACTAAAAAACTACATATGTAGAATACATTAGCTTGTTCATTTAATAGAGAACCATTATAAACGAATTTGCAGCTGTATGCTCCTTAGGCTTGTGTGAAGAAATTCCTAACCCTATATGTTAAACCCTTAAAGGCCTTTGATGTGAAGACTGAGGAGGTGTGAAGCCCAGATATTATCCTCTTCTTAATTTTATTTTCCAACACTCTGACAGATTATAACCAGCCTTAGAGCATTCCCATTCAACCCTAGAATTACCATCTATCAAAGTCTAACCAAATCCACACCAAAACAACCTCAAAGCTTCAACCCAACCTTAAATTACTGCTATGGCTACTATTCACTTCCCCGGCCAGCAAGTAGGTTGAATCTTTATTTGTGTTTTTGCCCTCAAAATGGAGCCTTTCCTTTCTCAGCCAACCAACAAACCTTAATTATCCTCTATTATCAAATTAAATGCTATAATTATGGGTCTCTGCTCATCATATGACCAGATTTTTTTTAATATGATAGAACCCACTTCCTGCGCTACATTGCAATGAACCAGTCAACAAACAGTCATTTACTAAAACATAAGATATAAGGTCAAAATATCCTGCTCCTGCGTGACCAAAGGATGGCCTTAAAGCAAGAATCCAGCATTCAAATATAGCTATCAAAATTTCAACTTGTACAAAAAGGTTCTTTCATTGGAAAATAGCAGATAAAAGCATAATGACAGACCTGAGTGTAGCTCAAAGGATTCTTCTGCAGCTCGGTTATGATCAACTCAATGTCCTTCTTAGAGTCACGAACCAATTGAGCCTTTGCCTTCTCTCCCAAAATAACATATTTTGTTTCTTTTTCAGGACCTGTGGAAATAAAGATATTTAACTCAAAAGAAGCATCCAATAGGATACCAAATAAGAGAGAAAACAAGCAGAAAAGATTAAGTTGCTTGGAAGATATACCAGAGTTCAACTTGTGGAGCCCCTTGCTTATCTTGACAGATGTAGAGTTAATTCCACCACAGAGACCTTTGTCAGAAGAGATGGTCACAACAACGTTCTTCTTGACATCAACACCTACAATTGTGACAATACATATTAATAAAATAAGGCTGACAAGAAAATATACATTTGATATAAGTAAAATATTATTAAACAATATTATAAATTGTAGAAGGATAAAACAAGAGAGTGAATAGGCAAAGACCCTATAACCTTAACTAAGCAAATTTCAAAAGCATGTTATTTAAGGTATTAACCAAATAATTTACAGGTAAAGCTATAACACTTCCCTTCAGAATGAGAGTAAATCTATTAGTTTCTAGTTTTGTAAAACTTAATTATTCACCACTATGCATAGAACACCACTCTATTTCAACCTGAACCAGGTAATATTAGTTATTAAATAAGTCAAGCTAGGTAACATCAATACAGAACCAGTTCTATAAATAACCAGAGCCTCCTTAGAGCCTATATTCATTCAGAGCAAGGCCAAACAGGTAAACACATACCACCATACAGCATGATTTTATGAGAAATTAGAATCGTGATTACTCCCCCAATAAACAAAATCAATGAGGTATTCTCAATGCAAAATCCATCTGCTACAAATTATATACCTATATTACTCTTAGGGCCTATAAAGGATATACTCACTTAATTCTTAACCAAATAACACTAAGAAGCATTTATAAAAGTGCACATAACCTGTTCAAGTCATTCTGTTATCAATCAATTATCAAAGTTAAATTTGTATAAACCTTCTGGGTAGAGAGGGTAGGATGAAAAACTAAGTCACGACCCCATATGATTTACAACAAGAACACCAGTGCAACATAAATGAAAGAGCACACAAATTAACAGTTAACAACTTGAGATAACAAACATTAAGCAAAACACAGTGAGAACACAAACAAATTCAACCGAGCTTGCTTTATAAAGGGATACATATCAAAGGCTTGTTAATGGACATACTGGGAAGATCACCGAGAAGTGCAGTAAATGGCTGCCAGAGGCCACGGGAATTCTCAGCTTTAGTTTGAATTGCTCTCAACTTTGAGGCTGCAACCATCTTCATTGCTTTTGTGATTTTCTGAATGCTCTTGACACTCTTCATCCTGTTTCTAACTGCACAAGTAATTGATCATCACCTAAGTTATAACCTTCACCAAGAACCCTAACTCTATAAGAAATCGCGACAAGCATGTATGTGTAACATTATATTAAAAAGAAATAGAGAAAATGGAAACAATTCTTACCAACTTGAGTCGAAACATAACGAACTCCAATAGGACCCTCATCCCTGCGATCCAAGTTAATTTATTTAGTAGTTCAAATTACATAAAAGAAATTTGCGAAATTATAAATTTTGTTATAAATCTTATAAGGTTCAATCAATTTTTTTTATACATTTATCTTTTTCCTTATTTTGAAAATTTAAATTATTAAACACACCGCTACCAACTGTTTAGCTCAACTTTAGATACGTATCAATCGCATTGGCAAAAAAAAAAAAATCATTTAAAATTAATGCATTCATTTCCCTTAGCAGATAAATAAATTAAAAATTACTTTAAAAATGCTCATTTCTAAAAGCAAATTAAGGAAAAATGAACACAAAATTATAATAAAAAGCTTCATTTCTTCAGGAACACTGGAAATTCTAGTCATTCCAATGAGCGAAATAGAATGATTTCCGTTTGGTTACCATGAAAGCAAGAGAAAATGCATCACTTGGGCCTAAAAGATAAGGGGGAAATGGGAAAAAAAATCAAAACATCTTTTTTTTTTGGCTGAGTTGTTAATCATCGAAGCAGAAATCAGGTTAATTATGAGAAATGCGATAGGAATATATGTACATATACATACACAGAGAGACGGAGAAAGATGAGAAGGTGAAAGATCGAGAAAATGAGATCCGTACTCGTGAGAGAGAGCGGGAGGAGAGGATCGGACGGCGGTGATTGGGCGGGGAGAGATCAGAGGGGCGAAACGCCTCCCTTCGCGTCTGAGAGCAGCCATCGCCATCGCTTACCGATATGGACAAACCCTAGAAAGTCCTTGCTGTCGTGGATCAAAGTTTTTACTTTTTGAGCGTTTTCACGGAATTGCGGCTAGCTTCAGGTCAGTGTTCTGTTAAAATGAGGGAATAAGAATATGGGATGGGGACTTCGTGTTGGCAAGGACCAATTTGATCATGCAAAGAAACCAAACAAAAACGGCGCCGTTGATTACTGCACCGTTGTTCCTTTTCATTGGTAGTAGTAATGTCAAGCGCAGGGTTGGAGTTATTCAGTTTAACTAGTTTTAAGCCGTACTATGCACGAGTATGTAAATGATTATATTATTAATTTAAAGTAAATTATACGAGTAAAATAGTGAAAGGTTATATTGACATAATAAATAAATGATTATATTTAATATCTTGATTTTTTTTATAATATTAAAAAGTAGAGTTTTTATTTTTATCAAATATTTAAAAATATTATGTAATTTCAAAATTTTAAAGTCAAGAAAATTATTTTTTTTCAATTTAAAATTTTAATTATAAAATATTATTTATTTGAATATTTAAAGTTTTATATTTATGTTATGCACAAGATACTGTATCTATCATAATTTTTTGTAATATAATATTATTTAAATTTTAATATAATTACAATTTTAGACAACAATTTAAATTTTATTTTCATGATTACAAAAATATTGATAATAGTTGATAAAAATTTTAAGTCACCCTAAATAATTTTTTATCATCATTTTATTTATAATTTAATAAATAATCTTGATTTGATTATTAAAAATAAAACTATAAAAGTAAAAAATAAAAAAAGTGTGATATATATATATATTTTTCATTCAAAAAGATAATTTCATTTTTAAAATCCAAAAATTACAAAATTTAAAAATCTCATCAGAAAATGCTCTAATACACATATAGAACAAACAATTGTAACAAGATCTGATAATACACAATTTAATTTCTAAAAAAATATATACACAACCTAACCTCCTTAGAGTCTATTACTAATAGGTATAAGATAATTTTGTTTTTTTCACTTCAAATTTTTCTTAAAAGAATCAACAATATAGTTTGCTACTTTGCTTCTCTAAAGATATAGGCAAAATCAACAATTTTAATTTTACTTATAACAATTAAAACCTCTCTGTTTCTTTTAAGTCATGAATTTATATTGAATATTTAAGATATAATTGTCACTTTAAATTTAATACCGTATATATTCACCTAATTTTATAGGAATATATAAATAAATAATTATATAAATTTACATGTTTAAAAATTAATATGAAAATAAAATTTGATATTAATTGAATGAAATTTTTTATAATATTAAATATATTAACTTTAGAACTTAATTGTATGTATGTTTTTTTGGAATGGATGAATGAGTTATATTAATACATATATATTATATATATATCTTAAATTATGAAATAGTTGAACTTACATTAAAACCAAATCATTAGCATTTTTATTTCAATATTGTATATGTTTTTTTGTTATGAATTGATGACATATCAATATGGTATATTGAATATCTATCTAAAAAATAAATTGAATTAAGAATATCTATCTAAAAAATATATAAAATAATATAGAAAATTAGGTATAAGAGTTTCAAATATAGTTTTAGTATTTTTAAATTTTAAGACTTGTTAAATCAAATAAGTGGTAAATTCACAAAATAGAGAAATTTGTTTCATTTTTTAGTAAGATTTTTAAAAATTACAAGTCGACACCTCTTGCATTATCTAAAGTTTTATTCAATGAGAACTTATAAAAAATTTTTTTTATTTTTAATTAAAACTAATAGGTATTTAGTCAAGTCATAATCAATTATATATTTTAAGTTTATTTTGTTTACAATATGATTTGGCTTCCAATCAATGCATAGTCGGTCAATACAGTAGCACCAAAATTAATCAATCGTCTTTGGCATTTGGTTATAAAATCTTGCAAATTAACATAATTTTATAGAGTAATATCTAAAATAAATAAAATTCATTAAGCCTATGTTAATTAAGATATCCCAATAAATTATTTTTTGGGAACATCACATTCAACATATATATATATATATATAATATCAAAGATTCACCTTTAAATTATAAACTAAAATTATACTGAAATGTATATTTGATAAAATTGTTATTCTTAAAAAAAAAAACTAACAATTATATAAATAAAAATATAAGTAAAATCTCAATAAACTTACAAAATAATAGCAAGAAATACTACAAAATATATATTTTATAAGATAATAACAATAAAATTATAATAAAAGAAAGTTGAAGAATAGTCAAATTCGATTGCTTTTTTTTTTTTTTTAAGAACATTTATATTTATATTACTATCAATAAATATTATCGTAAATATGTTAAAAAGTTACTATTATTAATCCTCTAATGTAATAAATAATAAAAGATATGAAATTAATGTAATTTTCCCATCAAAATTACAAAATTTGAACTATTACATAATCTGTTGTCTTTTTTTAAAAGAAACAAGAATCTTCTTTAATTAATTATATCATTATTTTCAACTCATTAAATGACTTATTTTTGTTTCCTAATTTATTACATTAAATTTCATTTAATTTTTCACAATAAATAAAAAAAAAAGAAAATATATTCATAAGTAGTTAATTTTTTATTTAGTTTATTTTTTTATATGTATTATTGACCAAATTAATCGTAATTTATTTATATAAGGTAAAAATATTGAATATTTAAAATGTAATAAATGTAATTAATTTAGTATAACTAATTAAAAAATAATAAAAATATTTTAGATAAATAAAATACATTTATTAAAGAATACGATAATCTTTAAACGCATTTATATGTTAACAATATAAGCTATCCACGTTGGATTATTTTGTCTTTTATCTAAGATTTTAATTTTTATATATTTATATAAGATTAAATGGCTCATTTTTATTTTATAATTTACTACATTAAATTTTATTTATAAGAAAATATGAAAATATATTCATGAGTAATTAATTTTTTATTTAGTTTTTTTATTTTTATTATAGACCGAATTAATTGTAATTTATTCATATAAGGTAAAACTATTAAATATTTAGAATGTAATAAATGTAATTAATTTAGTCTAACTAATTATTTCTTAAATAATAAAATGTTGCTATAAAAATAATAAAAATGTTTTAAATAAATAAAATACATTTTTTAGAGAATATGGTAATTTTTAAATTCATCCATATGTCAAAAATATAAACTATCTAAATTGGATTATTATTTTTTAATCAAATGCTATGATTTTATATATTTATATAAGATTAGATAAATTTTCAAATTTAATTGTTGAGGCAAATTAAAGTTGGAGTTGCTTGAATAATGAGTTAAATTGATTTTAAACTTTGTACTCCTTTCGTTTTATTTATTATTGAAAATGTTTCAAAATTATATTTTGTAATGAACATCTAAAATTTTTATTTTTTATATTTTAAAAATATTTTTTTAATGATTTTTGACATTAAAAATCATAAAATTTTAATTTTATAAAAAATAAAAAATTAATATATATATATATATTAAAGTCACTTTCAATCCCTATTTATATTAATCAATACAAAAAATACATTTTTAGCTTACCAACTCTTTAAATTCTTGATGCTATATACATATACAAATAAAATATTATTTATTTACATATTTTTAAAATTGAAGCTTTACTCGATTTTTTTTATTTCAAAATTGAGCTTGATTTCAGTCTAAATAATGTTTTAAACTAATTATATAAATGAATAATAATTGAATTTAATTACAGGAAAAAATTTTTTTGGACTAACCTCAAGTCTCAAGTTTTTTAATCAAATTATTCTTAAAACTAATGCTATATGAATTTGACACTTATATCTCTAATTTAGGACATTTAAAAGAAGATATATAAGATTAGTTAAAAAAAGGCATTAAAGTATTTATTATTATTATATATTTATATTATATGATAAAATTTTTAAAATTTATAATTAGATTAATTAACCATCATATCTCTCGTTGGAGTCCGATATTAATAAGATTTCATTTCTATTCTCTTGTCAAGCTAAGTCACTACCAGCGCTTTAATCATTAAGTTTAATTTAAATTTGATAATTTGAATATTTATATAACATAAAAATATTAATAATTCATATCATATTTTATATGAAAAATTATGTATTATAATTTATATCAACATAAAAATAAAAAAATATTTTTTTTTAAATTTTATTAAATTCATATATAATTTTTATTAAAATTTTATTTATTACTTTTTATTTGTATTTTACATTATTATGTTCTAAATCTTTCACATACTATCCATTTAAAGCACGTGTCTTCCATTAAATTTGTTGTATTATTATCTATTTAAAATACATGGCTTACATTACCCTGCGACGAAGAGTTTTTAGTTGGTAAAAAAAATAGCGTATTTTTTAAACCCTAAACCCTGGAAAGAAATGTATTTTTTAAAACCTAAACCCTAGTAAGAAAGTGAAAACCGTTTAGAGAATAAAGGAAAAAAGAACTCACATCCAATCTTCGAATGGCGAATAACAGATCAACTTCCATGAAATTCGAATCTGGATTATCTCTTATATCCGACAAAGCCACCCTCAATCAAAATCAGTTCTTTGGTAAATTTTCTACATTTTTTTTTTAATTTTTACTACTTTTTTTGTTTTGTTTGATTTTAAAAAAAAGTGCTTGAAATGTTTTCTAATCCCAAATGATTTAGAAAAAAAAAAAATTAGCCTAATAGATACAATTGGTTGCCGGTATTTATTGGGGTTTTTTTTTAAAGAAAAAAGGAGTAATTCAAAAATATGTTTCTTTGCAAAAATAAAATGTTATTATAATCTGTGCAAATAGAAAATGTTATTATAATCTGTGCAAATATATATATTTTTATGAATTTTTATTGTGTTAATGGATTTTTATTGTTTTGATATAGTGTGGAGAGAGTTCTTATGGGGAGCAATAGCTGGAGCTTTCGGAGAGGATATGATGCATCCCATTGATACCATAAAGACAAGAATTCAAAGTCAAGCTCTTCTTACTGGAAGTCGGGTATTATGATGACATAATTTTCTACTCGATTTACATGTGTTTCGGAGTATTTATTTGTTGATAATTTTTTTTTTTTATTACTAGCAGAGTCAAAAGAGTATAGTGCAGATGGTTAGAACTGTTTGGGTTGCAGATGGCATAAGAGGTATATTCCATCGCTTTTAATATTTTTGATTTAATTATATACTATATGTAACATAATTTTGGCTTAAACTTTGTGGCTTTTTTTAATATGTGTTATACATTCACAATGTTGTTATATATTTCATCTTGATTGATCACGTTTATAGGTTTCTATAGGGGTATAGCTCCTGGAATTACTGGATCTCTTGCAACTGGAGCAACATACTTTGGTTTAATAGAGTCCTCTAAAAAATGGATTGAAAAATCACATCCTAATCTTGGGAGTCACTGGACTCATTTTATAGCTGGTGCTGTTGGTAAGCTGTTTTGGAAATTTATCTTTTTTTAGTAATATTATTTCATCTAATTTTCTTGCTTAATAGCTATGACTCTGATGAGATTAACATGTTAGACATTGCTCACTTTTAAAATTGGTTTCTTGTGTCTTATATGTTTTGGTCCACTTTCATGATCATCTTGTGCTGATCCATACACTTGGTTATTTTCAGGTGATACACTTGGTTCTTTTGTATATGTTCCATGTGAAGTGATGAAGCAACGCATGCAGATTCAAGGCTCTAGAACATCTTGGAATTCTGCTATCATGAAAGACAAAATGCAAATGAAATCTGGCGCACAAATGTATGGTTATTACACAGGAATGTTCCAAGCTGCCCGTTCAATATGGAAAGAGCAAGGGCTAAAAGGATTATATGCCGGGTGAATATTTCTTTCTTTCTATATTATCATTTAGTGTTAGATAAATACTTGGATCCACATGCATACAAATACCTTTGTCCAAACTCCGACCACATATGCTCATATACATGCCTAATTTACATACAGTGATACTCGATATTGGACTGTCTGCCACTTCTGATTTTAACATTTCTATCATTTGAAGGAGTTTATAGAAACTTGCATTTTAGATAGCCTGGGTCCCCTTTCTTTATGTCTCCCCTCTCTTCCCTATTCCTTTTGCTGTTCAGCATGCAGGGCATCTAACATCATGTCTCCTTAATTGCTATGCTGAACAAAGTGATTTTAATCTTACGAATAAGTTAGTTTTTCTGAAATCTGGAGTACTCTAAATTTTAGGGCTGTTGATGAATTTCATTCTTCTTTCCATTCCTTTTCAGATACTGGTCCACAATTGCAAGGGATGTGCCATTTGCTGGTCTTATGGTATGTAAATTATTTTAGATTGAGCTGCATGTGGTATATTTGTTTATTCTAAGTTTGCTGTTACATTCTTATTTATTATAGTAATTTTAACTTTATTTCAGTTTGATAATAACTTATTTTTATTATCCATGCTTTAGAAAGAAAAACAGTTGATCTTAAGGTTCGACCAATAGGTGAGGAAAATGATCATCAAGGTCTTGCCTATACAACGTACCCTTCATTGCTTTCATCTGTTTCTTTTCTTTCTCCCCCCAACTCCTCTTTTTCTTTTCTAAATGTGCTGCTGCGTCTACAGTCAGTAAATGCTCAATCGAAAAGTCTTATGTCATCAATACACAATTAACTGAGCAGACCATTGTGATCCCTCCCCTTTCGCATGTAATATTGCGAATTGTGCTTGTTGTGTTTGCTTGGCCCTTGTTGGTTACTTTCTTTCTCCATGGATAGAAAATGAGCTCATCATTTAGATTGCTTTTAATTTCTCGGCATTTATATGTTTGCTTTTCTGTATGCATAATGTAAATCACCAGGTTGATTAGTTCTGTGCCTCAATGGAGGGAACGGACTATTGAGTATTGACATCATTTTTTTTTTTTATATGCTGAACTATCATCATTTTGAGAACAGAATTCCTATGAAAGAGTCCTAGCATATGTTCACCCAATGTGCACCTTTAGATTCAATTGTAAGGGGAATTAATGACCTTGTTTTTGTTGTCATTTGAACTCTGCAGGTTATGTTCTATGAAGGCCTGAAAGATGAGACAGAGAAAGTGAGGCGAAAGTGGGCTCCTAATTTCCATATTGATAGTACCATGGAGGGACTTGTATTAGGAGGATTGGCTGGTGGTAAGTTTCCTGCTTCTGCTTCATCCTATATCATGCATTTTTAATTTCTTTTTTTAATGATTGAACTCAGAATTTGTCGTGGCCAAAATGCAGTTAATAATTCGATATGATGTGCAGGGTTTAGTGCATACCTTACAACTCCTTTGGATGTAATCAAAACAAGATTACAAGTTCAGGGATCATCCACAAGGTATCAACTGTCACATCTTTTAGAATAACATTGTTCTTAATGAGCTATAGTTATGACATCAAATTTTCTGAAGCATCGAAAATTTAATTTCAGTTCCTTGTGAGATTAATTTGGTGGTACCAGGAGTAGGAACTTTGATTAAGGGCATACTTTAACCGTAATCGGTATCATATTATCTAACCAAAATTACCACATGTATTAAGCATGTTGACTGTTTTTTCACCATCTCGGTATCTTATTTCTTTCTGCATTTGCAAAGCATGACCCACTTTCCACATGCGTATTTTTTTTTCATGATCATGCTTACAACACCCTCTGTGGTGCTATATGATTCTGATTTTGTTATAACATTGTGAACTATCAGCTACAATGGCTGGCTGGATGCGATGAGTAAAATCTGGAAGACTGAAGGTGTGAAGGGAATGTTCAGAGGAAGCATCCCGCGTATCACATGGTACATTCCAGCCTCTGCTCTTACATTCATGGCTGTTGAATTCCTAAGAGATCAATTCAATGAAAAACTGGACAATTACAATGTGCATGAAGTTGCAAACTTATCGATAGAGAAACCTAAATCTTCTTTGAAGAGGTAGCTTGATGAATTTCATTTTTTAGCTCAATGCTCGGGTTGTGAAGATGGGACACTTACCACACAAGAAGCCTACAGTATGTTAAACATTGTCAATTATAATTTTTTTTTTTAATGAAGCCAACAGAGAACTCAAACACACATTCAAAAGAAGATCTTGCTTTGAAGACAATGAAATTAGAATAATGGCAATTTTTAAGGCCTTCAAGTTGTAGCCCTCTTCCTGTGCCCTATAATACAGTTGAGGCAATGCCTCAGTATCTATTGAATCATCTCTTTTTGAGCCTTCAGCTTAAAGCATCATAGAAATAGTTCTCTGTTGTGAACTTTCTTCTACAAACAAAAGTGCTTTATTTTTATATTAGTTTAAAAAATAATGCTTGATTATTGTAATATTAAAATTTTAATTTTTTATAAAAATGATGTTTCATACTTTGTAAAATTAAAAAGAAAAAAATCAAGAAAAAAAAAAAAAAAGAGAGAGGAGAGTATATATCAAGGACTCAAATTTTTAATTTTGAGTCCGAGGTTTGGTTGGCATTGTAGTCAATCTAAATTGTTAATTATTCCATGCAAGGTAATTATAAGTATAATTTAAAACTCGAAAATTAAAAAATTTTTTATTATAAGAAATTGTAATTTGGAAATAAAAAAATTTCAAATATTAAGATTTAAAATTTAAGTTTGTTAAATTTAGTTCAAAAAATTGAATTTCAGTAAACATATTTGTTACTATTAATATTTTAAAACTTTTTTGGGGATATATATATTTTTAATTTTCTTTAATTTTGTTTCTCCTGCCACGGGAAGGAGAAGAGGAAAGTCGGTTCGCCGAAGTTTTCTTGTCTGCAAGCACCCACCAATGTAACCTACCAAGACCAAACATAAATCTGGCCAAAAAAAAAATAAAATATATATATATATATATATGTTACTATAAAAGGAAAAAAGGTTAAATTAAATTAAATAGCGAAGAAGAGAAGAAAAAGATAGGTCTTCTTCCTCTTCTCCTTCACCTTCGCATCTAAGGGTTCAAGCGCTAAATCATCAGTCATCGCTCGCCCAGCAGAACAAAACCTGAGAAACCTAATTAAATAAAAAAAAATGGCATCGGAGAAGCGGTGCCTTTACGAGGTACTAGGCTTATCCCGTGATTGTAGCCAAGAGGAAATCCGCTCAGCCTACAAAAAGCTCGCCCTCCAACGCCACCCTGACAAGCTAATGCAATCCGGCCTTTCTCAGGCCGATGCCACCGCCCAATTCCAAGAGCTACTCCACGCTTACGAGGTCCTCTCCGACCCCAAGGAACGTTCTTGGTACGACTCTCACCGCTCCCAAATCCTCTTCGCCGACCGCAACGCCACAGCCTCTTCCCCTATTCCTGACCTCTTCTCTTTCTTCTCCAACACCGTTTATTCCGGTTACTCCGACTCGGGTCGTGGCTTCTACAAGGTTTATTCTGACCTTTTCTCTAAAATTTATGCCAATGAAATTAATTTCGTCAAAAAGTTAGAGTTAGGGTTAGATGTAGTAAAGGAAGCTCCTTTGATGGGAAATTTGGAAAGCCCGTACGGTCAAGTTACGGCTTTTTATAACTATTGGTTGGGGTTTTCTACCGTTATGGATTTTGTTTGGGCTGATGAGTATGATGCTATGGCGGGACCCAACCGTAAATCGCGGAGGGTTATGGAGGAAGAGAATAAGAAGTTGCGGAGGAAGGCAAAAAGGGAGTATAACGAGACTATTAGAGGGCTGGCTGAGTTTGTTAAGAAGAGGGATAAGAGGGTTATTGATATGAGTGTGAAAAGAAAGGAGGAGATGGAGAGGAGGAAAGAGGAGGAGAGGGAGAGGAAGAGGAAGTTGGAGAAGGAGAGGTTGGAGAGAGTTAGGGCATATGAGGAGCCAGAATGGGCAAAAGTTGAAGAGGAAGAAGGAGATGATTGGGATGAAGTGGAGGAGAGAGGGAAAGAGAAGGAAGAGTTGTATTGTGTGGCATGTGGGAAGAAGTTTAAGAGTGAGAAGCAATGGAAGAATCATGAGCAGTCAAAGAAGCATAAGGAGAAAGTGGCAGAGTTGAGGGAGTCCTATGTTGATGAGGACGAAGAGGAAGGGGATTTGGAGGTGGAAGAGGAAGAGGAAGAGGATGTGGAGGAGAGGTTTAGGGAAGGTTTACAGATAGAAGAGGAAGGGAAGGAAGAAGGAAAGAATAGAGTTGGTGAGTTAAGTGAGGAGGATGATGGGGTTTTTGATGCTGGGGAAGGGGGTGAAGAGGGGGTTGAAGTTGATCGTGATAATAATGATGATGAAGAAAATAGTGTTTTTGAAGCATTAGTGTTGGGGCAAAAAGATAAGAAGAATGCTTCTTTCAGGAGTGAGGATGTGATTTTGCAGGCAGGATTTCATGTCAAGGATGAGAGTGACGAGGGGGAACTTATGGAAGATGATCACTGGAAGAACAGAAGGAGAAACAGAAGAGGGAAGAAGGAGAGGGGTAAGAAAAATGGCAGTGAAGCCGTGAAGGGTGATGTAAACGAAACTAAAAGCAAGAATAAACAAGCTACTGCAAGTGATACTCTGCATGTAGAGGGGAAGCAACCTGTAGAAAATGAGGATCGTAATGGGGAAAAGGATGATAAATTGGGAAACAATGATAAGATTTCAAAGCAACCTGTTGATAGCAAAGGGAATATGAAGAAAGAAACGAATACCAAATCGAATAACTCATCTAAAGGAAAGAAAGTGAAGGTATTCTTTACTCTCCATGTTTATTGATATTGATTAAACCATTGCTAGTTACCTCCATATATATGATGTAACTTTCTGGGTTATACCAACTTCTCCTTTTTGTTCTATCTTATGCTCAGTTTTGAAGTAATAAGTTTTGACACTCTTTTTTTAAAAATAAGTTTTGGACCTATTTAGTTGGCTGGCCAAAAAACAGATTATATTACTTGAGATTTGCAATATGAATAAGCCACAATAATATGTTATTTCTATAGCCCAAGTGAGATTATTTCTGATGAGTGATCAGACTTACATCAAGATCCTAGAGGTGCCAATTAGATGCAATTGTAGAAAATAGAGAGAACACAAGGAACTCTGTAATTGCTTACTTACATGCACACACACATACACATAAAAAGGAAGGGTTTTTAGTTGATGAATATAAGCTTTACCCACAGCTGCTGGACTGTTAAATGCCAGGCAAGTGTTGATCAAGTAGTTCCGTTGCAGTATTTGTATAGTTAATATTGTGGAGAACATATGATTGCCACCAATAGCTTCCAAGCGGAGATTTTCTTGATAGATAGCAATCTTTATCAAGAGGCACGAAATTGGTGGTTACCAGGGGTGGAGTACAACATTAGGAAAGGGAAGGGAAACTTGAAACAACATATTATCTAACTAGTTTTACTAGACAGCTTTGAGCTCTTTTGCTCACAAGAAAATCAAACATGAAGGCATAAGGGATGGCCTTCCATCTATCTCTAGTCTCCAGCTTTGGGAACAGAGCTAAAAAGTGAGACTTTCATCACCAAGCTCAACTATTTATAAAAATCACCCAAATTCTTCATGTATTTTGTTTGAAATATACTAGTAGTATTGAATTATGCTTGTACTCTCATTTCTTGTCTAATTGTAAAAATATGCATTCACATGCAGGCGACATCAAAGTATTCTGGCAATGTGTGTGAGACATGTGGAGAGGAATTTCAATCAAAGTATGTAGAATTATATTCTCATTGCCACTCTTCCTTTTTATTTTTTTATTTTTAGTTTCCTTGAAGCATTTGCGTCACACCTAACAAAGAAATATCATCATATCTGCATCGTGACAGGAATAAATTACATAAGCATTTGGGAGACACTGGTCATGCTAGATTGAAATTCCGATGAGATCAAGAGGTTATTCTCTATTTATGCTGATGATTAAATATCAAACACACCAGCGCAGTTATAGCATTTCAGAATTTGGGCAAGCGACAAGCGGCTCATTCTTTTGGTCGCATTCATCCATTCTTATTGCAAAAGCAAATTGCCTATGGTCAAAAGGATACTGTACGAAGCATGCCTTCGCTTTTTCCTATTCTTTTTTTATTCGAAAACAAGATAACAATAATGAGATATTCACAGAATGCTGCTACAATTTTGAATTAATTACAAGGATTTAGTAATTAGAAGGCGTGATTTCCCTTTGTACTTTGCTATGAACACATGCAGATTCTTAATGTTGATTAGACCTCAGAACATTTAAGAATAAGACTGCCTATGTATTTTTTGCAAATTCTTTTATCGCTAATCGCATAAAGGTCCTTGAATTGAAAACCAATGTGAAGGCAATAGTAACTATAATTCTTTGTCCGGCAATCCTTTACCTGGAACTCCTATAAATCAGCAATTTACCTGGTCTAGGTGTTCTAACAGCGTGTCTGCTTTTGGCTCTTTTAATTAACATAACAATTTCACATCAGATAAAAAAAACATAAAAATGATAATTTATAATTTTAACAAAAATTATATATAAATTTGATATAAAAAAATATATTTCATGTTTAATACATCAATATAAATTATGATATAATAATTTTTATATTTTACACATATTTGAACTAAATGGACAAACACGAATCTAACATTTTCTAGTTCTAAAAAGGAATAACTAGAAAAAATCTGTTTTAAAGCAAGAAAGAGACAGATCCTCGTTGGAGGGCAATTACAGAAAGCCTTTACTACGACACTGTTTCCTTTGGGTTTTGGGAGGTGGGGATGCAGGTGAATGCATGAATTAGAAAAACATGATTCTCCTGTTGCAAAATCATACGGTAGTGCTTGCGGTGTTCTTAGCCAAAGGTACACCGTCAAGATGGCTACTACACACAAGGGACTGAATGTAGGTGCCGAGAGACAGCAATTAACCCATTAAATATTAGCTAGTTATACCATACAGTTGGCTACAGCTTCTAAAATACAAACTAAATACACAATGGATGTATATCACACATATCGATATCATCCACTGTTGTTTGGGCAACAAGAACTGCTTTACTCTGTACCATCAATGCTATTACTTAAGATATTTGCGTCCAAAATGTGGCAACGCAATCAGCAATCATAATGGTTTTGCAGTTGCTTCCTGTATGTAAGCCGTGGCCTCCTCTTCTGATAGCTGTTTGCCTTCGACCAGACCTCTTGCTAATGTGTCGGCATATTCTTTGCTAGGAGCATGCAAAGGAATCTCTCCCAACTTAAATCTTTCGATCACTGAGAGGGAACACCTGAATATCAATCAAATAAACAAAAATATAAACACAAAATATGCAAATTATGCAGATGTCAGAAACTAGTAGAATGAAAAAAGAGTTGCCAAGAAAGTGCGTTTAAGCGTACGTCATAGTCAGTATAGGGATATCATTCTCCTTTCCCAGGTAAACAACGTTATGGTACCAGCCTCTCTGCATAAAGAGCCAAATTGATTGTAAAGGGCATAACCCTCAAAATATTGACAGTAGAAAATGCAAAGATATGGCAACCCATATGAAAGGACAGGATAAACATGGATTACCTTGACAGCCTCCACAGAAAAAGAACCTTCATTTGGGATGGAGTCCAAAGCATTTAGATCAAACAAAGGAGAATTCATGTCATGATCTGGAACATTTTCCTGAAGCAAAACATCATTGAACTGCTCTAGCCTGTTTAAGATGCCAAAGAATAAATAATTTAGATAGGATGTTGAGGCAAGCAGGTTGATTCAAACGCATTCAACAGTTGTTTCTTAATAATCGTAACAGAGACTGAAATTATCTTCAACATAAAGATGAGGAAAGTTGAATATGGAATAACTTACGTAATTCTATAGAGGCACATGAAAGTTTTATCTTGGCCGTTGCTTCGAGGATGAAGGAAAGCAACCCCTCCGGGACCCCATGTTTGTGAAAAATCGCGACCAAAGAAAAGACGGTGAGGAAAAGTTTTCCAGAGAGTCTCCTTTGGAGGGTTTCTATCCATTGAACCAGAACATGGCTTTTTCATACTTTTAACCTAAAATCATATTTACAAATTTCAAAATTAACATAAAATAGATTAAAGTGGGATAAGCAAAAAGAAATAAAAGGGAGGGGAAGAAGTGGTTGCAAGATAAGGAGTAATGGTGCTCCTGTGCTAAAATCATGGTGCTTGAGAAAAGAAAGGACATAAAATAAAGAACAATAGAGAGTAACATGGCAGACATTCCCATAGACCAAGCAAATGCTATCTGTGGTTTTTTTTTTTTTTTGGAAAATTCGGGTTAATAACACCAATAGGTTTCCAAATGATTTTAGCACAGGAAATATTTAATGAAAAGTAGCCAAAATGGTGACTTTTTCCTCTTATGCAAGACTTATGAAACTACATCAGGAAAAAAAAAAATACTTAATCAAGATGCCAGACTTCTGAAAGCTATAGGACAAAAGCACGCTTCCATAAAATAAACATTCATTTTTCCTTCTTCTCCCACTTCCAACTGTCAACTGGTAACCCAAGTTTATTAGGATGAGACATGGCTCTGATATTAGTTAATGTCTTAAGGCTACCTGATCTAATAACATCTTTGATTTCAGGTTTAAGGGTATCATCCATCCTTTTAATAAAATGCCTACCTGTCCACCTTCGATATAGCAGAGGAACCTTGACTTCCACATATTTGATCCAAAAGTGGCATACCAAATGTCAGTCTTGGACAGCCCTGATCTCCACTGGGCACTAGTTGCTTGATCTGCATTCAATATGGAGCTTATCATTTCAAGTAAAACTAAAGAACAAAACTTAACAACTTTATTCTTCATTGTATTACCATGATTATCTTCAATCTTCAACTTCAAAAGGGGTTCTACAACATCCTCAACAGCTTCAACTAGGTCTTCTGATATGATTTTCGAAGCTTCATCATCCTCATCATCAGATTCAGAGCTTGACAATAGAATATGCTGAGTTGCAAACAACTATATTAGAAAGATATATGGGCTCAATGAATAACATTATATTTGTTAAAATTAATGACAAAAACCCTCAAACTGGTATCTCAGAAAGATGCATGTCCTCCCTATGACTCCATCCTTATCGACAAGAACCCTAAAACATTCATCAAGCACATTTTTTAATCTTTTCCATTTTGGATACATTCTTCCTTCTTTTAAGAAATACATTTAGATGTATTCAAGATTCCCTATATGATTTAGCATCATGTACCATGTATAGACTAATCATAAACAAGCGATTCTTTTTCTTCTGTGGTTATATGACAAACAAGCAATTACTGCATTTTCGGTTTATGTTTATTACTAAATTTTAAAATCACCTAAACAAGACTAATTTAACAAAAAAATAATGCATGCTAATCTACCAGCTATCCACAATCGACATGATGAAAGCATGAAGGCAAATCTGCAACTGAGATGAAAGAAAGCCTTACTGGAGGAGCCTTTTTATTGGTCAACTTTGTTGGTAATTCATCTGCAAGTGTTGGCCAGAATGCACTCAATTTCTGGCGAACCTGGTAAACAGTGCATGTATGCCTCAGTAGAAGAAAAGACTACAATAAGCACAAATTGCTAACAACTGATAAGGAACCAAATAAAGGAGGAAAAGGAAGCGTAGTTAATTCCACTCAACAACTGTAGTGGTTGGAAAGCTTGGCACAACCCATTGTAACAGATTATTACCGCTTGTATTACTCGCCATGTAGACTCAAATGGATATGCCTCTGATAATATGGAAACAGGTTTGTCTTCTAACAAAACTTCCATGCAAGCCAGGGCTGAATTTGCAATAGAATCAAGATTGTATCCTCCTTCCAATGCCAAAACAATCCTACCTTGAGCAAAATTCATCAACTGGAAAAAAGAAGTTACATTAAATGCAAAAGATATAGAAAACCATCTTTTTAGATGAACATAAAAAAGATGCAATAATGTAAATCTTACTTAGAAAAAATTATGAAGTGGAATGGCTAATTAAAAGTTACAGACCAACTGCATTGGATATAGAGAAATCAAAAGGGAGAAATTAAGGAAGTGATAGTTAAAATGAATCACTAACCTTCTTCAACAAAACTGCGTATCCGTCTGGTGTTACCTGACAACCCCCTAGAGGATCACCAACAGCTGTTTCAAACAACATATAGGTAATACTTATGATGATGAAGAAGAGACTTAAAGCAGCTGAAACACCAAGGATTCTAAAACTCAATAGGTAAGTGAGTACATAACCATCAAACCTGCATCAAATCCTGCAGATATTATAATTATGTCAGGATTAAATTCCTTGGCAACGGGAATTAAAATATGGTCCCAAACTGCAAGATAGTCAGCATCCCCACACCGGCCATTCTCCCAAGGTACATTTATATTATATCCTGCACCTGGTCCTTCTCCAACCATGGTGTAAAAACCATCATCATTAGCAGGGTAAAAACTGCCAAACTCATGCCTGCACGAGAAAACAAATTAAAGTGGTCACTGTTAGGTGCCAGTAATAATATGTGATTAAACATTATACAGTTTAAATTCAGTCTGAAAGTCTGCACTTAAAAAGAAGGGGGTGGGGTGGGGACAAATATAGCTACAAACAAAAGGCTAATACATGAACATGACTAATGTTATCCTTAAAAAATTGAAAAATGATCTCTAGCACATACGATTGCCACAAAAAAAACTTACTTTATAGTAAGAGCATACACAACTTAATACAGAAAATATTGGCTCAGATTAGTTACTTACCTGTGAACAGAGAAGAACAGAACACGAGGATCCTTCCAGAAAGTTTTTTGAGTACCATTACCGTGATGAACATCCCAATCAACTATCAAAATCTTCTTTATACCAAGTTCAGGCTGGAAGGGAAAGTACATGAATCAATTAAAAATGCAATGCTGTTGCTTTCCATGAAGTACTTTGCAAGCTTCACTGTAAAATTGGGAAAAATGACCCTGAATTATAAAAAGAAGCTGTCACTTCTCACCCTTTGATCAAGTAGAAAACTTCCTGCTATAGCGACATTGTTGAATAAACAAAATCCCATTGCTTCATCGTACTCAGCATGATGTCCAGGCGGCCTAACAATAGTGAAAGCAGAATCCAATTCCCCTTTTGCCACTTTCTCAGAAACCTATTTCACAAAATAAAATTCTATGGTCAGATCTTTAACTTTAAAATATAAATATAATGTTTATCACAGAATCATTTATAATGTACCTCAATGACAGAGCCGGCTGCGAGGTAAGCAGACTCTGATGATCCTTCATTCAAATATATAGAATTTAACTTGGATGCGATCCGATTTCTCTTTGAATCATACTGTTTGGAGCTTATATTTCGAATCAAATTAACATGGTTTTTGGAGTGAACAGCACAAATGTATTTATCCTCGGCTTCTTTTGCATTTAAAAGCACACATCTAAAAGAGAAAGCCAACAATAAAAAAGTTTAAAAAATAAAAAATAAATCACCTAACTATGACCTAAAAAGAGAAATGAATTTTGAGGATCAATTTAACAGTTAAATTGAAGGTTATTAAATATAATTGGGTTCCAAATAAAGCAAATTGAAGATTTGAAATGAATTTTACAAATTTTTATATGAAATTCATTTTCTCATTTATTACTCTAAAAACTAGATTTAAAAAAAATTCTCAACACAAATAAATTAAACCGCGAGAGAACGAAAGAAAACTTCAGATGACGGTGAAAAGTTAAAAAGTTACCGTTGGGGAATGCCGGCGAGTTTGAGCTTGTTCCAAATGGCAGTGATGCGATTGGGATTCTCGGGATGATAATCACCATCAGGAGTACGATGCTTGCACATCCTCTGATCGTAAATTAAGCCTACCCGCCGTTGACTTTTAGCATCGTTGATGCAGTTGCAGTTGCTCTTGTCCTCACCTGATTCCACCTCCATTTTCTCTCTTTCTCTCTCTTTTCTCTGTTCGCTTAGACCTTTGCTCATAGTCTCAGCAGAAGAGAGAAAGCAGCAGCAGCCAGACAAGTAATCCAGTTTCGTGTTTGAGATTAGAATTTCGGAAAATTTTTTCCCTTTTTGGTACCTTTGCTTTGGGAAGCTTTGGAGGGAATGTAGTTTTTTGCATCCAATTAATAGCTGACACGCGTTACTTAGTTTGACCGACATCTTTCTGATGTAAAACGTAGTCGTTTCTTCGTGGTGGTTGCCATTGCTGTCTAATAAACTCATACATAAGAAAATGACATAATAGTAAGAGAACTCTTTGAGAGAATTTAATAATATATTTATGTATAATTAAAATACAATTTACATTCAAAAATATTTTAAATTAAAATTATATTTAATTAAATTTTGAATAGACTCAAATGCAGTTTATTCAGATATTTTTTAAATTACTATTGGGTATTAAAAATAATAATTTAATTGATTCAAATGGCATTATCAGTGAATCAGAAAGCCCACTCTTCCTTCTGTTATCCTGTAAGGGTCTCATTAAACACCAAGCAAAGAGCAGCATACACCATAAAAATACTTACTATTGTTCCTCCCTGGAGTTTTGAACTTTTGCACAATGATAAGCTACAAGATAATTCAGTTAGAACCAAGTCAGTCATTGATACAATTCACAACAGGAAAACTTTATAAAACAAACTTCAAACTGAACAGGTAGACACCGAGATTTTACAGGATACTATTTTTTTTAGAAGGCAAAAAAGTTGAACTCCCTGGCAGAGGCTTTACAAAATGTATAGTATAACAGCTACTGTACTTGGTAACTGAGAAATATATGTCCTGAGTCTTTTTTTTTTTCTGCTTCCTTTTCTAGAATTCGATAATTTAGCCAGATTTACATGTGCAAAAGCATACTGCAGATGGAGAATCAGGAGTATGAGCAAGCAACTCGTATACGATCATCTTCCAAAAGAGGAATTAGTTCCGAAGGTGGCACATTAATGATAGATAATCCCAGTGGACAGCCTTCAACATGAGTAGCTAACCAATTAGCGCACAAGTTCTCTTCCCTTCGGATAGAATACACTTTGCAATCCCACTTACGACTGATAAGATCAATGCAGCTTTCAATAAGGGCTCTATTAGAACTCAGATGAGAGGGGGCTTTCTTTAAACACTCCATTGCAGCATTGGAATCTGATTCTACCAGGACTTTCCTATACCCTCTATCCCAAGTAAACTTTATTCCCTGAAATAGTGCCCACAAATCTGTTGCTAAAGAACCACATGTGCCCAAGTTAAGATTGTAGCCTACAATCCACTCTCCTGATTCGTCACGAATTAGTCCACCGATACTAGCAGCACCAGGGTTCCCACTTGACCTCCCAGCTACACTCAGCTTTACTCTTATTGAAGCAGCCAGCCCCAAACATAATGACTTTTCCATGTTTCTGGGCAATGTAGTTTGCAGTCTATGACCGGTATTTACTCTCTCATATTCCACCTTCTGCATTTCAGCTTTGTCCTCTACAGCACAAGGACCATTGAATGAACCAGCAACCATTTTAGATTTGTCCTTGCAAAGGAATGATGA
The DNA here is from genome assembly GCF_002303985.1 of Durio zibethinus. The sequence goes on along the minus strand of NW_019168381.1, from coordinate 23,610,551 downwards.
ACCTCGCATACCTTTCTTCTCTCTTGTTTCAATGGGTTTTTCTTTTTCATGTTCTAAGGTTTGGATTTCCAATCCAATTTTTGTACTCTGACCTAACAAACAGGGAGGATAAGCAGCTGAATGCTCATTTACCACCTCTTGTACTTCAGCTTTCACATCTACAGCACATGGACCACAGAGTAAACCTGCAATTACTTGAGATTTGTCCTTGCTGAGGAATGGTGCACCTTGCAGACCTTTCTTCTCTCTCGATTCTAAGGGTTTTTCATTGTCATTTCCTTCAATTTTAATTATCAGTCCAACATTAGTCCCCTCTACAGCACAAGGACCATTGAATGAACCAGCAACCATTTTAGATTTGTCCTTGCAAAGGAATGATGAACCTCCCATACCTTTCTTCTCCCTCGTTTCAATGGGTTTTTCTTTTTCATGTTCTAAGGTTTGGATTTCCAATCCAATTTTTGTACTCTGACCTAACAAACAGGGAGGATAAGCAGCTGAATGCTCATTTACCACCTCTTGCACTTCAGCTTTCACATCTACAGCACATGGACCACAGAGTAAACCTGCAATTACTTGAGATTTGTCCTTGCTGAGGAATGGTGCACCTTGCAGACCTTTCTTCTCTCTCGATTCTAAGGGCTTTTCATTGTCATTTCCTTCAATTTTAATTATCGGTCCAACATTAGTCCCCTCTACTGACAAAGAGGAAGGAGGAGGACAAGCAGCTGAAGGATCATTTACTGGATGATATGCCAAAACCTGTTAAGAGACATATCAGAAACAATTTTCAAACAGTTTAAACCCACAAACTTTAAATTTTGGTACAATGGTATTTTCAGTACCTGGTGCACTTTTTGAGATCCAGGTAAACTAGCATCTTCTATAGATCCTTGAGGTTGTGGACTACTACCTCCAAAAGCTACTTGAAAGACACCCTGACAACCAATCTCCTCTTTTACGTGACTCTTTATTCTTCTCTCATCCAAATCTTTTTTCTCCACCACACTTGGGGCTTTAGGCACTCTATCAATAGATTTTACGTGACTCTTTATTCTTCTCTCATCCAAATCTTTTTTCTCCACCACACTTGTGGCTTTAGGCACTCTATCAATAGAATTTAGTTTTGACACAACTTCAAAACCAGGAGGTGTATCAGTTTCACTCATACTACCACACGCCCTACCAAGTGAGCTTTTCAAAGGATACTCAGCAGGCTCAAGATTGAATTTGCTCTTGATTTTTTCAGTACTTTTAGATGGTGAATTAGAGTCATTGCAGCATTCTGGCTTAAATTCTAGTTTAATAGGTTGAATCACAGAATTCAAGTCCCCTGAGACAGTGGAAAATTTCCTACCACTAATCACATCAAGATTTTCTCTAGCAACCGATTCATTGAACTTCCGTGTTGACTCTTTTGAAACAACCATGTCAGGAATCCCTACAATTTTTCCACCTACCATGTTAATATTCATATCAAAAGCCTTGCTGCTAACCATATTGGCACTATCATCATGTGTACGTTCCAAAGGAAACACTAAAGAAGGAAGGTTCTGATATACTTTCATTTGATTATCTTTTGCATGGCGAAAGACTCCACAGAAAAAGTCTCTATTTGACCTAGAAAACACATCTATGAACAGAACAATATATTAGTCATCTTCATGAAGGCATTGAGATCAGATGCAGTGAACATGCATATTTACTCACACATGCAATTAAACACAGCAAAGCCAACAAGCTCTGGACATTAACAATAAAACTTCTATAGAGGTGTTGTCATAAAATAAATCTAGAGTCTATACCCAACAAATTATTCTGAAGGAAAGCTCACAGAACACACAGTGAAAGAAACTAGAGACTTACCCTGTGAGTCCATATGCAACTGTTTAGATGTAAATATAAACAACTCCACACCATCAATGTAACTTATCATCACTGAACTTTTTATCTCCATGAGCTGAAACAGTTCGTTGTATTCCTTTTGGGATCTACACCTCAAACAAGACATTGTAGTAATATGATGAGTCCAAAATCAAAATTGTAAATGGAAAATGAATTTAAACTCCATTTCTTTTGTATAAAATGACTTTCGGAAGATGATTTCTGCATTTTCAGGTATTTGTTTAGCAAAAAATTGATTGGTCAACAGAGAATGACTTATTGGTCAACAGAAAATAAGGCAATTTTTTAAAAAATTGCCTTACCCTTTTCAAAAGGGGAAGCCAATTTTTGAAAAAGAGCTGTATATAAGTAAAACTACTTATTAATATATTTAAGCATAATTTTACTCAAGTCGAATCTTGTATATGATTTTTTTAAGCTCAAACTTAATTTGACCAAACCCAAATATTACTACATTAATAAATATTACTTTTATTTAATTTTACTTAAAAAATTAAAATATTAATATTAAAAGTCTTTTAATATTTTAATTTTAAACATTTTTATAGTTTTACTCAAATAAGACTTTGAACATAATATTTTAAGCTCAAAATTGATTTGATTCAACTTGAAATATTATTATTATATTAATAAAAATATTTTATTTAATTTTAATTAAAATATTAACATTAAAAGTCTTAATATTTCAAGTTTAAATATTTTTATTTTGTATATTATTAAACATAAATATTTTTAGCATTTCGATAATAAATAATATTATATTATTTTAATAACAAATAATAATATAATAATATTTTTATTATTTAAATAATTAATGTTAAACAATATAATAATATTATTTTATTAATATGAATATTTTTAATAATTTCCTATCATTTTTTAGTTTAAAATATATAATTTTATATTTTTATTTATTAAGGTATTTATGTTGCTATTTTAATAATAAATATAAATAAAAAAGATTTTTTTTATGATTTAACAATAGATATTTTCAATATAAATATTTTAATAATAAATATTACTATTTTAATATTAATAAAATTAATATTTTAAGAATAGTAATACTATTTTAAATATTTTAAAATATTAATACAAAAAATAATAAATATTTTTATTTTAAGTACTTTTATATTAATATAATATTTTAATATTAAATATTATTATGAAAATATAATTATTCTTGAATATTAATAATTTTAATAATAAATAATTTCAATATACTTTAATAATAAATAATTTTTAATATTTTAATAATTATATTAATATTATTTGAAACTCATCCAAATGACAGAAAATTTCTATTTTTTTTCAGAAAATGTAAATATTTTCAGAAATATTTTTTGAAAGTCAATTTCAACAAAACAAACGGAGGCTTAATCCAGAAATTGGATAATAAGCAAACCTTTCGTCATAATTCAAAGGAAAAATGTACAATGCAATGTCACAAAGATGTAGACAACCATTCTGGAATAAATCTGCCTGAAGGTGACACCGAGGAAGCAGATTAACCGGAAGGATAGGGGGCATTTTCTGTGAAAACTCAAATGCTTTACGATGGACTCTGCATGGTGGTCGAGCCAGGAAACCACCATAAAATTCACCTCGGGTAGCAGCATCAAGAAATTTGAAACCTCCCCTAAAAAAGGATTGGAAAAGGTCAATCCGAAGGCATGTCAGTCTCAAGTGACTTCTGTCTTTGAAATAAAGTAAACCTTTTAAAAGTAGCAATTAATGCAAACCCTAATTGCAAATTGCATGCTACAATACATATGCAGAACCTCATGAAGTTTTCCTGCCACATACATAACTAGAGACAAACTGCTTTTAACATCAAATGCATAGAAGAGGCGCCGACAAGCTAAAGAAACTGCATTATGATGATGATGATGGCATATTTGTTTAGAAGCTTTTTACATTTATCTCAAAGTCTTATGCTCAAGACATCCATGCCATTGTTCTATTATGCTATGAATTTATCTCAAACCAGTTTTTTCAACAACTAGAAAATTTGGTAACATGAATAAAGACTATAGGATGTAGAATATCTTGTAAAGACATGATACTTACGTCCAGGTAGTATAGAGAGCAGGTAAATGTGGGCGATAAAGGGAAATCTTAAGCCTATTCCAGCTTTCTCTTTCTGAAAAATCAGAGTTCTCAGGTTCAGCAGCATCTTGAAAGTTTCGACCTGAGAAAGCATTTGTTTAAAGAAGACATTAATATAAAGTAAATTAAAATTGCTCAGCTACAAAATGATTTAATATAAACAATATCACCACTATAATCTGAAAATGATCAAACATCTAGATTGAAGATAGCATAGCATATAAAATTGGAAAATCAAGTTTACAAATTTATCTTTATTTCCAAAAGAGGTAGCGTAACTTTTCTTTTTTCTTCCCCTATCAACAAAGAAAAATAAATCAACAAAAATTCAACTTTTTCATTTTTATTTTGTTCTCTAGTATTTACAGATGTTTAATAATACAGAACAACAAATTAAAAATAATATTTGCATAGTAAAATTTGAGTGGTTAGAAAAATTCTCTTGCCTGAACCTACAATAGTTGTACGAGGCCTTGATGTGGAAGGTCTGCTTGATGTCATAGCCTCATCTGTCTTTGTATGAAGAGATCTGTGCTCTTCATCAGGTGGGGTGGCATCCAATGTGTGTCCCTTGCAAACATTCTCTTTGTTGGGAACAACAAGGGCACCTTCTACAGAAAAAATAATAATAAGAGCAGCAATTTGTCACCATAAGGTAGATGCACACATATAAATCAAGTAGCTAAGGCTATAGAATAAGTGGACAAACTAAAATAAAAGCAAAGAGCACCAGTAGCACCCAATTAATAATTATAATACATAAGTCAATGTCTCTTTCATTGTGTTCGGTGCTTTAGCATTTACAGTATTGACTTCTTTAGCAACCACAACAGAAGATACTGGCTCTTCATTACTCCTGTATTTCTTTGCAAGTGTCTGAGGAGCCTTTTCTTCATCTTCTGCAGTGGGACACAGAAGCAATACAGTACTCTTATAGAAGACAAGGGCTTGATATCCAATCCTATTATTCATGTAAAATAAAATGCAACAGCAACATTTTCCATTCCCACACCAAACTTGCCATCAATGTGTGTTCAAGCTTTTGCACATTGAAAATAAAACTAGTAAAGTTTTTTTTTTTTCCTCCTTTTCCCTGTTATCTAGCAAAAGGGTAAAGAAAACTTAGATTCTTGTCTAGGGCTAAAGGTTTAGGATAATAGACTCAGGCTCAACTTAAATAATAAACAACATTGATTTAAGATATAAGATAACATAACACATAACATAAACTTCCAATCATATTTGGCATTGACTCCAGCAAAAGCTCAAGAAATATCAACGATCTACACCAACCAAATCCAGTCCATACCACACTAACTCTATCAAAGTGTTTATTTTTCCCAAAGCACCAACTCCAACAACTTGAAAGAAGTAAAATGAAAAACTTTTACATCTAATGTAAACGAAATAAACATAGTCTGGAACTTCTTTCATTGTTACATCTTTCAACATTTCTCAAGACAGAAAATTTATGCAAAAAAAAAAGAAAACTGGTGGCAAAGTCCAAGGGTTTATCACCTTTTGACTCCTTTGATGTTTTGACTGCAAGTTGACTAATTGATGAACTGATATGCACACCACCACGTCTAGGAGGGTTCACAGATCCCAACTGTAGAAAACTAGTATTTCTTCTCACCTTTATTGGGTTAAAATAAGGGCCAACAGTTTTAGATCCCATAAATGTCCTCTTGGAAAGAGGTGGAGTGAAGTTTGCTGGCACAGGGTCTGATCCGAAGTTGCTCTTCAAAGGAAATGCATTTTTTGTTGAGCCTGATGATAGCTTAATGACCTCCTCAGTAGGAAGGAACTTCACTTTCCCAGTTTCAACAGCCTTCTGCCTTTTACATGTAACCTGTCTTCCTAAGTCAAAAAATAGTTTTCCAGAGGAATCCAGAACATCTTCCGTCTGGCCAGATTTTTCAGAATCTATGTCTTTCTTCGGACGACATACTTCACAAACCCAATCTTCTGCCATCTTCACGTCCCTCACTAAAACCCTCATGCAATATCTTCCAAAAGAAAAAAAAAAAAAAACATTATAGTCAGAATTGGAAGTCAAATAAATAGAATATATAACTACATATGAGACAATCAGTTTAAGGTGTTACTATTCTAGTCAAAAGCAAGTAATTAAGGGTGATAGTATGATTTCAGAATCAAGCAACAAATTTAATGAAGCTGGTTCTTCATTTAATTGATAAAAGTTGGGAGGTGGAAACCAAACAAGAATGCGCATGCAGTCCACATACAAAAGGAAACAAACAGTACATTGCACCCACAAGGCTTGGTTTGGTAAGAAGGATTTATCATAGTAGATTTCATGACCATTTTCCTACTCTATTGCTTACTATTAGATTAAAATATTTTTCTTCCTTCTTTTTTCCATCCTCCGACCAAACAAAGTCTTAATATTAAAGCGATAGTTATCTTACAGATGACGCCCGATGGTGCATTGAGAGCATGTTCTAATTAGTTCCTCATAACCAACATCACCACATATATCACAGGTCTTGCCCTGTTGAAATAAGGAAATATATCGTAAGAATTTTTTAAATATCATTGTCACTTAATAAAAAGCAAACAATCAGTGCACTTAAATGAAGTTCAAATTAACAAAACTTCCATTATAAGAAAATACATGGAACCTTTTCACAAGCATTAAATATTCTAAGATCATTCGTATTACTTCAAAAAAAAAAGTTGTAACCTTTATAATCCTACAGAAACAATAAACTAGTAACAAACTAAGACACAGTGAAGGTGTAAAAATCCCAATCTTTGCAGCAGCTAATGGATTAACATTTTTGTTCAACAAAATCAACCATTTTATTGCTAAAGGCCACCCGAATAAATTTTATTATTGTTATTATTATTACTATAATAACAAAAAAAAAAGAACATGGAAGAAACCAGCAGTGTAAAAAAAGGGGTACATTGGCAACAACAAAAGACAAGAAAAGGTAGAGGTTTAAGGTTGTTGAGGGCATTTTACCATGTGGGTATCTCTTGATTCTCCCATTTGAGTTTCGTGGTGGGTGGGGTCTCTGTTTTTTTTTTTTTTTGAGTGTGTTGCTTCTTTTTGAGTTTTGGCTTTGGTTTTGGTAATAATGCGTTTCTATTCTTGAAGCAAGAGAAAGAAAATACCCCAATGGAGAGATAGAGAGACACAAAGAAGAAAAGAATGCTTCGCTTCCCCACAAAGTGAGGAAGAAGAAGAAGAAGGGAAAGGAGGAGTGCGAATCAGAGAGACAAGAAGACGGAAAGACAAAGGGTAAGAGCAGAGCAGTGGCAGGCTGGAAGCCTTTTCTATTTTTTTTTTATTCTAGAAGCAGGAAGGATTTGTTTAATTACTGCGCATTTATTAGCTTTAAGAAGGAAATGATCAAGTGTGGTAATCATTTCGGTGCTACAATCCAATCGATATCGTAGGATATATCCTACCCAGATCTACCGTCCTAAGTGCTATTGCGGCCAGGCTTGATTAAATCAAACGGTGACCTTAAAGAAACCCGCGTCAAGACTTTAGTTGATGTTTGGTAAATATAACGATAGAATGGACAAAGTAATAATTATTTTATATTATATTTTGATATATATTTAAAGAAATGGATAGATTTATAAAAAATATTAATTATTCATTTGGTATTAAATTGTTCTAAAGTAAAAAAGATTTTTTTAATTTATTGAATTAAATTTATATATTGTATTATATTTTTAAAAATTATATTAATAATTTAAATTATATAAATTTTAAAAAATATAATTTTGATCAATAAATAAATATTTTATTATAATTTTTACACATCAAATATAAAATAAAATAATATTATTTAATTTAATTTAATTTATAATATAATTTTATCTTATCGATAGTATGTATAATAATATTAGATTTCTTGCTCCAAAATATGAAAATTTGTTATTTTATTTTGTCCTGTTGGAATATTGACATGTGTTTTAACCATTTTGACTCTTCCAAAAATACAATAAAATAACAAAAATTGCTTACCTTAACATTTTCTATTAATTTTTTATGAGAAAAATTTATTAACGAAAAAAATCAACGTGCTCGAGTTTTGATTTTACCGACTCGATTTTATGGAAATTATCATAAAATTTTGACATGATTAATCACAATCATAAAATCTTAATCAAATTTTGATTATCACTAATTTCAAAGGTGCAAAATTTAAATAGTTTCAATTTACTTTGTAAATTTTAAGAATTTTTTTATTAAAATAATAATCTTTTTATTCAAATTAAAAATTTTAAAATTTAAATTTATTTCAAAAGCAAGTAGAAAGTTATAGATTTTAATTTAGACAAAGCTTCGTTAATCAATGTCACACAGACTTGGTCCATGTTTACATGAACGACGACTTACTGCTGTAGGAACAAAGGGCTCAAGTTCAACATTGTTAGGTTTCTCATTTTCCAATCACACAGCCTTGAAAATAGAAAAAAAAAAAATTCAATTACTGCCCATCCAAACGTAACCTAAAAAATTAATGCATATGTGGGTGCAAAAATATTTGAGTAAATCTATTAGAACTTTAAATCATCTTTAATGCCATTAAAAAAATAAAAATTCTAAATCTGAATGTATAAATAGTAAACAAATTGTTTTTCCCTAGTCTTTTTAAGTTTTACGATTAAGATTTATATTTGAGATTTTCAATTTTGAATAATATTATTAAATTAACAATTCATTAATACAAATAATTTATATTTAAACTCTATTTAATTGATACTTTCGATTTTTATATTTTTACTATTTCTCTTGATTTTAGTTTTTTTTTTCTATTTCTTAACTTTTTATTAAAAAAATAAATAGAAGTACCAACCAAAGTTCTTCCAAATTGTCCAAAAAATCTATTTACACTTCTTTTTGTCATAATTAGAATCGGCTGCAAGTATCCTAATTGCTTCAATTGAAGTCCTGCATGCAAAATTCCCAAGCAGACATTCACTCATATTTCTGCATCAGTTCTGTCAAACGAAAACCTGCAACTGCATTTATAGAAGATTGTTAGTTCATTGAACTATGATTTCAATAGCTTTATATGAACGATTAACAAGGTCAATGAAATAGTGACTAGCCGAAGCCGGTTCCATGGAAACAGCCAAGTCATGAGACAACGTCAAATAAGAAGATGAACCCTTGGTCCCAATGAACTCCGAAGGCCAAAACAGTTTAGCTTTTCAAAAAGAAACTGAACCCAAATGTGTCAAGTTGCTGCATGGCCAGCCATGCTATAGGTTGGTCTCAAACAACAATAAAAAAAACATCTACATCGTTTAATAAGATGCATCAAGTAGTACCTCGTAGAGGCTGTGCCTGTAGTAGAGATACAATTTCTATTCTTCTAAAACAGTTTTGCAGCTTATAATATTGTCATTTGTCACATAGTTCTGTTCTATTTATCTATTTCATAAAGCCTTGCCACCTTCAATCAGAGTTAGTCACTTGCATATCATGTGGTATGAACAACTACTTCAACTATTTTAGAAGGCACTATGGTGGTTAAAGAAAAAATTTCTGTTGCAATCAACTAATAACCTAAGTTCTCAGTTCTTACTAAAAAAAATGATAATGGCCTAAATCAATACGGTGATCATACCATTCCCTTCATTAAACTTGTTGACCAGTTTCTCAACTACTGCAGAGCAGCACCACCACCAGCAGCTTTTTTAGAAAACATAGGAGAATCGTCAAGGCCATCAAACTGCTCTGTTTTGACCTTTGGTAAATACTTCTCAACGTTGATCTTGACATCAAAATTTTGTGTGCATTCTAGAGATTTCATATCATTGAAAGGAAGCAGAGGAAATGTCATACTTCTTGAACGGCGGCATACTCCCCATAAGAAATTTTGTTTTGAATCTACAACCAACATTCAGGGCCATCAATTTCATGTCATCTATATATAAACAACCAACATGGATTTATTGTGCTCATAAATGCAACATAATCAATGCAAAAGCTTCTTGCAAACTGTAATAGTTAATTATAGTAAAAATCTTTAATATTATCATTTCTATTCCCCTTCTCATTCTATGGTTTTACGTCTTCAGTTTCATTAAGTCAATTAAGGCAATTTCATACAACATTAGTGATGTAAGGAAAGGCGTTATTGGCATGCAAGCAAGTTGATTATATCAGGATAAAATAAATCATAAATTAAAAATTTCACATCATGGAAGTTTTCAAACCAACTTTAAAGAGAGAGACAGAAAAAGAGAGAGCCAACAGAAGCTCATTTATCCAAATAACACAATCATCCCGCTGATGTGCATGCCTTTGTATGTATGTATGTTCAGAATTCATGGAGCTTACCACATAATTCTGCATGCAACCTTGTAGATGAGAAAATCAGCAGTTCTACGCCATCAATGCAGCTCCTTAGTACCAGATCTTGAGCCTCCATGCGACCCAATAGGTGAATATACTGCTGCTTAGACCTATGATGAAAGAAGCATTTATAAAACATGCCACCATATACATAACTAGATACAAAGAAACCAAAAGTAGGATCATGAATTATACCTCTCGAAATTACCAGGGAAAAAATACAGAGCAACATCCTCCATATTTGGACATTCATCATGAAAAACATCCATCCAAACATCAGAACCAGGTAGCAGCGTACATAATAGCACTCCAGGCATTTGCTTTGAAAATTCTAAAGCCTTATGATGGACTTTACCAGGAGGATGAGCCCGAAATCCATCAAAAAATTCACTATGAGAAACTGAATTGAGAATCTCAAAGCTACCACTACAAAAGAAGTGGATAGAAAAGTAAATTAATCAGGACATTCACAAACCAGGTTGATCCTGTTATACAAAATCAAATGTCTCATTATTTTAGGAAAAAGATCCACTGAATATTAGCTTTGAAAAGCATGTACATCATACAAAATTTTATGCTTAATGTGTCTATTACATGTATGTCCTTGCTTATAATATATGGGGAACATAGGATATTTTTGGCTGTACAAATGATGAGGTTTTCCTATTGATGTCACATCATGATTTCTTCATGTGCAGTAACTTCTATGATAAACTAGAGCTTTTAATTTTTCATGGCTATCACTTATGGTATATCCTCGTACTTATACACAAATGATCATGGGACAAGATTAATTGGTAGGCTACTCACCACCATGTAGGATCAGGAGTAGGGTAATTTGGAAAGGATTTCACAAGGTTGGGCCCGATATTCAACAGATTGCTCTCCAAAATAGCCATGCTCACAGGTTTAACTGGACAAACACCAGCTTCTCCAATCAGTGACTAAAACCAAATAATCAAAGAAGAATACCATAAATAGATGATAAAAAGGTCAAATTCAGAATATGTTGGAAAGTTACTTGCCTGAGCAAACAATAGGTAGAACATCAACTGACTGTGAGTCTGTAGACTCAGCACCGTTCTCTACCGGTAAATTTGAGTTTCCAATCCTTTCAACAGGAATGAGGGCATTCTGCTGCTCATTCTTACACGGAGATGTTTTCTTACCTGAAGCAGAAATAATGAGAGCAGCCAAATGATGACAATTAGTTAACTAAAGGACTATTAAAAACATAATAATCGAAAGAAGTATATATTCAGGAAACAATCATAAGAGACATTAATTTGCAATTAATGCAATGAAATGTCAACTCCATGCATTGCTTTTTCAGTCCAAACTTCAACTCAGACCGTATATGTGCAATATGCCTTAATGCAGTTTGAAATTTGAAAGCATTAATAAACGACGCAAAAGACCAAAGCAAAATATATAAGCCAATTCACTTATCTTTTTTCTCCCAGCAATTTAATCCCTAATTCACGCAAGGAAAAGAGCTTTGTCACCTTGAAATTGTCCTGACATTTGAAATGAATTTTGCTGAGTACATGAACTGAACCCTGCATTGTAATATCCATGTGATCTAGAATGCCCTATGTCTCTAAGATCATGATCTGCTTTCACTTTCTTTACGGAGTGAGCATCTTTAAACCCAGTTGGGCCACTCTTAGGCATGGTTGCAATAGTAGCTGACTGGCCAGGAATTGAATCTGCATTCCTCAGTGAATTTTTCAATTTGTGAGTGACAGATGGTATCTTAATCGCTTCCTCAGTGGAAATGAACTTCACTTTTCCAGTTTCAACAGCCATTTTCATACCACCATAACCTGCAATCCCTTGATTCTTAAGAAACCTGCTGGGATTCACAGTCTCAAAGGCCTTTGATGTTGAAGCAAGATTACATGCTCCCCTTGAATTTTTAACAAACCAACTGATACTCTCAGTCCCAGAGGCATTCGATGTCAAAGACATAGGAACATGTTCTGCTGTAACAGATTTTGGTGAAGCTATGCCAATGCTCGATTGACATTCCTCACAAAACCAAATTTCTGGAATTGTCAAAAGCACTTTTTGCATGCAGTAGCTAAAAATGGAAAGAAAGAGTAAGTTTTTAACATTGATGTTAAAAAAATGATTCACTATTAGAATAAACATAACAAACACTATCAAATCAAAATGATTAGTTATATAACCATGCTGGTCAAGATGAGAGAACTCTTATCAAACAGCTGGCAACCATAATGTATTCGGACCTAAACCAAGTATAATAAAAATTATAAAACTTCATAACTTGGAGATCTTACTCCCTCTCATAAAGATAAAAGGTTTGTGTAATAATAGCTATGAAGCCTATGATAACTTACACAAAGCAAACAACAATAATATAAAGTTATCTTCTTTCTTCTCCTACCTTTCATCATAGGTTATAGATAATGTTCAAAAAGTTAAATGATAAAAATGATAACTAGAAGCAGAAAAAAAAAACCTGAAAACTAAGAATTTTAACAAAACAAAGCAGGAGGCAATGGAGAAAAGCAATAATACCCATGTTCCCGAGCTATTTTGCACTTAAAGCAAGTAGCAATGTCCTCTTCAAAACCAACATCACCACATATATCACAAGGTTCACCCTGCAAAAGTAAGTGCTGGTAATAAGCAAATAGTTCCGTATCTGCTTCAAAAATACAAGAATTAAATTTGAATATCACTGAACAACTTCATTCAACTAAATTTGCAGCAACCATGATTCAGTTAGCTTTTAGTGGTCAGTAGTCATTGTACACACACAGTCATTTGATGACATTAACAATACAATATACTTCGAAATTTTTACAAATAGAAAGAAAGATTTTGACATTCCCCAAACTTAGACCTAGATAGCAAGATCAAGAGAATACGACGCCAATACATTTCAAGCTAAGTGAGCAAAGAATCAGAGCAAAGTTTAAAGTTTAGTAATGGAAAAAGACGAAAATTGAACCACAGGAAATGACTCTGTCTATCACCTAAACTAACACTACTTTCCCTGAATGTGAAGTAATTTTTACAAGGACTTAATCTGCAAACAACAATAAACTAGTAAACCACATATGCTAACTCTTGTTTTCTAATAGATTCCACAACATACTAGCATGAGACATGAACAGCAATAAATGCGTTTTTAATGAAATGACAAACTCTTATCATCTTAAAACTTCATTCTAATCTTTGATTTCAAGTTTTCAACTATAACAGCGGTAATGAGTAAATCAGGGAGAACAATCAAAATATATCAAAATCAACAAGTGGGACTAACTGATCTTCCTCATAATCCACAAATCAAAATCTTGGTCCAGTCAAACTTGTTTTTTTTTTTCCTATTTCTTGAAGAAAAGTTTGAGCCGATGCTTATGAAGGATTGCCAAAAAAAATAGAAACTGTTCGATCCCTTATCAAGTCCACAACAATTTTGGTCACTAGTCATATTTTCATAGAGAGGGAGCCATGTGAGCTTTGCTTGAATGACTATGGTGAATACTTCTTTCCCAAGAAAGGTAACCAACCCCCTTCCTTCCAATAAACATTAAACCCTAACCTTCTTTTTATGAAAAGTTTCCATTTTAAGTGCAGATTTGAAAAACATATACTAATTTTCAAAACGTGATCCATTCTCACGAAGCAAAAATGGAAACAACCAAACCATGAACAGTGAAAACAAAGCAGTAAAAAAATTGATTAATAGTAGTATAAAACAAAAAAGAGAAGAAACTAGATTTAAAAAAAGTAAGGGTTTCTACCATGTGGGTCATTCTTGAATGAAGTGTATTCAAAGGAAAAATTGTTCAGTGGGCTCGTCAATGGCTGCGGCAAAGAAGGAAAGCGAGTTTGCTTCGCTGTAAAAAAGGAAAATGAACATGGAGGGAAACAAAAGGAAAAAAGTTTTACTTCAACGAGGAGAGGCTAAGAATAAGTAGAGCTGCGAGTCTGCGACCATGATGAGGATAAAATTTTTTTCTTTTGAAAAGAAAAAAAATTCGAATATTTTTCTTTAAAAAATACATGTAATAGTGAAACTGTTACATGACATCTTAACCTAACTCTTTAACATTTTTACCTTAAACCTAAAGTGAAAAGGCCTACATATTGCCACCAACGATAGGTCGGTAAAATGTTGAAATTTTAATTTTTGAAATTAAAATTAAAATTTTAATAATTTTAAATATAAAAAATTTTATTATATATTTGTCCAAAAATTTCGAATAATCATTTTACTACATAATCTGATGTAAACAATAAAACATTGAATGAACAGTTTAGATAGGTTTTGTTCTCTATTGTTTATTAAACTTAATCAACAACTGTAAAAAATATTTTAAAATTCGTTAATTAAATAAGTAAATTATAAGTATAATATAATTTATTTATATTTGATTATTTACATTTGAAATATAAATAAATAATTACGAATAATATTTTAAAATTAATTAATTAATTAATTAAATCACAAACATAATAAGTTTAGTTCATTTTCGAGTCTTACACCATTGTTAATAAAAAAAATATTTATAACATGCATAGCATCGGAGCACGCTGAAATACCCAAGAAAATTGACAGTAACCTACAAACTTGAAACCATTGAGCGATTGCAGCGAAATGAAGGCTCACAAACCATTTATTGAGCAATAGCAAATTTAACACATAATTAATTGCATTGTGTTAAATTGACAACCCATCCAACGTTCCACATCAAGTTAAAATTCATAATTCAAACCAAATCTTAACGCAATGATGGTACTTTATTTATACGATAAAACTTCCAAATTTAAGAGAAATCTTACACAGGTAACTTTACGTTAATTTAAATCCTACTAGGATGTTAACGCTTCATTTGGAGGATCAAATCATAAAACAATAAAAAAAAGGGCATTCCGGACGTGTATCAACATGCATCCAAACAAGTCATAGCTGTGAAATGATAGGGCATCAAATCTTTGTGATGTTAACATAAGCAACAAGTTGCTCTAAAATTCAAGCATTGCATGTCGTAAAAGGAACATGAAAAAGAACATAAACATGATGACAAGCCAGGCAGATACGAGCAAAGAACAAATAGACAAATCTAACCAGTTATAAAAGATAGCTAAGTTCTGGAAGTACTACTGACGATTACTAAAAGTAACTAAGGATGATTTTCTGGTGCCAAATTCTCTTCAAAATAACAATTTACTGAATTCTAGATCTAGATGTACATAAAACGTGAAAAAAAAGGTAGATAACACCACATCCGTCACCACAAAAACCATGCTTTAAAAGGAATAAAATCCCCATTTCCATGCTCATGACATTTCCTTAGATGAACAACAGCAGAACCACATGGGTACCAACTTATGCACATTGAAACTCCAGCATAACCACTGACCTTAACCTCACTACTACAACTCACCATCCACTCTCTAGTTTTTCTTTTTCAACCCCACAATAGCATCAAGCCAGAAAACAAGAGGGCTGTGAAGGAACGGAAGCCTTGGAGCCTAAATCCCCCATCACTGTAGTCTGTGTTGATCCCTGTTCCTGAAGGGCCTAGGCCGGTGCCAACTCCTCCTAACACTCCAGTTGGTGTTGTTGAACCGAATGGTGTTGTGCTTGTTGGGGTGTTAGTGCTTGGGTTCATAGTTGAGGGTGTGGTAGTTGATGGTGTAGTTGTTGTGATGGGCGTTGTTGGTGTTGTTGGCGTTGTTGGTGTTGTGGTGGTGCCGGAGGTACTGATTCAAGAAAAACAAGACAAGTCACCAAATATTTTCCAAAAGAAATGAATCATGTAACAATTAACAATACATAGCACAAAATCATACAAGACATATTTCATAAGCAGGATACATAAACCATGAATAGACAAGTTGGTTAGAACTTTGCTGAGACAATTATTTACATCTTGGATCTTCTGAAACAATGTACCTGGGACATTTCTTTGAAAACAATGTAGGGCAGAAAGAGAGAATGAATGAAGCTAAAGGGTTTAATTATTTATTTTTGGCTGACTTTGCATGGATAAAAATGGAGGATATAACCTAGAAATATAATAGCCTAGGTTTGAACCCAAGCCATGTAGTTACTTCAGTATATACAAATGAGAATACCTAATCCACTAGGGCCCTGGTAAATCTAATTTTATAGCGTTATCATGATATTTAATTTTGCTTAAGTTCCAATGATTATGTCTAAATATCCATCTAATTTAGATTAATTGTCAAAAACTTAGCAAAAAGGAACAAGGCTAAGAAGGAGCTTGATTGGGCGGAAAATTGGTGCAAAACTGATTTAAAAAATGTCATACCAAATTGCCAAGTAGACAAGAAAAACTACATGCCAAAACAGTTCACTAATAGCCAACAATGCTAAGTTGGCATTTGTTGTCTTTTGTCTCCTTGTGCAACACAAGTTCTATGACACTCCAACACACTACTAATTACTTTAACGCAAGTAAAACACGTACCATCACACTCATACCAGTTGTAATTTCAAATTAGAAAGCCAGAATCTGCTTGGACATCCAAACCAATCAGATTCCAAGGTTACCGATGTTTTTTGTAAGTGGATTATAGGAAGGTAGAAATATGGGCTAGCATCCAAGGAAGTGAGCACCAAATGGGACTGAAAAAAGAGGAGATTACTTTTTGTTTAATTTCATGTTTCCACCTTTCTGCTTAATGGGGGTTGAATTTCCTTTTTTTATAACCCATTCGTTGCTCACTCCCTTGAATCAGAGCACATAGTTTTCCCTTCCTCCAAGTAAATTTCAGCTTGATACCCAAAAGGTCAGTGATGATTTAGCTCCCAATTAGAGTTTCACAGCACTGGAAAATGCTCCCACACCACAGTGTCTTGTTTTACTACATTGGGGCTAAGCTATAAAAAGTTCGAAAAGTAAAGCTAATTGAATACAAACTACAATACTAAAGGCTCTATGTTATTTTTTGATCTATGAATTATAGCATTAACTCAGATATCTTCACAGGAAACTTACTTCAGAGTTTTAGAATTATACCCCATTTGCCAAGCCATGAACAAAAGTTGTATACAAATAAATGAAAAATATGAAAAAAACAAACCCTCTTTTTCTTGCAATTTCCTATTACAAATATCATTATTAATCAAATTATTAGACAAGATTCTGCTTTGTAAATAATTACTTATTCTAGGATCTTTTCCTAAGAATAAAACAAGGCAATAGCATATACCAAAATGAAGTCCAAGTGAGGCCCATTTTTGTAAATTTACACTCATCCACCTTTTTTTTTTTTTTCAATGAAACTCCTATTATGTCAAACTTAGATGAAATTCACTTTTAAGAACAGACAATAATTTAGAGTGAAAAGTAAAAACAATCAGTTTTAGAAAATGGATGGATATTTGTTCCAAAGGGACGGTAAATACTGAGATATGTTTTTGGCTAAAATATTAAATGAATCCCTAAACTTCCTCAATAAACCCTTATATTTATATTGTATTTAAATAAATTCGTAACTTTCAATTTGTATTTAAATAAGCTTTTAATTTAAAAATTAAAAGTTTATTTATATACAATAAAAGTATAAAAATTCACTTGAAAAACAAGAAAATTTTAGTATTTTTTTTTAACCTATATTTTTACTATTTACCGAGGTTTAAATTTTAATGCGAAAAGAGATGAGATGAAAAAACAAAGGAAAAAATGTAATAGTAAACAACAACAGCCGCAGGGTGCTCAAATGAAATTAGGGTAGGAAGACAAGAGCCACCCAAAAAAAAGTATAATGTAGGACAGCAGGTGCACAAGCTTCGAGGCAATCTCAAATTTAAAAAACTTGGGCTCAGATCTCAAAGAAAAAAATTGTCCATCTCAAGGGTATCTAGAGATTGCGTTCCATAAATCAAAAAGAACCCAAAAGAGATTGCCCCCACCATGAAAATGGCAGTAACACTTTGTTTTTTCTCCCACAAAAAACTCTTCCAACGCAAATTCTTTACTCATTAATTGTGGTCACAATTTTAAACTTGGACATGGCCTTAAAAGGCAGTATCATCCCATGTTACTCGCATTAACAGAATAACAGCACACGAAATAGAATCAACTGTGATTAAAAATAGTCTCCATTATTTTTGCTTATTTGTGACCAAAGGTAGAAGAGAAATTTTGAGATGAGATTATGGACTGATTATAAATGTGAATTTGATAGAATTATACTGCTCCTTCAATCTCAAATTTTTCGTTTTTTTTTTTTACATGATTAAAAAGCATTGATTTAGTGCATTTAACATTACAATTTTTTTTTTTTTTTATAAAATTGATGTTTCATAATTTTTAATGTCAAAGAACCAAAAATAAAAAATTTGCTCTAAAACATCTAAACAAAAGTGTGTAAAAAATATATATAAAATGTTGATCCTAAATCACTATCAAGTTTCAATAAAAAAAGAGCTAAAGATGAGCACCCTTTACATTGTTCACTCCTGATCAAACTTGACCTTTGGTAAAAGGAGCACTAGATCCCAATAATTTCAACTTTTTTTTTTTTTTGGTGCAAATAATTTCAACTTCTTTTATGAAAGTGAAAAGCTACAATGCACCACATCACCATGAAGTTGAAATAAGGGTCAAAATGGCAAAAAGAATTGATTTAGAATGAGATCAAAAGTGAAAGAAATTGGGACCATGTATTGGAATATAAATTTTCTGGGTTTAAAGGCATCTCAATGAAAACAGTAAAGCCAATCCTTTTTGGCTCCTCTTCTACAATGGAATGCTGGATGCTCATTGCACCCAAGAGGAATATGGAAAGCTAAAACAAAAGCACTAACAGCAGGAATCTCAGTAAGATAGCATAACATAAAGCAATATGAGCTTTAAGACTGCTATTATTACTATTATTATAATTACTAATCCTTTTTTTTTTGTTCATACTTTAAACCTTCGTTCTTGCTTAAGCTTAGTGGTCCAACTTTGATAAAACTTTAGACTAAATATTTGCATGTGGGCCAAGAAAATATAAATATTTCATGGCCTGTGGTCCAACTATAATACCCATGCTAAATTTGCTTCAAAACTATTACAAAATGCTTTTAACACTTGATATCACCTTCTATCATAAAATTTTTAAATTTGGATACAATTTTTAAAAAAATATTAAATATATATTCAAATGTTCATTTTATCAAGAATATTAAAGTTGTTGGACATTTGAACAAAAATATTAGATGAATACCTTTATTTCTTTTTTCTCCCTCTATGGAATTCGTTCTTTTTTTTTTCTTCAGTGCACCATTCATCTACCTAATATTTGGATTTTGTAAAGAATGCAAAGCTTCAATTCACTTCTCCAACAGGTAACTTTCTACATTGTTCTTTCTTTCTTCCCGATATCACATGCACCTTTCTTATTTGTCTTTTTTTCTTGCGGCTCCTTTTCAGTGCAAAAGAAAATTTTCTTTCCTTTTATAAAACTAGATGGCTATTGATTATCCAAATCAAATGAGACTGGACCTCATATGTGCACCAACAATCTCCCCTCCAGCCTTATTAGGAGCCTTATTAGGAAGAGATTAATTTCTCGACTCTTGCAGTGCATCCTAACTTGCTTTGCCTAAGCTCAAGGATTTTTGGGAATGACCTTGGTCAACATATCAATAGTATTTTTATCTAGATCTTATTCAATTGCATATGCAATTCATCAATAGAGCAACTAATGATACCTAACATCAATGTTCTTTGTCCTAGCATCGTACATGGTGTTTTCGAAACTCTAAAGCATTCTGAATCACAAAATGCCATACTTCAAGAATGAATCTTCTCATTCAAAGCATTTCCTTCTCAGCTTCAATCACTGCAATATTATCAATCTCTATGGTTGACAAAGAAGCACATTTTAGATAGCTAAGATACAGCTCCCCTGGAAAATTAAATAAGTACTCCAAGTAGATTTTTTACTCTCAAGTCTCCAACCATATCTGGCATCTGTAAAACCTTCAAGAACAGGTTGTGCGTTCCCAAAACTCAGTCACAATTTAGAAGTAACTCTCAAATATCCTAGGATCCACTTAACTGTTTTTCAATGAGACTTTTAGAAATTGAAAGATATATGCTTACCATACCAATTGCAGCAATGTTAGCCCCGTGTGCAATCCATTGAACACCTCAAACAACCAACTGCGAGAAGTAGGGAGTATAAATCATCTTTTTTCCTTCCTTAGACTAGACTTCTTACTTAGCTTGAATTGATTGGCAAGAGCAATGCTAACTGGTTTAGCATGCTATTAATCTTTCGAGCACTTGTTCAACAAACTTTTCCTTTTGCAATCATAGCTTCAAAACTTTTTTATCCCTAATAAACCATTCTAAACATTTGTTTAAGTGAGCCCAACAACTTTAACATTTCTTGAGTTTTGCACCAAGCAAACCGAGATGAACTCAAAGTAAAGAGTCTAAAAATTAATCTCTTTCTAATGAGGGGAGGATGTGTCCATACGAGGTTGAGCGCCATTTGACTTGGATGGCCAATAGCCATCTAGTTTGTAAAAAGAAGTAAATTTTCTTGTTGCACCGAAACACATTGAAAAAAGAGACACAAGAAAAAAAAATGCATGTGGCATAAGGAAGAAAGAAAAGAAGGAAACAATGGTGCAGGAAGTCAAGTGTTGGAGAAATACATTGAAGCCTTGCATCCTTTATAAATACGAAGCATAAGGCAAATGCTTGGTGGACTGAAGAAAGTAAAAAGAACGAGCTCCACTAAGAAAGTAAAAGAGAAATAGAGATATTCAACGATAGGATATTTTCTTTGAGGTATTTATTGGAATATTTTGATCACAGAGAATCATAATACTCTATCTAATCTATGAGAGATTTTAGGGCATATTTCCAAAGATATAACTTTGTTATATTATTTCAATTTTTGTGAATCTTAAGTTTTGGGCAAAACAATTAAGATATTGTACTATTCTAATTTACTTATTATTCATAGTAGATTTTATTCGGATTTGCTATGTGATTTTTTACTTTACTCCAAAAGGTTTTGCATGTAAATTTGTTCTTTATTTTTTTACCTACGTTGTTTATTGCTAGACATGAGTTTTACTTTCCCCAAATTATTATTATTTGAACCGAGTTGTCTAGATCCTATCGGTATTTTCATGTTAATTTCACATATTATTTCACCATGCATGTCTGATAATTTTTCGATGAAGTTACTTGCTACCAAGTTGGTGTCATAGAAATGTGATTATATAACGATAGTGGTATCATCGTTGAAGAAAAATTACCTAACAAAAATGCCAAATGACTCAACTCATAAGAAAGAAATACTCATGAAATTGTACTTTTATGCTGTTTGTAAGTAGTAGGACGAAATAATATTACCCATTTTATTTTATTCCTTGGCCAACAACTTAATTCTAAATCCTAAACTATGCCGCTAAGGGCTTTTGGTGCATGGCTTCAGAGCAATGGAAGTTCATTCTTATCATATTGGAACAACATTTGGCCAGAAAATGTTATTGAAACTTCAAGTATCATTGATGTTTTGGGTCCAAATGGGGCTCCAGTGTGATGTAAATGAATTTTTGCTGCACCGATGCCATTCACTGAAGGGAACCTGAATAAAGATTTTTTTTAACACTCAACAAGGCATTTGGTCACCTTCATAAGGAATTAGGCAATTAAAAGTTGTTTCTTTAGCAGGCAATGCCAAATGCCCAATTATTAGTCTTATGCTTCATTAAGATATTCGGTGAAAAAAATATTTTCACCACGTCATCATGTTGTTTTATCATTGAAATTGAGAGTCCAATGTTGAAATTGAGAGTCCAAGGATAAAACGACGTGATGGCACAGTAAAAATTATTTTTCACTGACCATCCAAATGAAGCATTGAGATGCAGTGGCACTCCATTTTAATGTGATAAGGATGCCAGGACCTCAGACCACATTAAATAATAGAGGAAGCTATTATGCTAAAGTCCTTGGTCCTTCCCTTCCCTTCTTATCACACAGTAATGGGATGGGCCTAATCTTTTCTGATTAAGTGCACATAAAAAAACTTTTGCCATTAACAAATTTCAAATAAAGCCAAAACAGATTAAAACAAAAAAAAAAAAAAGAACCAATTAGAAGCTTCCAGCATACCTGGCACTAGATGGATAAGCACAGCCAGCATAGCCTGCGAATCACCAAGATAAAA
Organism: Durio zibethinus; assembly: GCF_002303985.1. Next base: position 23,587,996 of record NW_019168381.1, on the reverse strand, counting down.
ATAATAATAAAATGAGCATAGTTTGGGGATTTTTTTTAACTGCCATGGTAGAAATGTAAATGCAGAAATTAAAGATGGATGGAAAGGGAATTTACTAGGGTCAGTTGCAGTAACAGTGGCAGTGCCAGAAAAATCACATGAGCCTTGAGCTTGGCCTTTTCTTTGGAAGTAACTGTTAACAGCATAATTGCAATGAGCCCTAACAGTGTTGGGGTTGAAACAAGGCCCGTTGGAGTGGGTAGGGTTACAGTCAGCCCCAGCTCCACAAGCATAGTCCAAGGTCTTCTGCAAGGTTGAATCAGCCACCCCATCCTTGCAAACACACCATGTGGCACCTGTCCAAATCCCCGAAATCAAAATTTATATTCTCTTTACAAAAATGAAAACAAGAAAGGGAAAACTTGAATAAAAGGGAAAAATAATGAGGTGGGGAGTGAGATGAGAAGAACTAACAAAAGGGTGTTATTTTTGCTTAATGATGACCAAAAATAGAGAAATCTCGAGCTGGAAAGCTAATGTGTTGTTTGGAAAACAAGAAAATCAAGCAACCAGGAAACGGCATGAAAATTAAATGATGGTATTTAAAGATCCAGTTCTTTTAGCTTGCATTAAAAAGTTCAGTTGTTTAAAGAGGAAATGGAAGAAAAAGAAAACATTAACATGAGACAAAAGGGTGCAACTGTTCTCTTCAGACTAAGAAAAAGGGAAAAAAATGATGGATAAGATGCACCCAGCATGGGATAGATGAATACTTTTTTATTCTTTTTTTCTAAGGGAAAAAAGGAATGTTAGGCACAAAAAAAAAAAAGCATAGAAGCCAGAAAGAAAAGGAGATTAACATCAACAAACAGAAAACAAAATGGCTTTGCAGGAAAAATATGTAATCTCAAGAGCTTACTTGAGCAGCCAGTCATGGCCAAAATGAGCACTACAATCACTAAAGCAGCCATGATTCAAGAGTAAAGGGAAAGGGTACTGGGGGAGAGTGTGTCTGAGTAGAGAAACTAAAGCTACAGGAAGATATATGACAATGGAGCTCTCCAGTCAGAAAAATAGTTTCTTGCGACTTGAGAGAGAGAAATGAACATAGTCTGGGGCAGTGTGAGGGGAAAGGGGTTGATATCTAGACAAGAAAAATAAAACAAAAATAAAACATGTAAGAGAGCGATGTAGACGATGGGATGAAGGTGGCCTTGTTTATTGTCGGCTTGTGGAGTGCTTTTTTGTTCCTTACTTTATTTCTTGTTTCCCCTTTTTTTTTATTAGTCTGTGTGTTTCAACGTTCAACTCCTATCAAAGGAAGAAAAAATAGTTTCATGGGGAGTTGAGCTAAGCAAAGTAAAGCTTTCGTTTCCTCTGAGGCGCCGTTGTTTGATTGTTAAAAGTAACTAGCAATTGTTGACAGTGGGATCCCACAAAGCTAAGCTGAACTATAGACTTTTTCAAGTTTTGTTCATGTTCATATTCTCTCCAACACGCAACCATCATCAGGCTTCAGGATCAATAAGCGGATGACCACGATAAATGATTTTTGAAGTATATCTTGTAATACTAGTAAATGAGTAATTTGCTAGTATATTTACTTTTCAATTACATCTAGGAAGGCAAATTAAAAAAGCATGAAGAATAAATGAAAATTTTCTACATCTTTATCATATCACCTTGTTCGTATTTAAAAAAATATGTAAGTAATTAAGTTTTATTTTTGCCCTGCTAACCACAAAAACGGCAAGAAAGAACAATTTTGAAATTTATATATGGTAAGAAAGTAACAGTTTCAAGTAATTTTGCACCATGTGCCCTTTTTTTTAGTAAAAAAATGAAATGAGATGATGCCAGTGGAAAAATGAGTCATCTGTCAGTCACCACTCAGCACTATGAATCTGCATTTTTGCAATAGAGAGGGGCTTATAACTAGAGATGGCCTGATTTATTTCAACGGACCAGGTTGGCAACGGTGCCCACATGTTGGTTTCCTCTTGGCTGGCATTACGAAGTCCATTATTTTTACCTTTTGATTGCAGCAATCATGTTGTCAGCATTAAGGAAATGACAAGATTTAGTGTATGAGATTGTCTTCATCTTACCCATTTTCTTTTCAAGAAATTACGAACTGTAAAAACGCTACTACTTTGGCCTATGAGGTACCATCTTTGACCATAGATCTAAAAACCCAGTGCATTTTCCTCACTACAATTGTAAAAAGAACAACTTTAATCAAGTTTAAAATAAAAGCAATTGTTTTGTGATCTGTGCCTTAAAAGTACGTTCATAAAACAAAGAAAAAGTTAACCCTAAGTAAAGGTGTTCCTGTTTTTGATAGCAAAGAATCCTAATCTCATTTAGGCTTCGTTTGATAGCTTAATTCGTTGGATTGAAGCACTGAACTGATAAATGCATTTTATGATTGGGGTTCAAATGGATTGCAAATTTAGCAGGAACCCTAGTTTGGACTGCCGAATGCCTGCTCCCATTAATCTTACCATTAGAAGCATAAATAATAAATTAATACTCATAAGTTATTTATATTTAATTTAAATTTAATTAATTATTATCGAATCAAATTTGAATTCGAATAATTTTACTTATTAATTGAACTGAGTTCAAATATTTTTTATATTTTATTCGAATAATTTATTAATTTAATTGATTTTTTATATTTTAATTAATAAAATATCTCAAATTTAAAATTAAATTCAAATACAAATAATCAAAATTTTGTTAAACATAATAATCAAACTTATTTTTATATATTAATTTCACATAATCGAATAAATTTAAATAATTTAATTTTTATCTTAAATCAAACTCAAATTAAAAAAATAAAATTTAATTAAATTTGAGACGGATTTAAAATTAAATTATAACTCTAATTTAATATTATATATGTTCAAAGTCAATCGATTATATCCGATAATTATCTCATTCGGTACAAGGTTTTCTTTTGGGTCACTAAATAGTATAGAGTTCCCTTAAACGAACTCGGTAACCCAAAGGAGGAAAAAGAAAGTTTCAGGCTATGGGATCCAGTGCCTATCCATCAATTAAAATAAAAACTAATGTCATTTTTTGTATGATCTATTATTAAATTTTCTTTTTTCCTTGCCTATATTTTTTTGTATTTTTTAATTTTTAACATACCATTGAAAATAATATATGATGAACAATTATAAATAGAATGAAGTTTAACTGATACATAATTTACATGATTTAGTAAAAATGTTTATGTCTATGAAGAAATATTAAAAAGAATCCACCAAAAAATATAAAAATTTATCACTAATATTTTATTTTTAAATTAAACAAAAATCATCAAGAGATTAAGACACACATTATTTTATTTATCATTCTCATTGTCATCATTCGATAATCCAATCATATCACATGTTTAATCTTGTGTTTAGATTTCCCCATCTAACCAATTTATATATAACATGCATATTTCATTGAAAGTTTTGGTTGAAAACATTTATTAAATGAATTTATTTGATAAATAAAAAAATAAAAATTGCATTGAATTTCTTTACTATTGTACCTTTACATATATTAATATTTGATGTCAAAGTGCATTAAATATGAATATTTGTATGTTTTTAGATAATACTTATTTATTAAATATAAAATTATATATTTTTATTTATTTTTAAATAATAATTTTTGTGTTGAAAATAAAGTTTCATATTGTACAAATAATTAAAATGAATAAAGTACATATTAATTGAAATTTGTATTAGCATGTAAAATTTATCCCATTTTCAAAATCTATCCATTAATATAGAATTTCTTGTTTATAAGTTATACTATTAATGTAAAATTAAAACTCTAAAAATAAATCAATTTAGTGTAAACTTTAACTAATTTTTATTTATCAAATAAATCTATTTACTGAAAGTAATAAATTCTTATTTATATTTGATAGATATTACTAATACTTACAATTAAAATTACAATTTAAAAATATAAAAAATCAATGAAATAAGTCATATATGGGCTAGCCATTAGTAGCAGCCCGTGTTGCGCGTGCCGACCCAGTAAACCTAAATCTCTAGCACGACCAAAAAAAAAAAAAAGATATATATATATATATATATCTATATATTTATTTATATTTATATATGCCCATATCTGGCAGACTGGCACGGCTCGATCAATCTTGCAGTGGGCCGTGTTTGGCACAACAGACTTGCTGAACCTGAACTATATCGTGCCATGGGTCCACCCGACCCATGAGGCCCAAACAGCAAGATTCCTTGAGCCTGAAGTACCAGAAACACTGTTAAAATATTTTGATTTTGATCACCAAATGCGGCTGCCTCGTTTTACATAACGAGAAGTGCATCCTTTTTCTCTGGATAAAGTTTCTACCGCATCATTAGTCAATTTCCCAAGAAACGCAGGCTTTTGGCAACCGTGACAGTGGAAAAGAAAAAAAAATGTTGGTTCAGCTTCCTCGGTTAACAAATTCTTTGAGGGAACCGTTCGACGTCGATCAAGCTTACCTCCAGCGCAAGATCATCCTTCAAAGCCACAATAAAGCTGCCAAGTAAAATAAAAAATTCTTATCTTAATTTACTCTCCTTTTTTTTTTAAATGCTTTGTTTATTTGCTTAGAAGAAGAAAAAATGGAATGTTCAAGACTTGTTGTTTGGTTTGTTAAAGTGAATTGGATAGAAAAATCCTATTGAAGTAGATCTTTGGAAACTGCTGTTAGGTTGAAATTGTGTGAAGCCAATGATTTGGTGTTAGTTTAGCGATCAGTAGTTTTACTCTTCATCGATTAATTGAATTTACTGTGCAAAATTTTGTTAACAGTGTTCTTTTAATTGTGTAATTTAGTTCTGGAAACCCATTCGATGAGTCAGAGCTTGCAAAGAAGATAGTTCATCGATGGGAAGAAGGTCAGTGCTATGATGTTTTAATCACAGTATTGTAACTTTGCGTTTCTCTATTAGAAAGGGTTTAACATAATGTTCTTTTTGTTTATGGGACTTATAAAGCAGCTTCGGTAGAAGTGAGACAAGTATACAAACAGTTTATTGGGGCAGTGGTGGAGCTGATTGATGGAGATGTGCCTTCTGAAGAGTTTCGTGAGGTTGCATTGACTGCTTACCGTCTTTTTAGTGGGTCAGTGGAAGAGGATGAAGTTGATAAAAATATGAATGAGAAGAAGTAAGGCTTTGGTTTCTAATTGCCTTGCCCCATTTCTATTATCAAAAGAGTCAAAATTATTATAAGTAGGGAACCTCTATCAAATTTTCTAATTTTCTATGCTTCATTTTGCTTAGAAAAGGATATAATGTGCATTATGTAATATATTAAGTTTGAACATGTGATTATAGAAGAATTGGTGGCTAAATCCTAAACAAAACCATCAACAAGCACTAAAGAGAGACTTTAGAGTTGTTTCAAGATGGATTTTGTTTTGTTCGCTCCAAGAGTTATAATGACAAAGGTTTTTAGGGTCCCATTGTTAGGTCTAATTTCCTAGAATCTACAATTCGTTGTTGGAAGTAGATGAGAGAAGATTGCATTTCAACATACCCCATTAGACTCTGATAAATATATCAGATATATAGTAAGATTCTAATGTAAATTTTCAAATTGTGATTTTAGTTAATGGCATTCAAATGTAGGGAAGAATTGCAGAAAGTTATTGGTCATGGAGTTTCATATGCTAATGTGCAGAAAGTGTCATCTTTGGCCCAAAAGCTTTCTCAGTCTCAACCAAGAGACATTGGGGTCATGCTTGTTTCTGAAAAGCATGTAAGTGAGAGTGATGATGGTTCAGAATTTGGAGCTGACCTCATCTTTAAAGCACCAGCCCGGTTTTTGGTTGATGTTTCTTTAGAGGATGTTGAATTAATTGGTGAGGAAAGCACTCCACCTTCTTCTTCATTTGTTGAAGGATGGCATGATAAAAATGGCCCCAGAAATTATCATGACACTGCTGATAGTGGAAACTTCAATTTGAGTTGGTTAAGAGATGCCTGTGAACGGATAGTTGGAGAGTGTACTTCACAACTTTCACGAGAGGACCTGGCAATGGCTATCTGTCAGGTCCTTGATTCAGACAAACCTGGTGAAGAGGTATGGATTGGTAATGATTCTTCTCTAAGCCTATCTGTGTTGTTTTGCATGTCTTGTGTAACATTTATAGTATTCTGTAGATAGCTGGCGATTTATTGGACCTTGTTGGCGATAGTGCATTTGAAACTGTTCAAGACCTTATATCGGTAAGACCATTAATTTTTTTCCTATTTTATACGATTTATTTTCTGTTGGAGTCAATTATTGTCCCCTTTCTCTCCCAAGCTCCCCAAAAAACTTTCCAATTGGCTGAAAGCCAATCTTCTTATGCTCTGGTGTTGGATCAGACCATCCTTAAGAAATTTGTAGTTTTCCGTTTCACTGAGATTTTAAAGGTTAAAATATAATTTTGCTTCTCAAGTTCACTAGAAGTTTTTGTATCTACTCTTTTATTATCTAGTCAATAATGACCTTGAAGGATAAGACTTGTGGAGTTGACTACCTTGCTATTAACTGGTCAAATTGCAACCTTCTCGTTGTTACCATGACTGTCATTTTTTTTCTATCAAAAAGTTTTCTTCTCCCGTTGTTCCTTTGCATTATTTATTTATTTTTTCCCTAAAGCGTAACTATTGGATACTTCAGATTCAGTCCTTTGAAGAAGTCACTTCCTGATTGTCTTTTTCTATTTCAGCATCGAAAGGAGCTTGTTGGTGCTATTCATCATGGATTATCAGTACTGAAATCTGACAAAATGACTCCAAATTCTCAGTCACGCATGCCCAGCTATGGGACTCAGGTATTGCTGGAGTTTAAATCAGAAAGTTGTTCATCAAAATAGTGAACTGTTAACACATCAAATTTCCCTTGGTTTGTAGGTTACTGTCCAAACAGAGTCTGAGAAGCAAATTGATAAACTACGGCGCAAGGAGGAAAAGCGCAATAGACGTGGAACTGAATATGGAGCTGAGAATGATATGTCTGCTGCAAGCTTTTCTTCTATACTTGAAGCGAGTGAGAGGAAAAGTCCATTTGATGATTTGATTGGATCTGGTCAAGGGCCCAATTCCCTGGCAGTAACTGCCCTTCCACAAGGGACAACCAGGAAGCATTTTAAGGGGTATGAAGAGGTCATTATTCCCCCGACACCAACTGCTCAAATGAAACCTGGGGAAAAGCTGGTATTTCTCATCTATGGCAATATTAGGCTGCAATTGGTTATAGAAAATATTTTTTATTTTATAGATAACGTGTTTGTTAAATGAAAATGAAAAATAATTTTTACAAAATGAAAATATGAAAATTTGTTGATATTGTGTTTTGTGTTTAGAAAATGGAAAATGAAATTATGAATTTATTCATGAGCCATAGACTAGAGTGTCCAATTTTATGGCCTTAAAAATGTTATGTCCATGCACTTGGACCTTTAGAAGAACGAAATCATGCTGCTAGAGTGAAAGGTTTTTACATTTGTTTTTGGTTGGTCACATGGGCTGTGGACTGGATTTGTTAGTGAAATTCACCTAAGCTGTGTTTTCATATTTTCCCTTTTTTCTGCTCAGTTTGCTGGAAAAAGTTGAAGACAACTTTATTTTTTTAAATTTTTATAATTGGATATGTTTTCATTCTTTTTTTCTAAAAATATCTACCAAACATGTTTTCACTTATATTTTCTATTTTTCATGAAAATAAAACAGAAAAAAGCTTATGTTTTTCTTAAACCAAGCACACTTATTCTTTCCCATCATGGTACATTATCAATATTTTTTTCTGTTGGTTGCCTTAGTGTTTTTCTTACAAAGGAATGTTTTTTGGTCAGTGAAAAACATATTCTGTAAGTTTATTTAAGAAGAACAAAGGAATGGCTGATAAGCCTTATGGAAAATGCTATTGCCTAGAATAAAAGTTTGTTCTTTTAGTTTCTTATTATCATGCATAGAAATAATCTGTTTTGAGGATTGTTAAAATATGTTGGCAACCTCCCACATAACTTCTCAAATTTAATTTTTTACTGTGTGCTAGAATGTATTCTGAAGAAATGGCTTCTGCATGGTTTGAGTCATTTTCCTGTTTTCTACTTTATTCGTGGTACATTTAACACCTTGGTTGCCCTGTTTCCATGTTTTTCCTCTCCCTTTCTCCCCTTTGTTTGTATGCTTCTCTCTATGGGCTTTCACTCATGTTGATTGCATCTTTGAGGTTATCCTTTCTTGGATGTCCCAGCCCCTATCCAAATTTCTGTTCATTAAACATGATTTATCAGACTTGAAAAGTCTTCTATCAATCTATTACATTGATTAGGAGAACCAAATAAAGAAAAAAAAAAAAAAAGAGGAGCAAGACATTCATGACATTAAAAGTTCATTAGTTTGTGTATAGAGTGAGGGATTTGGATGATTGGGTTTTACCACTTGTGCAACTAAGTGCGACTGTTACTACTTGTCAAAGCTCTAAAGATACATCCTGTAGTTGCCTTTCTTTGGAGTTTTGCTTCTGCTAAAGCTGTAAAAAGGGTTTAGATGAAACTTACATGATTTCTTATGCTTAATTTCTGATTTATAACATCTTTTGGCAATATAAATTGCCTTAGGGCACTGCCATAATTTCATGAACATATCTCCTCAAAGTACTAAAGGGGTGATGAATTATGGAGTTGGCTTTTTTGTATCTATGCTGTTAAGTGTTTTTTATGGATGAATATTCTATTATTGCTTGCTGACTTTGACTTTTGATAGTGGCTTAGTGTATTTATTTTCTTTCTTCTATGTGGTCAGATTGAGATAAAGGAGTTGGATGACTTTGCACAAGCTGCTTTCCGGGGTTACAAATCTCTGAATCGTATTCAGAGTCGGATATTTCAAACTGTTTATTACACTAATGAGAATATATTAGTGAGTATTCCATTCTACTGTTATAACTTAATATTAAAGGAAAATTATATTGGTAAAAAGATTGCTTTCGTTAAGTTTAAAGTCATGTTGATGTACTTTAAGGTTTGTGCACCAACCGGAGCTGGCAAGACAAACATAGCCATGATATCAATTCTACACGAGGTATGTTTTTTAGCTAGGTCTCTATGGTCTTCGTTTTTGGGTTTTTACATTTCATAATTTGGTGTAGAAATGCAAATGAACTATTGTTTTTGGATGGCCCTTGATGCATTGGATGCAGTTCTTTGTTGATTTTGGTTGATGGAAGATAACATGATGTGTCTGAACAGTAGCAATTATGCTCAATTTGCTACTACCTCTGCTGGTTTTGTTTCCTATTATGCGTATGCTAAAATACTTACACACTTGCATTCAAAGTGGGAGAGGCTCTAGTTGCTGCAAGAGCTGCAAACACTGTGTTCAGCAGTTTGCTGATATATCCCGAGTTACATCATAGTCTTTTTTTCTTTCTCATACTTTACAACTAGACTGAAAGGAAAATAAATTATGGTTGTTTATGATAGTTTGTGCATCTGAAATGCAGTTTATAATATGGAATTTGTGTTATCACTTATTAGTGGGATTTCTTTTGCAGATTGGGCAGCACTTCAAGGATGGCTACTTGCATAAAGATGAATTTAAGATAGTTTATGTTGCCCCGATGAAGGTTGAACCCTTTATATATTTTTCTGTCCCTTTGTTGGGAGAATTGGTGACTGACTACTTATTTCTGGTTATATTTTCTAGGCATTAGCTGCTGAGGTCACATCAACATTTAGCCATCGCTTATCTCCGTTGAATATGTGTGTGAGAGAACTTACTGGAGATATGCAACTTTCTAAGAATGAACTTGAAGAAACTCAGGTTGATTGTTGTTAAATTACATATGCTTATTTTTGTTGTGACAACAAACATATCGGGACTAAAGACTTTGCCTTTTTTTTTTCCCACCAATCAGATGATAGTTACAACGCCTGAGAAATGGGATGTTATTACTCGTAAAAGTAGTGACATGTCACTCTCGATGCTGGTGAAGCTCTTGATTATTGATGAAGTGCATCTTCTGAATGATGATAGAGGTCCAGTGATAGAAGCGCTAGTGGCTAGAACTCTTCGTCAGGTAACGAAGGACTCATCATTGTTCCTGTTGTTGAATTGGTGACAGTTTGATTGAAATAGTTTGAGAACATGTGTATGATTGCAAAGAGTGCCCATAAAATAATTGTCTTCCCCACTCCCCTCGCCAAACAGATATGGGCTTTCTGGAGAAAGGTCTCTGGCATATGCTACTGTTGTGAGTAGGATCATACTTTAGTGAGTTTATAAATGACAAAGAATAAATGGGAATATGGGATTATGGCAGTGATTTATAAATGGGAATATGGGATTATGGCATTGAAATCACTGTCAATATTTTATACCAACTCGAGGCACGTTAGTCAAGTCCAAGCTAGCAGTTCAGATGTTCTTTAATGACCAAAATTACTATTAGCTGTGGTTGAAGATCAAGATTATCAATTCTCCTTTAATAAATTTGAATTGTTCTTTTTTTTATTATTATTTATTGAAAGATAAATTTTATTCATCTTCATCTGGGGGTGCTTTAAACAATTAATTTATATGTTGTTTTTAATTGGCCTGATCTAGGTTTTCAGTAGTGTCATCATCACTTTGGATCAAAAGCAATTTTAAATCTAAATCGTTCTATTATCCTACTGCATTTTTTTCCCCTTTCGATGGCAGGTGGAGTCAACACAGACAATGATACGGATTGTGGGCCTTTCAGCTACTCTACCTAATTACTTAGAGGTTCTTTAACTATATATCAGTTGGGACTTAATAGTCACTCTTAAATGCCAAAAGTTTGATGCCTCCTTTACAAATTTTAGTATGGTTAACGTCTTGCATATAAATGTCCAGGTTGCACAGTTCCTCAGAGTGAATCCAGAGACTGGCCTCTTTTTCTTTGATTCTAGTTACCGTCCAGTTCCTCTTGCTCAACAATATATTGGAATTAGTGAGCAGAACTTTGTTGCCCGCAATGAATTGTTGAATGAGATATGCTATAAGAAGGTCTCCGTTCCTCCTAGCCTCTCTTTGTTATGAATTAAGTCTAGAGTGATAGTATACTAAATTGATTATACTTTTCTGTCAGGTGGTTGATTCCTTAAGGCAAGGTCATCAAGCGATGGTTTTTGTTCATTCACGGAAGGATACTGCAAAAACGGCTGAGAAGCTGGTATACCCTTTTTATTCTGTCTGTGTTTATTGTGGCTTTTGAAAATTTTCTTTTTGGTTTATTTCTCTGCATACATTTGTATTCACGTGTTTGTGTTGTAGAATGACTTCCAAAGGTGTTTAAAGCATAGGATATTTATGTTATGGAAAAATTATAATCCTGGGAAGCAGAACCAGTTTACTTGTAGAAAGAGAATCTCTTAACATTTACTACAAAATAAAACAAGGCAACACTAAGCCACTCAGTTTTATAGATTATATCTAATAGGGTTGAGCCTGATACTTTCAAATCGATATGCTGGTATGTGAGTATTGTTTTTATTGCTAATGCCACATGTTTATGTGTAGACGAAGCTGTATATTACAGGAAGAAGGATGGGGAGAGGGGGAGAGCTATGAGCCTTATTGAGCGTATGTGCTTGTGTTTGAGAGAGGGGGGAGTTTGTGCTAAAAAATCTTGTATGATAAATTTATGTCATGTTGAAGGAAAAAAATATGAAGGACAGAATTTAATAGGAAATTGGTGAAAAACAAGATGGAAAAAGAATCTTGAACAAAGCACTTGTAACAAGATTTCTTAGTAGTCTTCTTGCTTTGGTGCATTTGGACTACCAGAAACACTTTTCTTAGGATATAATGACTAGCTGTGAGAATAACTGAGGCTGCATCTAAATCTTTTTCCAACCTAGAATCTGCTGCCAAAGAAGAAGAAAAGTACATTAAAACAATTGTTTTTGATTTTGGTCTGAGTTCAAGAAATAGTTACTCATAACAAAAAACAGTTTCTATCTACTGTTTGAGTTTTTTTTTTAAGGACTTTATACCTAAAGACATGTCTTCATTTCAAAATTTCAAAGTAAGGCAATGGCTACTCTTCATATATAAATTATTACTTTTATGAAATGCTCAAATGTACTACAAAATATCTTAACATTGCGAGATAAAGATATGCTATTATTAGGCACAATCAGATATCACAACAGTTTTGACTATATAAATGTCTGGACTGCATCTTACGAGCATTTAGCATAAGCATGTTATGAACACACTTAATACTGGATTGGCGGTTGATAGGAACCTATTATTCATGTTTCTTCTTTTTTTGACTTTATAAATGCTACTTTCGCTTTTAACATTTAGAAAACTGCATGAGCAGGTTGAGCTTGCTCGAAAGTATGAAGATCTTGAGATTTTCAAGAATGATACTCATCCCCAGTTTTCATTAATCAAGGTGAGGAACGAGGCCTCTTTATTTCTTCACCTATATCATTTTGTGATGCTTATTTAATTGAACTTTTGTTTCATATATTTTAGAAGGAAGTTGTTAAGTCAAGAAATAAAGATCTTGTTCAGCTTTTCGAATTTGGAGTTGGTGTGCATCATGCTGGCATGCTACGTGCTGATAGAGGTCTTACTGAGAGGCTTTTCTCTGATGGAATCTTGAAGGTAAAGCTGATTCAACTTTTACTTCAAGGTTGGTCCTTATGAATTTTATCTTACCAAGTTTTCATAGAATTGCCATTATCCATTTAGGTACTTGTTTGCACAGCTACTTTGGCCTGGGGTGTTAATCTGCCAGCTCACACGGTTGTCATCAAGGTTTGTGAGTAGCTTCATGAACACATCATTCATTTTTCTTTACATGGCAGAGCTTTAGTCGTTGCATCATCAGTTCAACTTTCAAGCATTAATCTTTCTGATGTCCCTAGTGAAGAAAAAGTGGAGTATGATTTTGCTATGGATAAAACATTTTGTCCTTTGTAGGATGTGTACCCCTTCTTTTGAAGTTTTTGATGTTAGTTACTAATTCAAACAAATTCTACACATTGATCTTGTTGTAGAAATTAAATACATTATCATGGGGTGGTCTTTGCCTTTTGGCTTCTTTAGTAGTTATCCTATATACGTTGCCATTTTACTTTAGTTTGGATGCTGACACTAAAGAGTTGCTTTTGCCATGCTTCTGAAAATTGAAATCTAGTCTAATATTTCCTTTCAGTCAGCTACTATATTTTCTTAATCTTGACAACCTGTTATCTAGAACCTGTGCACAAGGGCCTTTCCTTCCATGAGGTCAAGCAGCAATCTTTGTTAAACAGATGGTGATAATAAGTAAATCTTGTTAATGGCTATGGATTGACGTTGTATTGATTTAAGAATCACTTATGTGCACTTACTTGTTTCTAGCTTGGAAGATATGGGAGACCTCGGTCTTTTTTAGTCATTCTTCCAAAACTACTTTTTTACTTAAGAGTAGAGAGACAAGTGGATGTGTTTGATGCAACAGTATCACAGAAAATATATTGCAAAACTGATCTTTTTGACTTTTGATAACAAAATTCATTTTGGAACATCCAAGAAGGAGCATAGACACTTAAATTGGGATGGCAGGAGTACATATAATGTTATGAGTTTTTATAGCAAGACACATTTCTTCTTGCTTTATTTTCTTAGTTTTCTAATTTTATCTGTCTGGTATCATCTTCCAGGGGACTCAATTATATGATCCAAAGGCTGGTGGGTGGCGAGACCTAGGCATGCTAGATGTCATGCAGGCAAACCCTGTTTTCTCTTAAGACATGAATTTAGAATGGGCTGATAGTTTTTTTTTTTTTTAATTTCTGATTGTCTCATGAAGTTTCTGTTTTAGATATTTGGAAGGGCAGGCCGACCTCAGTTTGACAAAAGTGGTGAGGGCATCATAATTACATCTCATGACAAACTAGCCTACTATCTACGATTGCTGACAAGTCAGCTTCCTATAGAAAGTCAGGTACTTACATTTACTATGATGAACTTGAGGATTTTAACACAATTTATCTGATACATATGCACTCCTTCCCTTCTTAATGTCAAAAGACCATTCGTGCACGTGAACCTCCTTACTTCAAAGACGATCATAAAATTTGGATTATGTCATTGATGTGCATGCATAGTGATTATAACAACTGTCAATCTGGTAGACTACAAATTGCAACTGGTGTAGTAAAAAACACTTATTACACCAGCGGAAGCTGATCTACAAAATTTGAGGTTTATGATATATTTCTAGTATTCAGTTTCTGTTTGTTTTTAATATTTCTTTTGATTGCAGTTTATTAGGTCGCTGAAAGATAATTTAAATGCGGAGGTAGCATTGGGTACTGTAACTAATGTCAAGGAGGCTTGCGCATGGCTTGGGTACACCTATCTATTTATCAGGATGAGGTTGAATCCTCTGGCATATGGCATTGGATGGGATGAGGTACTTAATATTTTTGTTACTTGTATTTTTTGATTGAAATTTTGCATTATTTATGGATAGATCCTCACAAATTTAGATCTGCAAATGGAAGATCTTTATATATCTCTGCTTTCCACCCTTTGTTTCATTTGATTTTCTGTTCTTAGTTAGTTGATGATAACTTAATGAAAATATTTTTGGCTCCTGGGAATTTTAGGTTTGTGAGGATGTGACAAGTGCCATTTTCTTGGGGTCCTGGCTTATTGATGCTTAGGGTGTTCTCATTTACTTGGCGATTGGCATTTTGCTGGATACTTTCCAGGGATTTTAGATTGTGAGGCTGGAGACGAATGCCTTTTCTTTGAGGGGAGGGGGGTGGGGAGGAAGGGGGCAAGGATAAGGGCTGTTTTATGTATGCAGGGTGTTACTTTTTGCTTGACTTTTAACTTAATTTCTTCTACTGTTATGAAAATGTTCTTAGATTTTTGCATGGCCTGATTCTAAAGCTGCTCTTTTAGAGGGTGTTTCTACATTGAAATTGTTGTGCTTTTGTGTTTGGCAGGTTATAGCAGATCCTTCTTTGGGTTTAAAGCAAAGAGCTCTGGTAACAGATGCTGCACGTGCACTAGACAAAGCTAAAATGATGCGTTTTGATGAGAAAAGTGGGAATTTCTATTGTACAGAGCTTGGTCGAATTGCAAGTCACTTCTACATTCAATATTCTAGTGTTGAAACTTACAATGAAATGCTGAGACCCCATATGAATGATAGTGAGGTAATTTGTTATGATACTGTGCATTTTACATATTTCTATCAGTTGATGCATTATCTGCCTCTTTTCCTTTTAGTTTTATGTTTTTTTTTTGGTCATTTTCTCTACATTGTTACTCTACCTGAATTTTTTTATAAACTATAGTATGCTAATACAGGGATTGCAGATATCAATGCTTTAGTTTTCCACAATAGTCCGATGATGATCAATCTTTTAGTTAGGGTTACTGTCCTGTGATGCAGTTTCTACATTCGCTTAAGACTAAGAGGCTTAATATATGACTTATTATTTTCTTCCTCTTGCCACTCTGCTATTGCTATAGGTAATTGAAATGGTTGCCCATTCTTCTGAATTTGAAAACATTGTTGTTCGAGAAGAGGAGCAAAATGAACTAGAGATGCTAGCACGCACATCATGCCCATTAGAAGTTAAGGGCGGTCCTTCAAATAAACATGGAAAAATTTCAATTCTCATTCAGGTATTCACTTCTTGTTCAGCAATCAATGCTGCTTATTGTTAGTTGCCACATGAAACAATTTGTAAAATATCAAGACTAATGCCATGGTTAAGTAATTTGCAGCTATACATATCACGTGGCTCTATTGATACTTTTTCATTAGTATCTGATGCTGCATATATAAGTGCTAGTTTGGCTCGTATCATTCGTGCTTTGTTTGAAATATGCTTGCGCAAAGGCTGGTGTGAGATGTCATTATTCATGTTGGAGTATTGCAAGGCTGTGGATCGCCAAATTTGGCCTCATCAACATCCACTTAGACAGTTTGATAAGGATCTTTCACCAGAAGTTTGTCCTAGACACTTTCTAAATTGATTGCTCGAAGGACTCATTGTAAACTTTTCTGATGATCCATCTTTACTGGTTCAGATATTGAGGAAGCTGGAAGAACGAGGTGCTGACTTAGATCGCCTTCAGGAGATGGAAGAAAAAGACATTGGTGCTCTGATTCGTTATGCACCTGGAGGAAGGGTACATCTCTTTAATGGCACTTGTTGTCTAAATTTTTCCATCTGAATGATAATCCAGACATTTTAACATTTTTCTTTCTCTTGGGATTTTGGAAGTTGGTTAAGCAATATTTAGGATATTTCCCTTGGATCCAGTTATCAGCGAATGTAAGTCCAATAACCAGGACTGTTTTAAAGGTAACCATGCTTTGAACTATTATTTTTCTTTAGCATAAATTCTGAAGAGAAAAGCTTTTCGGTTGTAGTTTTCTCTTTCAATGTGGTGTTATTGTATGAAAATAAATTCCATTTTTCAGGTGGATTTGCTTATATCTCCTGACTTTATATGGAAAGATCGATTTCATGGTGCTGGACAGCATTGGTGGATACTTGTTGAGGTGCTAACTTGCAAGCCCTTCACTTGGTTGTTACATTTTTAGAGAAAGATGGCATATTTGTCTGATTTGATTTCTTTCAGTTGTTAGATGATAAAGGAACATGAAATTTCTTATGCTACTGTGAATTTCTAAAATGTAAAATTAATGTACCTCAACACATTAATAATTTATTTCACTTCATTGTTTAGTGGCTGTTTGTTGTCTATTTTAATGCATGTGGAGATTTTACTTGATATGGCTTGATGACCTTGCTTTATACTCCCTGGGTATGTGTGTTTTGGAAACATAAACTTCCCTCTGTCATTCCATATGCTAGTGTATTAGGATTTGATATCAGTTATAAACTTCATTTTCACTGATTGGATCTCTTACCTTATCACTATTCATTTGAACCATCGGTGTAAAGTTTTGTTGCTTGTTTGCCTTGTTATTTTGAACAAGTTATGGCTTTGTGCATCTTTTCGATACTGTGATATGTAGAGTTTTGGAATATCTGATTTAATGGAATACTTTGAATAGGACTCTGAGAATGATCACATCTACCACTCAGAGCTTTTTACACTGACGAAGAAGATGGCTAGAGGAGAACCTCAGAAGCTTTCCTTTACTATACCAATATTTGAACCACATCCTCCTCAGTGCTACATTCGTGCTGTTTCTGATTCTTGGTTGTATGCTGAGGCTTTCTATACCATATCATTCCAAAAGCTAGCGCTTCCAGAGGTTTCCTGTCACTTATATCTGAAACGTTTGTTTGAGCAGTTTTTGTCTTGTTTATTTCTTTACAAAAGCCTGTCTGATGTAAAGCTTATGCTTCATTCAGGCTCGTACCACTCATACAGAGCTTCTCGATTTGAAGCCTCTTCCTGTAACTTCACTAGGCAACAGCACTTATGAGTCCTTGTATAGCTTTTCACATTTTAATCCGATACAGACACAGGTTTGCTTTAGCCAATTTACTTTAGGTTTTGTTTATTGCTGCCTTTTACATCTACCTTTTAACCATACTAATCTTCCTTCAAAATGTAATTAGTTTCTTTTGCTCCTATCATGTCAGATCTTTCATGTCCTGTGTCACACAGATAATAATGTTCTATTAGGAGCTCCTACTGGTAGTGGGAAAACTATATCTGCAGAACTTGCTATGCTGCGCCTCTTCAATACTCAGCCTGATATGAAGGTATGAATGCTAATGTTTTTAATGACATCATAAAAGAGACTGGTATAGCATGATAGGAAGGACAGAAAAAGGTAAAAAAGAAAGGATAGCATGAAGAGGGTTTTTTGCTCTTATTCCTGTTGCTGGCCAGCAGGGGAATTCTAGCGAAGGTAAATAGTCTGTAGATTTATCACTCTAATGCCTTGCCAAATGAATAGTAAGTCATTTATCGGATTTGAGTGTAGCTAAAATATTCTGGCATATGCAGTAGATTAATCACAACCAACTGAAACAAAAGGCACCTTTGCAGCTAACCAATTATGTTCTCTATCCATGCTCATATAGTAGTTGGCATACCCCTTCTAATTGTATAATAAGAAAATTTTCTGCATTCATTCAGCTAATTGAACTTTTGGTGTTGATCTCTATTCCGCTTCTGTGACATTCTTTTGTCCTTCATATCCTGAAGTTTGGTGACTGACTGCAGGTTATCTACATAGCACCTTTGAAGGCCATTGTACGGGAAAGGATGCATGATTGGAGGAAGCGTTTTGTCTCTCAGCTTGGGAAAGAGATGGTAATGATATTATTTTGTATTCAGATAGATAGATAGATACATCTGCATACGCATACACATACAATTTTCAGGTTATGCACTTGCATGGATGAAACTATTTATATATGCATATTTTAGTACACTGGTAATCAATGATGGTCTGTAAGTGGAGGCCTCCCAAAAAATTTTGGAAACCCTTATATGTACTTATGTCAAGACAAATAGATTGGAAGCAAAGTGATTGTATCTGCTATTGAAGCATGATAACGGACTCTACTTGACATGGATAGCTGTGAAGGTTCCACAATTACCTTTGTTAAGACAAATTTATTTTAGCAAGATAATTCTGACTCAATGGCTGACCTTAATATAAACTATATACCATATACCATAATTATTTCATATATATATTTAAATTAAATAGATTGGCTCTCACATTTAAATTGTTATTTGTTAATTTTATTTTTTATTTTTAACTTAATTTTATGCATTTTTATTTAAGAGGAATTAAAATCATATTATAATTTATCTATTTATTGTACCCACAATCATTATTAAAGTAATAGATTTATCAAAGATATTAATTCACCCTCATACACTTTAAGAAAAGCAAATTGACTTTCTGATTTTCTCGACAAGGTTTCTTCGACCTCGTTCAAAAAGTGTATTGTTTTTCTTTTTAGCTGAACACTTACCTTCTTATATCTTTGTGATCCTTTTCAATTTTTTTCTGTTTCATAAAACCTCAAATGAACCATGTTAATTGTTTGAAGTTTTTTGTTTTTTTGAAGTATCTTTGTTCGATACATATGATAAACGTGGGTATATAGGTTGGATAGTCCAAATATATGAAAAAAACTTAGAAAAAACAGTATATCCGTATTGCATACATACTGTATCTGACACTGTCAAGCCTGAGTAACATAGCAAATAAAAAGTTTACAGAATTTTAGTCAGCTCCTCCAAAACCAAATGACAAGATCTGCCACTGCTGGTAATGGTTTTATTTCGAAAGTTACTGATGTTACCTTGCTGTTCTTTTAAGGTTGAAATGACTGGAGATTATACTCCAGATTTGATGGCCCTTTTGTCAGCTGATGTTATTATATCTACTCCAGAGAAGTGGGATGGCATTAGTCGGAATTGGCATAGTCGAAGCTATGTCACAAAGGTTTACTCATAACTTTTTCTTCTTGTTATTTGTCCTTCTAAAGATACTGCAAATCTAAGCTGTGTACCCATATGATAAGTTCTGGTGGCTGGGAATAATGTCTTATATCTGATCAATAGGTTGGACTTATGATATTGGATGAGATTCACTTACTGGGAGCTGATCGTGGCCCCATCCTTGAGGTATTTATCTTGTATCTACTACAATATTCTTCTTACTGGGTGGTTGGCCTGCATACGGAATAACTTTTCTATTGCAAAAGCAAAAGTAAGATGATTGGCTCTCAAATTTTAAAATATTCAGCTTATGTGGGAAGCCCATTTAGGCTTTTAGATAAAGCTATAAATCAAAGCTTCATCAAATAGTGCTAATGTGTGGTACCAATATTTGATGAATTATCATACATGCTCACTTAATGTTAATAAATTCATAAAATTATAAGGGGAATTATATTATTTCCCATTCATCTTTTCTATTTTTTCCAAATTTTCTATTTATTTCATTTATGTTTTATTAACAAAAATATCTCTTTGTTTTATTTATTTCTTTCACTTATACATTTGTGATGTAGTTTAATAATGTTGGGTCTTTTATTTTTTTATTATTAAAAATAAACAGAAATACTATTAAATAGTTTTTACATTCTATAGAACTTCCACATTTGCTATCTTATCTTCTCTTTACAACATTATTTAGAACAACAAGAAGCACCAACCGAGCCAAACAGGCCAGTAGTGAAGTTAGGTTATAATTAAATCAATATTCTCAAAACACAGAGGAAGTATTGTCATAACAAGGAATACGAACCGTGGCAAAAGTAGCCTAGAAAATAAAAGTTGTTTTCTTTGGTCATTTGACCTATGTCCTTTGGAGAGATGGTATAGGGATTGACTATAAAAAGGTTAGAAAATGCAAATACTTTTGGCCTTTCAAACCCTAATCTCAATTCACCAAAAACTCTTTTAAACACTCTAATTTTAACAAGAGTATAGGATTAATAAAATTGTGTTAATTCATTTAGTGTGTCCTAGAGAGTGATTGTTGAAATTTTCCTTGCTTATCACCAGGATTGAGAGAATAACTTAAAGACATACTCCATAAGGTTACTTGATTGTCAAGTGCTCAAGCATAACCATTGTTGGAGCACATTATTTTATGTATTTATTTAAATATTTTAACTAATTAATTATTATATAATTATATAAATTTATTTGTTATCTTAAATGAATAAATAATTTGAAAACCTTTAAAATAACAATTGAAAAGTATCCTAACAAAATGAAAATAAAAAAATGGGAGAGTTAACAAAAATAAAAAAAAAAATTAAAAACTTTTGATTAAAAAATAAATTAACTAAATGACCCCTAAATTTTGTATGCTAGATGTCAGAATGACCCATGAAAATAAGCAGATAATTTTGATAATCGAAGGGAAGAAATTCATTTGATTCCTCATTAAGTGGTCAAAAGGAATAAATTATCGAAGAGAGCATCTGAAAGTTTTGTTGGTTTGCTTTTAGAATTGATCAACACTTGTTTCATTGTAAATAGAAGTGAAGGCCATAGGATTATAGGTTTGTCGTTACGTGAAAGCTGAAGTTGTAAACAATCTGATATGGCTTCCAATTTGTAGTTGTTCATAATTTTTGTTAATGGCTTTAGAATTTGTGGGTTTTTTGAACTACTCACTACATTGATTCTGGAATGATCTGAGCTGGACCTGGTTGTGGATATGAATCATACTGGAAACCATGTTAATGTCTTAAATAGGCACAGTAGAAAATGTCATATAGCTGATTGCACCTGGTGAGAAAACACTTGGTTATCTTTGTTGAATCCAACCTGATTAGAAGATGCTAGGCCCTCATCAGGCTTTTTAATCTGCTGCTATCAATTCAAAATATCTTTAAAAATTGTAACTATTATCTTTTTAATTGTTTGGATACAGTTCTGCATTTAATTTCATGTGAACTTGTAGAACATCATCTCATCTGTGAAAATTATGTTTCAAGGTTATTGTCTCAAGAATGAGATATATATCATCACAAACAGAGCGTGCAGTACGGTTTGTTGGCCTTTCTACAGCTTTGGCAAATGCGGGGTATGTACATTTTATGCTTCCTTCAACTTTTAGTATACCTTGCTTCATCTGTTGCACCCCACTTATTTTATTTTATTTTTATTTTAGAATATTACAACTGTTGAAAGCTTGAAGCTACTTGGTGCAACAGTGCCAATTTATCTCTTTGCACTGTTGTCAATGTCACCTTTTGGATTCAAGGATTATTGTTGCATTTTTATATCTATCTAGACGTGTGTTCTGTAAAATTATTATTTTCTCAGAACACCTGTCAACTAAACGTATTTACCAAGAATTTCCAACTATTGATGTTTCCTTATCCCTTTCAATGCATTTAAACCTTCTTTCCATGCTGAGTCTAAAAAATAAAAGAAAACCTTCTTTCCATGGAAGTATTATTTTCTTGAAACAAATATATCTGGTGCATACTTAAACTTTTTTTGTTGTTTGATTCAGAAGATCCGTAACTTTCTGCATCCATTTTGAGTGAAATGAATTTGTTCATCTGTTCTTTTTTTTTTTTTTTTTACACGGATGGGTATTCATTGGTATATTTTATGAACTAAAACTATTCAAGTTTAACCTGGAAACCTCGAGTAGTCAATTTGTATTATGAACAAATTGAATTGGCCTTGGATGCTTCATTATCACCCTTACTGTACAGGCCATACAGCTATAAATTTTCAATTAGAGCACCTAGACCAAGGACATATCGAATGTAGCTTGTCCTTTTATAAATTTCTATAACTTAAGACAAAACAGATCCTTAATGAATCAATTGCTGTTCAAGGAGAACATATATTATCTTATATCATTCTATTGATTGGTTTTAGCTGCAAATAACTTACACATTGGGGAGGTATTTTGTGATAGTTTTGAGAAAGTTTGCCTAATTAGGTTTATGGCTGCCTATGGCTTTGATTGGGGTTAGGATTGGGGTTTGCAGGTCAACTGGTTTGATTCAATTATGACTGGATCACAAAAAAAAAGCTCAGAATTGAAGGAAAAATTTTGCTGGCATTCAGCCAGAACACTAGAATAATGCAAGGGGTTTGACTCCTGCAAAACACTTGTGCTACCAAAATGGGGATAAGAGAGTTTAGGCATTCGCATTTTTATATTTATGAGGTGCAACTTGTTTAATATGTGATTAATTTAGTTATATAGGTACCAAGGTGTTTGCCACATAAATTTAGCTGGTGGATTCTAAACGTTGTTAGGCTTGGTGTTTTTTTTTCTTTCTTTTGGTGCATTTGAGATACATTATTTTTCTCTATAACCTATATTATTGTTATTATTATTATATTCTTTTCTAATGTTCTTTTCTTTCAGCAATTTGGCTGATTGGTTGGGTGTTGGTGAAATTGGACTCTTCAACTTTAAACCAAGTGTGAGGCCTGTACCTCTTGAAGTTCATATCCAGGCAAGTTTCATGCATTGTGTCTTAAAATTTAGGTTAACATTTTTATAAAATCTTCTTGTATGCACTGAAGTGCGATACATAAATAAAATTTTATGGATGAGGATTAGAATGAAAAAAAAAAAATCCTATAAATTTCTTTATCAAATAGAAAAAGAAATGCAATTTTTAAAAGTATTTCCCCCAAAGTATCTGATTATGATTTGAGATCATATCTGTAACAAAATGAGAGGATTTCCAGTTATAAGCACTTCTGATAAGTGTTACTATGCTGTTGGCCGCATAAACTTGTTGGTTGGTTGGTGTTCGTATCTTTGATGCTTTATTTGTTAAGATTTAAGGCAAATTCAAAGGTCCCATTGTGTTAGAAAATTAGAGCGTCATCTTACCCCAATCATAGCACTATGGAGGGGCTTAGGTAGAATACATGAGTAGAAAGGGCTGCAGTTGGGGCTGAAATTGAGTAACACTTTTTTGCAAACGGTTGGTGTTGGGCTTGTCGAAAAGTTTGGCTCTGCAAGCTTGAGTTAGATATTGGAGCTTCTTAAGTTAAACTTGCTGAGCTTGATCTGATAGTATTTGGTTCAAATGCCACAAGATGAGGTTGTTTAATGGTATGTTAATGACTTGTTTTCAACTTATATATATATATATATATATATATATATATAGACTCCCTTACAAATATAGTTATATGTCTTTTATGATTATGACTTGATTATTAGTCTAAGTTTCAGTATTGGCTCACACTTAATCAGCAACTATTGGATAAAAAAGTTGATCTGAGTCCAGCTCAATTTTTATGAACTGTTCTTCTATGAAGCTCGAAAAAAAAGTATGAGCTTTAGCATGAGTTTATTGATCTATCATGTGCTGCCTAAAGCTTCTCCAGCTTCATGATTCCACTTCTAGACTTAATTGACCATTTGCTTAAGTGACCTTGTGTATAACTTGCCACTGATGTATTAAATAGACACGCTGTTTTGACATCTTGAGAATGTGTGTTACTTGCCACTGGCGTATTAACTAGACTCATTTATATTTGGACCTTTTGATAATTTGTTCAACCTAGGTTTTGTGCAAATATTGGATAGGGTAGTGCTTCATTTCATTTTCAAAATACCTTTTCTGGTTGATATGAAAGTGAATAGGAGTCTTACAATTATCTTTTCACTTCTGAGCTGTCACTTTTGGAACAGGGATATCCTGGAAAGTACTACTCCCCAAGGATGACTAGCATGAACAAACCAGCATATGCTGCAATATGCACCCATTCACCGACGAAACCAGTTCTTATTTTTGTTTCATCTCGGCGTCAGACAAGGCTCACTGCTTTGGACCTTATTCAGGTGACATTGTATTGCATTTGGAATGTGTATGGTTCCATGGCTGTCACACTGATAAATTTCTCTGTTTTGTTTGAACTGAAGTTCGCAGCATCGGATGAAAATCCAAGGCAATTTTTGAATATGGTAGAAGAAGCTTTGCAGATGGTACTGTCCCAAGTCACTGATCAGAACCTGAGACACACCTTACAGTTTGGCATTGGGTTGCATCATGCTGGGCTGAATGACAAAGATAGATCTCTGGTTGAGGAACTTTTTGCAAACAACAAGATTCAGGCACTTCTCCATCACCTGAGCAGTTTTTCACTTGGAAAAAATATAAATTTTAAGATTAATGAATTTTTCTTTTCCAAATACAGGTTTTGGTTTGTACAAGCACATTAGCTTGGGGTGTAAATCTTCCGGCCCATTTGGTCATTATCAAGGTGAGGGAAACATTAACATGGTGTGCTTATATGCATGCATGCTTGCTTTCTTTTTTCTTTCATAAAGGTTTTACTTGTTGGAAAGTCCTGGAAGTATTATCTAGTTTTCAGGTTAAAAATTTCAAGAATTTAAAGGATAATTGTCATTTTGATTTTGGTATACTTGCATTGAAAGTCCGGGAAGTATTATCTGGTTTTTCAGGTTAAAAATTTCACAAATTTAAAAGATAATTGTCATTTTGATTTTGGTCTATATCTTGAAATTGAAAATTTTGTCTTGAGTTTCCTATGATATTTTTAAATTTTCCTGCATGAAAACACTTATTTGAAATTTGAGTTGGAACTGTTATTGGGCTGAGCTGAGAATGCTTTGTGTGACCAACAATATAATTGTACTCAGATCATGAATCTCAAATCAGCTGGAAAGAAATTATTTTTTCATCTTTAGTTCATTGCTATGTACAATATCCCTAAGAAACAATGGTGATGCACACATATGTGGGATCTGGACTAGTAGAGATGACAGTCTGCATTGTAACATCAGCTGTTAGAGGTTTTTGGCTAGGTCTTTGAAATTTTCAGTCTTCGGTGTATGTTGTTGAGATTTTTGTTGTCTTCATGTATAAATGTTCTCTATTTAACGATATTCCCAAATATAAATTTAGGAAGCAAGTTACCCTTGGTGTAAAGCTTGACATAAAAGGCTTAACTCTTTATTTTTGTTGTATTTTAGATATTTATACTAAATCATGCAGATATAGTGGGTGGGAAAATGGGAGAAAATTAAATAAATGAAGTAAAAAGGTTGTTTTATCCTATGTGAGATACTTAAAATCAAGACAAAATATATTTTTGAATATTGCACAACATAAAAGCATAGGGGTAAAAAAATGGCATGTAAAATCATTAGTCTGTTCATGTAGCAATGATAAGGGATGCACTTGTGTTGTTTGCATTGGTATGTGAGTCACCCACACTAGGTAGGTCTTTGGCTTATATAGGTTGATGGTATGTTCATTTAATAGTTTAGTTTTTCAGATTGAGGCCTAGGGCTGTTACAATTGTCATATAAGGACACCGTTTGCTGGCTGATTGCATGATTCAATTGGATCCTCAGCATGAGCTATATTATTCCTGTATGCTTTAATATATTTTGACTTAACATGATGTGGGCTGAAGTAATGCTTTTATCCTTTGTTGAGATAGATTATTCCTTTTCCCCTTGGATGTTACTAATTTAACAAATGTCATTTTAATGTCACAGGGAACAGAGTATTATGATGGGAAAACAAAGAGATATGTTGATTTTCCCATTACAGATATTTTGCAAATGATGGGCCGTGCAGGCCGTCCGCAATATGACCAGCACGGGAAGGCAGTCATTCTTGTTCATGAACCCAAAAAGAGCTTCTACAAAAAGGTCAAACAAAATTAAGTTGCCATTTTCTCTGTTAATTTGACTACATTCTTTATGTTCTTTATGGGAACAGAGTGGCTGGCCTAACTGTTTCTCATTTTAAACATGCAGTTTCTTTATGAACCATTTCCGGTTGAGAGCAGCTTGAGAGAGCAGTTGCATGATCACATGAACGCCGAGATTGTTTCTGGAACTATTTGCCGTAAAGAAGATGCTGTGCATTATCTTACTTGGACCTACTTGTTCCGCAGACTGGTATGCTTTTGGGTATCATCACTAAAAACAGAAAGAAACATGGTGTGATATTGTCATGGTGGTTTACACCCCTTAGCTGCTTGCAAAGCAATGTGTTTTACCACTGCTTTCCTCTTAGTAATTTTGTGTTATCATATCCCACATGTTTATACCATATTGATTCCTGCATGTTTATGCTGTTTGTGGTTTTCTAGTAATAATTGTATAAATGAAGGGAAGCCTCTTAAGTGGAGAAAAATGAAAAATCTTGTATTTTTTTTCTTGATTATATGGATCTAAAGAGAAATGGAGTAAATTTTCAAGATACTGCTTTCTGGGCCATTTCCTGGACCCAACACCACTCTTTTTGATACCTTTCTTTTCTGGGGAGGAGGGCTTTGGTTACTCCAAATGTCAAGACACCCTCAATATCAATGTTACTTGTTCTGTTTTATTGACATCCTTTATTTATTTACCTTCAAGAGTTCTAATGGTTAAATGTATGTTTAGATGGTTAATCCTGCCTACTATGGCTTGGAGAGTGCAGAAGATGAAACAATAAGTTCCTACTTGTCCAGGTACCAAGATGCTTAGCAGAACTCTCAGCACCTTTCCTGCTAAGATAAATCCTTTTCCTTTTTACTGCTGTGCTGAGTATAATTATCTTTGACAGACTGGTGCAAAGCACCTTTGAGGATCTAGAAGATAGTGGGTGCATCAAGATGACAGAAGACAATGTAGAGCCTATGATGTTGGGTACAATAGCATCTCAGTATTACCTTAGCTACATGACCGTATCAATGTTTGGGTCAAACATTGGGTCAGATACATCTCTTGAAGTAAGTAAAAACAGTGGTTTGCTGACATGATATTGGCATATTTTTTGCTACTCTAATTGCAGTACTTTTTTTAAATATTTATATAATAGGTGTTTTTGCATATTTTGTCGGGTGCCTCTGAATATGATGAACTTCCTGTGCGGCATAATGAGGTAATTTCATGTCTCATACTTATCTTCTTAATCATTTGTGTGGTTAAGCAGTTACAAGCTCAGAAGAGCACAGTTTAACACAAAATTACAGAGGTATCATGGCTTTTTTCCTGTAATATGTTTCCCATCACATTTACTAATGACCTTATGTCTCTTTGAGGTTGTATCTGGCTCAGAAATTGGCAAACCCTCTCCCTCTCTCTCTCTCTCTCTCTCTCTCTCTTGTGTTTCTAATTGCCCCTGTTGGGCCTTCTTTCTTTTGTCCTTGTGCTTGTAATCAATGCCTTCATGATAATGACTTTGTTTTTACCTTTTCGTAGAAGTATTCGATAGAATGTCTGGTTGTGTATCTATCATTTATTATCATTTTCTGGTACAGTATAAAATACCGCAATCGGGTAGTTGCAGGAAACAATTAGACTAAATCCTTCGTGTTAAAGTACAGAGTATTGGGGGAACATGTCAGTGTAAACAGTTCTATAAATGTGTTCTCTAAATCAAGACATGTATATTAGGAAAATGACATAAATCCGAGTATAGACCTATAAACAAGAAAAGAAAGAAATCCCTGAATGGAATTTTTTCAGGAAAACAAGAACAGTAGATGCCCTCTGAATTTTCACTATGGAATAAGTTGTTTAGACCAAGGAATTCTAATAATTGATGCTTTGTTAAATTTTATACTAGATCTTTTACTTGTGTTAATTATTGAATACTCACTCAGTGCCATTTTCTTAATCCATCTTTTTTTTTGAGATGTACAAAACTCTCTAACCTCTTTCATTTTGGAGCACTGAATACTTTTAATTTTTGCAAGAAACTTTTCTTTCTTCTTTTATTAGCATTAAAACCATTAAGCATTAATATTATAAAAAATTTAAGATTCCAATGCAAAAAAATTTTTTTTTTTTGCTAATCTCTATGCCAAGTGAGACTGCATGAAAAGAAAGGGGGTGTGTCATTTTTCTTCTCAACTCATGGATTCATAGACGCATCAATTGTTTAAAATACATGTGTAAGATCTCCTTAGTAGTTGTCAAGGACTTCAGATCTTTCCTTACATTGAAAAAATTAAAGAATTTTGGAAGCCTAACCTTTTTTTAATGGTATAGAAATAGTTTTTTAGTTAGGTAGAGCATCTCCTGGTTAAGAGAAAAAGTACTTTATGCTTGACATCTGCTATCTTCTTAAGTGACCCATGGTAGAAGTAATATCATTATCTTCAAGCAGAGTTCTTCATGATAAGTTTTGTTCTTACTAATATATTAAAGTGATAAATGTTTAAGTTTGTGATATCTAGTGTCTTTTTTTAATGTCATGCCTTGTTGTTAATTCTGATCCAACGCCACAAGTACATCATATATGCCAGGTAATATGAGCTGTATAAAATTTATTATGCTTGAATTTTGAATTCTACATGATGGGAGAGATGAGATGTTTATCTTTACCTTGAATAAATTTGCTTTTGGATCTCAGGAAAAACATAATGAAGAATTGTCAAAGAGAGTGCGGTATGTGGTGGATCAGAATCGCCTCGATGATCCACATGTCAAAGCAAACCTTCTCTTTCAGGTCTGAGATATTTGTGACTTTACTTTTAACATGATTAGAACTGCCATTTTCATTTGTTTTCGACATACACAATGCTTACCCATTTAGCATGCGTGCACACAAACATACTAGTTCATCTTATTCATATATGTATTTCATCAATCTATTCATACATATACCCTCATTTTATCTTTACGTTACTCCCAATGTTCTTTGAATTTCCTTGTTTTATTTATTATCTAATCAATGCATGACTTCGGAGTTCAGGCACATTTTTCCCAGTTAGATTTACCGGTCAGCGACTATGTCACTGACTTAAAGTCGGTGTTGGACCAAAGCATTCGCATCATTCAAGCCATGATAGACATATGTGCCAATAGTGGATGGCTTGCAAGTTCGATTGCTTGCATGCATCTTTTGCAGATGGTCATGCAGGTATCTCTTTATTTACATATCTGATATTTTCCCCATCCCATAATGAAATTTAAGTTTGGGTTGAGTTGGTGCATGGTTCTGAACTAAGGGCTTGTATGGTGCTGTATGTTTTGCCTTCCAGTCATAGGTCTTTGAAACCTGTAGGGAATAACTCATATATAATTGGACGAGTCATTAGTTGCTTTGTTCTTTAAGTTCAGAGTCTATAAGAAATCAATAGAGCACAGTATATTTGGGTTCCTTTGGTCAGTTTAATAGTTTTAAGGATTTAGTTTATCATTCATTTCATTATTCTTGAAACATGATGTAAAATTGTAATGTGACAATTGAATTATGATTATAAAATATTCCCTTCCACGGTTATTCCAGATAAACCAGTGTTTTAAACTTTTAACCATGTTCTACCAATAACTAACAGAAAGCAAAGGTATTACAGCATTGATTCCTATGTTGGAAGGTGAACAGTAATTGTTTCTAAATGTTATATTTACTAATGTTAACAAAGCTTCTAATTCCAGTGTCCTCATAAGTTTTCTCATTTTCAAAAAAGTTGTTTAGATCAAAATATTGCTTTTCTCTGTCTTCGTTCTGACATCTCTTCTGTCATTTCAGGGTTTGTGGTTTGATCAGGATTCTGCCCTGTGGATGTTGCCATGCATGAATAATGAACTTGCTGGCTCATTGAGCAAGAGAGGAATTTCCAGAGTACAGCAACTATTTGATCTTTCTAAGGCGACATTGCAAACTGTGATTGGAAATTTCCCTGCATCAAAATTATATCAGGTGCACATTTTTGGAATATAATGTTAGATATAGTGTCGTATTGTATGAGTTGCATGATTTCACTGCTAAGTCTTATTATGATCTAGGTTCATTCATCCATTCCTCTCTCTGCTCCAAGTTTCTCTGTTCCTAGGTTGATATTTTAAAAAGTTTTTTAAAAGTTCCTCTTATATCTGAAGTCATCCAGGTTATCAACTTGTATTCTAATAAAATTCTTTCAAGCCTTGCTCAATGTTTCAGTAAATATTTAGAAAGTTGGTGCTTTGATGTTGGCCTCTAACTGTGAAAATGGTGTTGTTGCTTGAAATTTTTCTTGATGTGTGGATATACCCTCTGATTACCTGGTTGGTCCTGTGTTCTTTCTTTCATCAGGATCTGCAGCTGTTTCCCCGTCTACAAATCAAATTAAAACTGCTGAAGAAGGGCAAAGAGAGTGAAAAATCCCTCCAACTGAACATCAGATTGGAGCAAACAAATTTGAGGCGGAATGCATCAAGGGCATTTGCCCCTCGATTCCCTAAGGTAAACAGTTTTTGTTTCTTTAGTTTCATGTTTAGGAACACAAACTTAGCAAGATGTTCTGTTGCAGCTTAAAGATGAAGCATGGTGGTTGATTCTTGGTAACACCTCTACTGCTGAACTATATGCACTGAAGAGAGTTTCTTTCTCTGGTCGCTTAGTTACCCACATGGAGTTACCATCAGATGTGACCACGTTTCAGGTATTAAGGCCTTTAAATGCTCTCCTTTTGTGAAAAATAAAGTCATGTGCTTTTCACAGGATAAGTTTCTTACCTTAAGAGTTGTTTAGCAGTATATCAATTAGATTAGCATTTAGTGGAGAAGAATAGATGCATGACCTAGTAAGCATTCATTGTTTGATGTTGAAGGTTGAGGTGCATATTCACTAATTTGTAAATGTTTGTTTGGTGATATATAATGCACACACACACACACACACACACACACACACACACACAACACACACACACACACACACACACACACACACACACACACACACAATGTTTTTCCTGGTTTATTAGATTCTTAAAGAAAATTGTTTAAGCCTATGAAATTTAAGCAGTTAATGGGTAAAGAATTGATAGCATGACTTACTATGTACCATTTGTGTTGGAGGCAGAGCATGTTACATTTTTATATGATTCGTAGAGGTGAAATTGATCTTCGAATGCGTGATCCACAGAATTAAATCTTTTAAGTTAATTGGAGACTGTTCTCTTTTCCAGGGGATGAAACTGATTATAGTTTCAGATTGCTATCTTGGTTTTGAGCAAGAACACTCCATTGAAGAACTTGCTGCATAATGCTTGTATGTGGGAATCAAGATTCATCAAATTCACCATCTAGAGTAAGTCCGCATTACTATCTTTTTCCGAATCTGGACTGATATCCAGAGAAACAGCTGCGTGCTCTCCTTTCTCTCTCAAGGCATACTTCTAAAGTCTTTTTATTGGCAGTTTCGATTCATCGAACCTAAGTTGACAAGCCTCTGCCGATCCTGATGATACATACCTCAAAAGTGTATGAAATTATTGATAGGTAATAACGTTTTTGCTGTAGTTTGTATAGCTTTTGCCATATGACATGGAATTTTGCAAACTTAACTATAATGCTGTAATCCTCCATTGCCATATTTGGTACCTGAAAATTGTAGATATGAGTTCCAATTTTTTAAGTGATTTGGAGTTTTTATTTTCTGCTTTTTGGAATATTTATCTGGAGTGGTGATTTAAGACCTCTTGCCAATCAAAAGTGCGTATTTGGACCTCATTATCATGCTTAAGAAAAAGAAAAGAGAAAACATCTGGGGTCAGTTAGCTTGGAAACAAATTTAACATTGCAGTTTCTAGATCTTTTTCTAGTTCTTTTTACGAATTTTAAGACACATTATCAATTGGAAAAAAAAATGACAAACTTTTTTAGCATATATTCAAATGTTTTCCGAAAATACATTCATGATGATATGGTGCCCCTTTTTTACACTGGTAATTTCGATGCACGTTTAATATTGATACAATTGTTAAGCATAAATTAAATTCTGAGTATCAGCGATATATTTATTTTCTCTAAAACACGAAAATTGTCATGTTGCATAAAACATAAAAATTATCATATTATAATTTATGTTGATATATTAAAAATAAAAAATATATATTTATTTTTATTAAATTTATGTATGATTTTTGTCAAAATTCATATTGTTTTTATCATATCCTGTCTGAATGCAGCAGATGCATTTTGCAAGAACATAAATCAAAGTTGAGGATACGAGGAGAAGATTAAAATTTATAGAGAACAGCTGGACTTTAAAAATATGTTGCCTTTAATTTTGAATTTATTTACAAAGTATGCAACCAATGGTCTTGGCAAGTTTTGTTACAATCAATCGCAGAGGGTAATCCACTAATCCCAATCTACATCAAAGAACCCAGCATCTCTCATCTCAGAGTAATATGCATTATCCAAAAGAAAATCTTCCTCCTGCTCATTAACAACATTCTGTGTTATTATTATTGCACAATGAGGGAGATAACCATAAGAGATCATTTACCAATTGTAGGGAAATATTACCTGGAAAAAATCAGCTAGGAATGTTGTATACAGGAAAGGGAGATAAAGCGAGTGATAGCACATAACCGTTAAATTGTACAACCTGCAGAAAATAAGTAGCATGTTAATATGCAAACCCTGATTCATGGTCTCTTTCCATTGTATATGGAACTTTGATGTATAATTACAGAGTATAGAATGCTTCAATCCAGAAGACAAAAATGAAAACATAACCTACCAAATGCCAAAGCCTATTCCAATAGCGGCAAGACCACAAGCAAACAATGCAATAGCATTGACAACAAACATGATAGCTACGTAGTTGTAGAATGCCGGTCTGGCTGCATAATTTGGAAAGAATGTTGAAGAGTTATAGAATGCTGGTGCAATCAAGAAAAGAATGCTGCTCTTTAAATTAACAATCTACTCACGGGGCAATTTCTCTCTCCATTTTGAGAAATGCACAAGCAAGATGAAACCATAAACTGCAGTAAGCAATAATTTGTGGATGATCCACAACCCCCACTTCATCCTATGAGTGCTTCCGACATCATCAATGAAGAGTGGGACCCCAAATCCAAAAATATAGATTGCCTGCAGAAAGAAGCATTTAAGAAAGAAAGATGAAAATGACAGCACATATAAAATTGCATATGATAATTGAAGAACAATCTACAAAATATAGAGCATGAAAAACAAGAAGGTATGTGCTTGTATATGTGCTATCAGTATAACCTCACAATGCAAGTCATGGAAACTAATAAACATATATCATTAATCCATGTTTTTGACATAGACAACTAATCTTGTAAACACTCAGTAAGGGTTTACTTTGAAAGTAAAAAAAGGATTGCTGCAACACCTGATGGGCCTAACTTCTTCTAGATCTGTACAGATAAGATAAAAGGTCATCCAAATATTATTACCCCACTTTAGGATTCTAAAGGTCAAAAATTGAATCCTCCCTTAGCTCTAGCTGGACTTCCTCAAATGTAGCAAAGAAAAAGGAAAAATCACTGGGTCTTGGTGTATGGGTTTTCTAAGAAGATCAATAAATTTGTAGTTCGATCTACATGGCTAAGAACAACTATCACAACCTAGAAGAATAAAAGGTGCTACCCTTTCTAGAAGTAAATTCTGTTTTAGAGAAATGAAGTTACCAAATGTGGTAGTAACTGATACCAGACTAACCAGAAAATCAAGTAGATTGATTACGTTCAGAGTATCAGCATAACTAAGCATCATGTCCTTGAAAACTATTACTCATATTATTTCACACATGAACACATCGTATTGCAGTAACAAGAGGCTGTTTAATATCTTAACATTCCATCACTGCTCCTTTTATTGCCATGCAATGAAGATTATGCCACATTTTAACATGGTCAACTGATATTGGGAGGTTACCTTGAGAAGCACATCAATGCCAATAATGATCCCTGAGATAGTGAAAGTACGTGCTAAAGCTTCCAGTCCACTCGCATAACTCTCCTGCAGTAAGAAACCCACCAAGCTGATTTCTAAACATAACAGACAGGAGGCGGTGAATAGTGACAGAAGATTCCAAGCAACCTCCCTTCCAGTAGCACATTGCCATGACTGCTTATTAATCAAGTTTAACAATCAGATCCTAAACGAAAGTAAGTCAGCTGAAAACAATAATCTAAATTTCAACCATAGTTGTTAAGAACATAAGATACTTGATACACCATACTATTAATCATCCAACTTTAAAACCAACTGTCAGTAAGTGGGGGGGTCCAACTTGAATATAAGAGTACAGGATATTGGAAATTTATTAGATGTGGGATAACACCACTTTTATAGGCTCCCATCACATGTAGGCGGAGATGAAAGAAGCCTATCACATGACAGATTTGGAAAGGGCAACAAAAAAAATCCTGATTCTGATACCATGCGAAAAAACTGAGAAATAAAATTGTGTGAAAAACTAAGAGTAAAACTGAATGTATATTGAAAAACTGCTCATAAAAAATTATACAAGCATCTTAGGTTTATATACAAATAACTAGTGGGTAAACTAGGAAACTAAATCTTCCTAAAACTAATCCTATAATTAAGGAATTGTTTATCCTAATTTTCTGTCCTTAATTGTAGGAATACAAATACTTAATTCTAGAGATACAAATATAAATATACAGATTACAAGATTACAACCAGTTGTAAATAAATGTTTTTTTTTAAAATGATAAAGCCAGATTTTGTCTTCTAGGGCTTGGTTTGGGAGATTTGTCAAAGTGATGCTAGCAAGATATAAGCAGAGCCAAGGAGTTCACACATTGTTTATCCAGCACTCTCATTCAAGGAGAGTCATAGTTCTATTAGTGTATGTTGACGATATAATTGTAAGTGGAGATGATGAAAAAGAGAAAGAATCTCTAAAACAGTGTTTGGCTAGAGAATTTGAGATAAAAGAGCTAGGGAGATTGAAGTACTTCTTAGGAATTGAAGTAGCTCACTCACAGCATAGTATTTTCATCTCACAATAGAAATATGTGATGGATCTTTTGAAAGAAATTAGGAAGCTCACATGTAAACCTGCAAATATTCCTATAGATCCTAATCATAAACTTGGAGAAGCTAATGAAGATGCTGCTGTAGATAGAGAGATGTACTAGAGATTAGATGGAAGACTCATTTATATCTCACATACTAGACCTGATATAGCATATGCTGCGAGTGTGATAAATCAATTTATGGATTGTCCTAAAGAAGTGCACCTATAGGTTGTGTACCGTGTATTGCACTATTTAAAGGCCAATCTTGGGAGAGGTATCTTATTCAAAAGAAATTCAAGACTGATTCTAGAGGCATATACAAATGTAGATTATGCAGGTTCAGTAACTAATAGAAGATCTACCTTAGGCTACTACACTTTCCTAGGTGGTAATCTCGTGACTTGGAAGAGTAAAAAACAAAATGTGGTGGCAAGATCAAGTACTGAAGCAAACTACAATGGTTAAAGATTATCCTAGAAGACTTGAAGATCAAGTGGGATGGACCAATGAGACTTTACTGTGATAACAAGTCTGCAATAAGCAGTGCACACAATCCTGTGCAACATGAAAAAGCAAAACACATTGAAGTAGACGAGCATTTCATAAAGGAGAAACTAGATAGTGGGTTGATTTGCATACCGTATGTGTAAACCAAGGGTCAACTCGCAGATGTGTTGACTAAAGGTCTCAGTAGTACAACATTTCAAGAAATTATTTCCAAGCAAGGAATGGAAAACACCTATTCAGCAGTTTAAAGAGTGTGGGAAAACACTTATTTTGTTATCTTGTAATCTATATATTTATATTTGTATCTCTAAAATTAAGTATTTGTATCCCTAAAATTAAGGACATTAGGATAGACAATCCCTCAATTATGGGATCAATTTTAGGAAGATTTAATTTCCTAGTTTACCCACTAGATAGTTGTATATAAACCTAAGGTGTTTGTATAATTTTTTATGAGCAGTTTTTCAATATACATTCAGTTTTACTCTTAGTTTTCCACACAATTTTATTTCTTAGTTTTTCCACACATACGATTCGATTCACTACAAAATCGTTACATATTTATATGGAAAATCAGTTTTATCACGAATAGGTGTCATATCTATCAATACATAAACAAATATCATATGATACTCAAAAACAAGATTTTGATTCACCATAGGCACCTCAATTTAACAATTATGATTTCAACAGTTAAAATTACAATTGTGAGTAGAACAAAAATCATTTTTAGTCGCTTTCCGCTACCATATCTCTATCTTATTCACAACAAATTGGATGCGCCAAATAATACCCTATTTGATTGTTACTTTTGCTATTTGATGTTTACTTCCTCGAAAATTACTGTATCAGAAAGCAAGCCAAATAGTAAACAACAAAATCATATTTAATTTAAACGGTCTAAACGCTAAGATGTAAAGCATATTCAAACATTTCCATTTCATTATCCCTCGATATTTATAAACATTTTCCAAAAAAATTAAAATTTCAAATTCCTTTTGGTTATTTTATTTTCTTAAGATTTATTCACCAAATTCACAGTTAAAAAAGACTAAAAGACCAAGATGACTTTCATTAAGCTCACAATTAAATCCAATAAATATATATACTTGTTCATGGAAAAGACAA
Source organism: Durio zibethinus (assembly GCF_002303985.1). Next base: position 23,551,148 of record NW_019168381.1, on the reverse strand, counting down.
GAAAGTCAGAGCTATACCTGAAGAGAACACCAAGCAAGGTTAAGTCCACTGGCAAGCCAGAGAAGGGCATAATAGGAAATCATAACGTACGACCTTCCATTTCTCAGCTTCTCCACGTTCTTCTTAGCGTTCACCGCCAGGTACACCACGAATAGCACCGCGGGAACCACTAGAACGGCGTCGTACCAGACCCCGTGGCATTGGCGATCACTTTGACCATTCTGGACATTGATTTTGGATATCGGAGTTTTGTAAATTGAAGAGTTGTTGACGATCTGATGGATGTTTTGCATCTCGCAGATTTAGAAGGGAAACCCTAGAATTAATGGCGGGAAGAGTTGTTGATGATCTGATCGATGTTTGTCATCTCGGAGATATAGGATGGGAAACCCTAAAATTAACGGCTGGAAGTCTGGACTGAAAATTCGAGATCTGATCATTTCTTGGAAAATTTTCAGTTTTAACAGTTGGGGGACACGACGAATTACGAAGGCCGTTAAGCTGTAGCTCGAACGACACCGTTTAGTACATTATATGCATGCATATATATATATATATATTTATTTATTTATTTATCTATACGCGCGTGTACCAGGAGTTTTTTTTTCTTTTTTTTTTTTTGTCATGGAGAGATTTGTTTGCCTTACAACTGACATGTTACACCAATGTAAGAATAATTAACTCTAAAGAGATTTTATGATGAAATGTATATTTTTAAAATTAATTCTACTAATAATTATTAGTAATAGCATATTTTTCTAAAAAAAAAAAAAGGCAAGCCTTTAGTAAAATTTTTTTAGAGAAATTTGAAAATTTCTTTTTAGAAAGAAATTAAATTTGTTTTATTTACATACCTGAATTTACATATTTATAGTAATCTATAATAAATTTTTTTTGAAAAAATTTGTAGGTATCAAATTTTGAATTTTAAATTTATTAAATATCATTTTTAAAAACAAATACATGAAGCAGTTTAATTAAATATTGAATTCTAATTATATAATAACGTTGCCTACATGTTTGATTGTTTATAGTAATACTAATGTTGTTGTATTTATGAAATGAAACCCATTTATGTTGATATGACAAGCTTTAATAGCATGTTGTAACATTATTAATTGGGCTTAATAAACAGTTGACAAGAAAAGTTTATGTAATTGATTTTAGTAGGAAATAAAAGTCTTAAAAATATCAATAAATGGTTGGCTTAATTAGTTAAGACTTATTTTTTTTAACGAAAAAATAGTAAATTTAAATATTATTGATGATCGTTTGTTAAGATCATCTTAAATATATGATCCGTAGCTACATATTTAAGATTGTCATGTACGATATATATTATCTTAATTTAAGAAATTAAGTAACTTATTTACCTTGAATTTTTCATTAAAAAAAAGTTTTAATTGATTTTAGTGGACCAAAAACAATTCCATTTATAGGCCATGTAACTAGGTAACACTTGATACTATATTTCCATTTTTCAGCATTACAAAATTACAACCTATCAAACTTGTAACATGATAACAATCCCATTATAAATACCTAAATTATCAAAATATTAATTACCAACAATAATGCAATAGCATCATTATCAAAATATAACAGTGTAATATAATTAAAAGATAATAGTTAACATTATTCTAAAATATTGTTGAAATAAGATTCACATGTGAATAAAAAATTTTATATTATTAAAAAATTTGAATGAAATATTTTATATATTCATGAAGGATTCAAGAAACTAATAACTTAAACTTTTTGATTCTAAGTGGTGTCTAACATACATCTATAGGCTCTTTGATATTTTATCGTAAGTTCTAAGTGTGACAAATCTCTAAACAACCGGTATTAGAGTCAAAGTCACATATTTGAGTCCTAGTAGTGTTGCTTGGAGAGAGATTATTGGTAGATCAGAGGTTGGTCATATCTATCAATTTCATGTACTCAAACACTAAGATTATTTGACCTACGCACAGAAGAGTTGAGATGAAATTTGATCAGAACTTATAAAAAGTTCACATATGAATAAAAAATCTCAGCTTAAGTTTTTAAATTCAAATGGTATCAAATATATATGTATAGGCTCTCTAATGTGCTCTCATAACTTCAAGTGTGACTTATCTCCCCAATAAATATAACAAAAATAAGGAATTAATCTTTAAAGCTATCAAAATACCAATTATCAACAATAATGTAGTAACATATCCTCAAAATTTCCATCTTTCCTTAATTATTTGCGCGTAGTAATCTCTATGAACTCGATGCACCCAAACCTATGATATAATACAATTTCTAGATTATTTCAATTTTTGGATTATTTCAATTGAGTCGAGAGAATGGAAACATGTAATAAATATAGCAATATGTTCCTTTCCTTTTGCATGATTTGTTCAAAGATTCAACATGAAACAAAACCAGACTGCACAAAATCCATCGAAATTCCACTATATCCAGATCAGTATATATAGCCACACAAATAAAAAATTCATCAAAACCCATAAGATCCTTCACCAAACAGCCAGGTTTTCACTTTTCAATAAACCTATTAAAATTTCACTATAGCTAGATCAATATCTATAGCCATACAAATACCATTCCATAAATCTTGACAAGTGCACAGATTGTATAGTCATACAAAATCAAAATGCTAAACTAGCATAAGAGGCACGTTTAATTTCTTGATAAGATGATAACTTCATGCTCTCTTTTCCCCCTATGGTTGGTTGATCACATGTAAAAATAGATAAAAAAAAAAGAAAAAAAAGAAAATACACTTACTTTGAGCGTTGATCGAATGAAACATATATTTTAATTACAATAGTTAAACTTTCGATTTCAATAACTACATTTTAAATATATATATATTTATATTGGTTCCACCTAACTAATGGTTAATAAATAATTTATATAAATAATTAATTACATATATACTCCACATGGAATTCTTTAACTACAGAATTCATGCATCATTCAAATATTTTTATAAAGTGGATAAGTTTGAAGGACAACACCTTAACTCAACAATTATATACTAAAACTTGGCCATTTGAATCACTTTTATTTGTAAAGGCACAAAAGTTAATTATATGAAACACCATTCCTATCATATATAGTAACAGCACTCCACAGTCCATGACCATTTATAGCATGACCAGGCCGTCTCTTATTTATTAAATTAATTAGTAGTAGTTTTTTTATTCAACAATTACATTGAATTTTGTAATTGAAATATATGTTTCACGAGAAATACAGTATCTATAAATTATTAAAATTGAAAAAGAGAATCTGTCACAAGATTTCAATGGAGAGAAATAAACACAGTGCAAACAATAATTTTTTTTTGAAGTTAAAGTTACAAATTGTTTTCACTTGGGCTGGATTAGACCAAAACTTCACCTGATCTGTTAATTAGACAGAAATAATAAAACTTAGCTAGATTTATTCCAAAAGTCGTAAAAAACTGTTGAGCTCAAAGCAATAAACATAACAATACTGAAGTAATATATTACAATAAACTCATAATAATACATAACATTCAATAATTTAAAATAGCAAAAAAATAAAACATACCAAGATTTATGTGAAAAACCCTCAAATGTAGAGCTAAAAAACCACAAACCATCAAAAAATTTCCACTATCAAATAATGGATATACAAAGTTCTCCTCTAACTAATACTAGAGCTAATCAACAACTAAAGAAACAATTGAAAAAAAATCGTAAAATACGTGACTCAACAAATACACCATAGATTTGTTCATAAATAGCTTTAAACCCAATCTTTACCATTTAAAATGTAAAACTCTGAATCATAAACCTATGGATAAAATTTCAATTTAATTGGAATACAGATCGACTTTTGTTCAACCAACTCTCCTCTCTTTTCTCTTTATTTTTTTGGCTTTTCTTTTCGCCCTTACTATTTTATTTATTATTTAGGGCTCAATTAGGGTAGCCTAAAAAAGACATAAGGCCCATGGCCTTTGATTGGTCAAAACCAATTACATGAGCTAAACCTCACATATCCCTAACAATCTCCCCCTTCAGCCCTATTAGGAAGAGATTCATCACCATAACATTCTCATTTGAAACCTACATTGGCCAAAGAACCTATTTTGATCAAGTTATTGCAAAGCGCAAGCGTTTTCCTGATAAGTGTTGTAGACATCTGTTTTTGTCCGAGGTATGATCAATTTCTCGATTAAGGTCTCTTCGAAATCGTTGAGCCTCGAAAGAGTTCGTGCAAACTTATTACATTTTGTTTGGGCTTTGGCCCAATTATTATTGTATTATTACTGTTATTATTATTACTATTATTATTTTTTTACTTATTCAAAAAGTAAAAAATAAAAAAGGTCAAAGGTTAGAAAAAAAGTTTAATAAAAATAATAGAATTTGGGGGCTTAAATCCAATATCAAAAAACCAAAAAAGGAAAAAATTTTCACCAAAATTTGAAAGCTTAAATCATGCAAACTCAATAAAATCACAGAATTAAATTCACATCAAATCTCGAAGTATGTGAAATTTTTTCAGAATTAAAGAGATTTCGATCTATAAAATAGAGGAGAAATCACACATAAAAGGAGGGTCTACAAAAGAGTATTTTTGGTGGATAATAGGTTTTTTTACGATTGTGAGGGAATTTGGGAAAGTTAGGACAATATGAAATCCATAAGCCAAAAAGGTTCATTTTAGCATTTTTGGAAGATTTTTTAAGGAATTTTTTAAATTTTGGTTAAAGTTTTTTATAGCATTTGAATTTGCTAGTGGAATTTTGATGAAATTTCCAATGCAATTTTCTAAAATCTAGTGCAATCTTAACCGACTAGTAGCATCAAAAATCAACCCGTAACCAAATCAATTCAACAAAGACTTAATTCTCAAAAGCAGCAACCACTAGAAAAAGCCCCAAATTATCTATAAATAAACCTAACCTTACTGATAATAACATTCACAAAGAACACCAAAACCCAAAAAATCCATACTTAAAACCGAATCCATCTATAGCCAAGGAACCAAAAAAAAAAAAAAAACACACACACACACACACATACAACAATCTCAAATAGAAAAACAATGAAGTTTTATTTTCCTTTTGTTTCTGGCAGCAAGTGGTTTTTCAGAAGATGGAGGTTTTGGTTTTGGCTTTGTCTTTGTCTTTGGAAATTTTTAAAAGAGTTACTGGTAATAGAGGAGGCGATTGTGGTTCTTGGTTGAAGGCTTCAAACAGAAAAGAGAGAAAAAGGCATCGTTGGTAGCATAGTGTGTGGTAGTGATTTTTAACTAAAGAGCTTTCAAACAATTAAACTGGGCGACGCAAAGTGGTCGTTTTCTAGGTAACTTGGGTGTTGATAATTGATTTGGTAGAGAGAGAGGGATGAAGGTTAACATGAAAATTGTTTTGGCAATTCTGAGATTTTTTATGGAATTATTTTTGGGTTTTATGATTCACAAGAATTAGATCTTTGGTCTTTAAAAAATTTGGTTTTTTAGGAAATCTAGAAAAATCTAGGTTTTGGATTGAAGATTTGAACATTCAGATTGAATTTTCGATCGGATTTGAAGTTTCTGGCCAAGCTCCAATGAGTTTTTTAAAAATTGATGATCAAATCCAATTTTCGGTAACTGAACCTGGGGAATCCTGGAGATAAGCTAGAGGAAATTCCAATTAAAGAGAGAAGGACTGAAGCAAGTTTGAAGAAAATTGCAGAAACTCCCTTTTTATACTTTTCCAAAACAATGTCGTTTTGAAAAGGCCTTAACCTGCATTTGACCTATGTGTGATCCACGCATCCACCCACCTCTAGACCTAACCTAATCGTCGATTTTTTCTTTTTATTTTTTGTTTACATTTTTTAATTTTTTACTTAGTATTATTATTATTACTATTATTATTGTTATTTGAAAATGAATAATTTATTACCTTGTTTTAATACCTCTATGAATTTCATTTTCATTATTTTATTTATAAAAAGTAACTAAAATTATTTCTTAAATAAATTCATGAATCCTACCAAACTATTGAAAGATTTTTCATGAATTTAAATTTTTATGAATTCTACCAAACTATTGGAGAATTTCATAAATCAATTTTTTCAAAAAGAAAATAATTATTATCAATAAAATGTTTTGTTTTGATCTTATCAAACTATTGAAGGATTAAATCTTAAATAAAATCTTATCAAATTATTGGAAGATTTAATACATTTTCAAAAAATAATTTTACAATAAAATCTCATCAAACTATTGAGAGATTTGCATCAAAGAAAATTTTACCAAACTATTGGAGAATTTTACTAATTATTTTCTTGAATAAAAATATATTAATGAATCTAATGATGAAACCTCTTCAGAGTTGGACATTAGTCTTCATTAATACTTCTGAGGTGAAAGAATTATCTTAAATTAAGACTAAACTATTAGAGTAATTTTAGAATCAATTTTTAATATTTAATATTTTGGTAAGTCATAAACATGGTTAAAGTTTGGATAATCATAAATTAAACTAATATCATCTTTTGAATCAATGCTGTGAGGATATTATAGCCTTTCTCACGGGTAACCCATCTCTCAAATCTAATATTTGGTTTTGTAGACTAGAATCTACTATTTAAAGATACCTAAGTCAATCTTAAAACTCCTCTTTAAATAAGACAGATTCTATCAGGTGGTCAACTACACTTTAACAAAAAAGATTGGTGGCAACTCCTAAAGTTTACATCTAGTGGTAGGCTCACGAATTTATATATTATGATAGTTTAGCAACTCCATTAAGGACTTTGAAAGTCAAGCCAATAAACAATTGCTTGTTATCCAAGCCTAACCTAATAAATTTGAGATTTTTTTTCCTTTCCTTGTTTGTATTTATTTATTTATTCATTTTCATATATTTGTCATTCATTTGCACATGCATAACATGAGCTGTACACCTAAGTTTTGTCCTCTATAAGGAAATAAAATACTTACACCTTCGTAAGACTTCGTGTCTTCGCATGGACTAGTAAAAAACTTCCACTTAGATTTAACCATTTCTGCTTTAGCCTATAATGGGTGAGGATTGGAATGCCTTACTAGTCTATAATTGACAATGATGTAAGGAACAATTTGAGAACCTTTAGACTATCAAACTTGAATCTAGCATATAAATAAACATTAAGGGTCCGAACCCAGGTTAGAGCCATATCTTTTCTTATGTTAGAAAATCTTAAATAGGACACATGATAGGAAGTTTATTTTACCTGTAAATTTATGTATTATTATTTTTGTATATATATATTTTTCATACTAACCTTGTATGTTGGTCTTTATATTTATATATTAATTTTTATGCCTACTAACCCTTTGTTTTTATTATGCATGCATATCATTTATCATAAGGAATATTTGCCATAAAATAATTTTAACAAGGAAAGTCTCAGCTACATCCATAAAAAGCCTAGCAAAGTCTTTTACAGGTCTGAAAAGGCAGTATGAAGAGTTGAAGCTTGCAAACAAAAGGCTAAAAAGGGAAGTTCAAGCACTTGAATAAGAAAATGATAAATGGAAGAGTTTGTTCACTGACCTTAACACAACACAATTATCAACTAATCGAGAACTAGCCCAACTTTTAAAAGAACATAAACAATTTCAAGTAAAGCTACAAGAAAGGGATAAGACATTATTTTAAGCATAAAGGCACGTATCCAAATGCTGAATGAAGTGGTGGTGAAATTAAAGCATAGATGAGGGTTGTGACCAAAGAATATGAACAAATGAAAGAAGCATATATGAGAAAACATGACCAGTTGAAGTCTTTACTTTACCAAATCACTGTGGCTATTTACAAAGCCAAAGACATTATAGAAAAGATTAAAAAATGAAAGGCAAGGGTGCCACTAATGGGAGCACATGGTTAAAAACTGATAGATTTCCTTAATGAAATGCAAAGCCAATATCGACGAGTTATGGATTTTTCTCCTCAGTAAATTTTAGACTTTTCATAAATGTAATGTTGGATTTGGTTAAAAATGACTTTCAATTTAATAAAGATTTTCTTTAATAATAATTATTATGTGATAAATTTTTCTTATTGCATTCATTCATTTTGTTTTTGCATTCATTCTCATACAAAATCTAATGATTTAATAAACATATTCTAAATTTGCACATTGTGAGAAATCAAGGTTTAAGGATAACTCAACACTGCTAGTATAACACCCGAGCCCAAGCCAAAAAAATAGAGTAAGATAATGCAAGCTACATTGAGAAGTTAAAAAAAAGCCTAAGAAGAGTTCAAAAAGGAGTTGAGCAAAATTTTGAAAGAACTAAGCAAGCTAAAAAAGGTAAAATTGTAGAAAGAAAGGCTAAACTTAAAAACCATTTATTACAGGATGTTATTAGCCCTTTGTATCCCTTTGGCTTTAACCTATATCATGCTTATCCCACTTAAGGTGTATCACCACAACAATTTATATTTTTTATAGGGTACACTTACATATGAATGCCATCTACATCAATTCAAAGTCAATTTTAAAGTTCTGTTGATCTTATCTTTACTGAAAATGCAATTGATTTAATCTCGTCCCTAACTCAGTGACCTGAAAGAGAATAAGAAGCTAAAATTAAAGGTAGTTGAAAGTTTAAAAGACTCAAGGTCTAAACATAAGATGAACTTACTGAAAGAGAGACTACAAGCCATTAAAGGTATAGACCTTTACAGCTCCATGGATACAGCCAACTTCTACTTGATCCCAGATGTTATAACCCTGTCAAAGTTTAAGGTTCTTGAGTTTGATAAGTATATTGGTACTAAGTGTCTGATTATACATGTCACTATGTATTATCAAAAAATGATTGCTTACGCTTGTAACGAAAAGCTACTAATGCATATGTTTCAAGACAATCTTATTAAATCTATTGCAAAATGATATGTCTAGTTGGACAAGACCCATATTTGAATATGGAAAGACTTGATCCACTCATTTATTAATCAGTACCGTTACATTATAAACTTAGTCCCTAATCATCTTTTTTTATAAAGCATGGAGAAAAATGTAATAGAGTTCTTTAAAGAATATGCCTAATAATGGAAGGATATGATTGCTCAAGTTTAACCTCTTCTGACTAAGAAAAAAATGATAGTATTATTCGTTAGCACCCTGAAAACATCCTATTATTTGAAAATGATAGGAAATGCATTAAAAAACTTTGTTGACATGATGATCTCAAGGGATATTATTAAAAATATCATCAAGAGTGATAAGCTTGAGGAAGAAAAAGCTAGTAGTGCCAAGAAAGGTGGGATGTCTAAGAAAAAAAAAGATAAAGCTCAAACAGTGAGTTTTGAGAGGCAGCTATCTAGAAGTTATGCTTTATGTCCACCATATGTTCATCTTGCTTACTATCCAGTAGCTAATAATATCACACAACTCTTTTACCAACCTCATCGCTCAACCATGAACAACATCGCTCTAAGTCCCTATCAACCAACTTTTTAAGCACCCACATATGGTCATAGTTTTGTTAGTATAGTAGTTTCAAGGCATTACAATCAAACAAGTAGTTTAGGAAGATCTAGGGGCAACCAAAAAAGAGTTTATATTGATCTTATCCTTATGACCTATAATAAGCTATTTTCAAAATTGGTTAAGAATGACCTAATATCCCCAATCCTTTTAGAGCTATTGAAATCACCTTATCCCAAAACAAATGTGACTATCATAATAGGAATGTGGGTCACTTTATAGAAACATGCCTTACTTTCAAGTATAAAGTGCAAAGTTTAATCCGAGCATGCTCGATGAACTTCAACGAATCAAGAAAACTAAATGTCAAAAAAGACTTTTTACCCAATCACCCAAAGGCATGATTTTAAGAAAGCTAATTAAAGATGTTTATCATCTTAAGATTTTTTTAAAATATGGATCTCTTTTATGTATTTGGGTTTCATCTTATTTTTTATCATTTTAATAAAAGTGATAGATTTGATACATTTTCATATCATTTCTTCTTTTGTGTGAATCACCGTTACATGTTTTTACCTTTTTACATCTTTTCATTATATCCATTCTTTGATTTCGAATAATAAATATTCAGACATTCATGATAATAATTTAAAATTTAATTTTGAAAACATCATTCATGATGATATGATTGATAAATTGAGATTACTGATTCATTAGAACTATTGAATAAAAGAAGATAACTCCATAAAAATTTGGCTTATTGAAAAGTAAAAGTGATGTAATACATGATCATTGCCATTTTTCATTCACAAGTTTGTTCTTAGTCAATAAATATTTTTCATTGAGAGTATTCGTATTTGAAATGATAAATTACTATTTTTCTTTCACCTTTCACAAAATGAGTAAAATTATCCTTTGTTGAGCTTGTTAATTTTTTTTTTTTAAGGAACAATAACAAAAGGATCACCCCATATTGAAGGTAAAATTTGATAAGCTTGTTTCGAGGGTAAAGCCTTTTTGTGCTCAAATTTTCTTAAAAAAATAATGAAAGAAAAAGAAAAAAAAATGAAAGAGAAATTGATAGGGCAAAATGCCAATGTACTCCACATAAAAAGAAATGATTCTTGGTTTGATAACTTTTCAAATACAATTTGGGCTTGTTTTGTCTATTTCTTTCATAACCCCTCACTTTAGCCTATATTAAAAGTCCATTTTAATTGAATATAAATACTTAAATTAGAGAGTCATGAATTGAATTAAGGAAGATTTGCCATTAGATTATTTGAGACTTTGATCAAAGTGTTACTGATAGATAAAGGGAAAAGAGAAATAAAAAGAAAAGATGAGAAAATGGTGTGCAAAAATAAAAAAAATAAAAATAAACAAACAAAAAGCAAAAAAAAAAAAAAGGAAGACTTAAACTAAAAGCTCGAGAGGGTGATTAAGTAATGATGGAAACTTGGAAATATAGCTTTATTTGAGGATCCCAAAGATATTGATAATGTTTGAAGATCGAGAATATCAATCGAATGTGTTTTGAAAAAGGATTTTGAGTTGAAGTTTAAAATTGTCTGCACAATCATTATTTTGGATTTGATATCCCATTTATATAATCATAACATTTTGCTTTCATTCATCTCTAAGTTGTTCTTAACTTTTTTTTTTCGATAATGAAAACCCATTTTCTTATTCTTTACCTAGTGTACATCACTTAAATGAATTGAGGAAATGTATCATGTCTATCATGAATTTGAATGATGATAAATAAATGAATGATAATGTTAATAAAGATTTTCCATTATTTTGAAAGAAATCCAAGATGAGAGAAGTGAAATAAGCTTGAGATAATGATTTAAAAATAGGGCAAATAAAGTGACACAGGTGTGAATACAATGCTGGTTTAGTCAACATAACCTATGAGTTGTGATTAAATAGGAAAACAACATAGATTGAATGATGGAATTTGTTTTAAGATCATTAATACTGAGAAACTGATAAAGAATAAATGAGATGGTAGAATCTTGAGAACCTTATTATCATGATTAGAATTTTATGACATTGATTTAGTGACATTTACATTACATACATTGTTATAATTGCATTTGCATCATTGTTAGGGCATACATTTGCACCATGTAGAGAACATTTGAATTATAATAGAACATTATCGTTTGCAACATTTAGTGAGAATCTGGATTGTGGCATTTGTTACATTTAGAAAACATTTGCATTATTAGCATGACATTTGTTTTTATTAGGAGAAAATGTTTAACTTTTGATTCCTTGAATGAGGAAGATCTTTCATTTTTGGACAACGAACTTTTCAAACTTTTAAAGTTATAGAGCTTTTGTTTAAAGGAGTTTTTCAAATAAATTTTTTTTAAAATTTTGGATGCGAAATCCCAAAATTTTTCAAATGAGAATCTTTGAAATTTTATATGTGAATCCCTAAAATTTTTCAAGTTGGAATCTTTTAAATTTCGAATGTGAATCCTAAACTTTTCAATAAAAATCTTTAACTTTTGAATATGAATCTCTAAAATTTTTGAATGAAAATCTTTGAATTCTAGAAGTGAGCCTTAAAATTATTAATGCGAATCCAGGAATTTGTTTAATGAAACTTTAAACCTTTTGAATGTGAATCTTTACAATTATGAAAATTCTTACGAACTTGAAATTCTTACAAACCTAAAATTCTTACGAAACTTGAAATTCTTGCAAACTTTTAAGAATCTTTACTTTTTACGAATTTTGAAAACTTTGCAAATTTGTTGCAAAACTTGGAGTGTTGAAATCTTTCAATTTATGTTATGGAACTTTGCAAATCTTTGAATTTTCAAATTATGAATCTGTGGATTTCAGGCTAAAAATTTTGAATTTATTTTTTTCAACCTACAGTTTAACCCGGATCACTCGTTTTTTATCTTGGCTTAGTCCAAGTCATTTTACTTTTCTGACTCGCCATTCAATTCATGTCACCCATTTTTTATCTCGGTTAGGTTCACATTATTTTATTTTTTTGACCTGCGGTTCAATCCTGGTCACTCAATTTTGATCTTGGCTCAGTCTAGATCATTTTATTTTTTTGATTTACAGTTCGACCCCAATCGTTCATTTTCAATGTCAACTCAATATAGATCATTTTACTTTTTTGACTCACAATTTGATCACAATCACTCGTCTTCGACCTCCACTCGGTCTAGGTCATTTTTATTTTTTTTTACTCATGATTTATTCCTAGTTAATTAGTTTCAATCTTGGCTTGATTTAGATCATTTTATTTTTTTAACTTGTGATTCAATTCTAGTCACTCATCCCTAGTCTTATTCAATCTAGATCATTTTAATTTTTTGACTCACAGCTCGGTTTCAATCATTTTCATCGTCATATTTTGACACACCTTGATTATTTTCAACTTTGACACAATTTAGCTATTCACTCATTTTGATTTGACTTCAGTTTTTAGGTTTGGACAGAATAGTTGTCTAGATCTTTGCATCATTCTTGTTTTCATAACATATAGATACGTGGACCTACCACTAGATATAAACTTTAAGAGTCACCACTAATCTTTTTTGTTAAGGTGTGATTAGCCACCTTACTGAATCTGTCTGATTTAAAGAGGAGTCTTAAGATTGACTTAGGTATCTTTAAATAGTAGATTCTAATCTACAAAATCAAATTTTAAGTTTGGGAGTATGGTTATGCATGAGAAAAGTTATAACACCCTTACAACACTTATACAAAGGATAGTACTAGTTTGATTTTAGATTATTCAAGCCTTAACCATGTTTATGACTTAACAAAATATTAAATATTAAAAATTGATCCTAAAATTACTCTAATAGTTTGATAATAATTTAAGATAATTCTCTCATCTCAGGAGTATTTATGGAGACTAGTGTCCCACTTTGAAGAAGCACCATCTTCGAGTTCATTAATATATTTTTATTCAAGAAAATAGTTAGTAAAATCTTTCAATAGTTTGATAAGATTTACTTTAATGTAGATCTCTCAATAGTTTAGTGAGATTTTATTGTAAAATTATTTTTTAAAATATATTAAATCTTTCGATAGTTTAATTAGATTTAATTTAAGATTTAAATCCTTCAATAATTTGGTAAAATCAAAACAAAACATTTTATTGATAATAATTATTTTAAAAAAATTGATTTATGAAATTCTCTAATAGTTTGGTAGAATTTATAAAAATTTAAATTTATAAAAAAATCTCAAATAATTTGGTAAGATTCATGAATTTATTTAAGAAATAATTTTTTATTACTTTTTATAAATAAAATAATGAAAATGAAATTCATAGAGGTATTAAAAAAAGGTAATAAATTATTCATTTTAAAATAATAATAATACTAACAAAAAAATTAAAAATATAAAAATAAAATAAAAATAAAAATAACTTGCAATCGGGTTGGGTTTAGAAATGGGTAAACACACAGATCACACGCAGGTTAAATGTGGGTTAAAAAATTTTCAAAACATCATTTTGGAAAAGTATAAAAGGGGAGCTCTTACGATTTTCCTCAGACCCACCTTGATCCTTCTCTTTCTACCTAGGATTTCCTCTAGCTTTTTTTTAGGATTTTTCAGGTTCAATTGTCGAAAACTAGGTTTGATTGTTGATTTTTGGAAAACTTGCCAAAACCTAATCGAAAACTTCAAATTTGATAGAAAAATTCAATTGAAAAGTTTAAATCTTCAACCCAAACCCAGAATTTTCCAGATTTCTCATAAAACCCAATTTTTTAAAGACCAAAGATCCAATCCTTGTGAATTGTAAAACCCAAAAATAATGTCTACAAAAAATCATAGAACTACCAAAACAAATTTCACTCCAACCTTCTTCCCCCTCTCTCTATCAGATCAATTATCAACACCCAAGTTACCCAGAAATCGACCACCTTACGTCGCCTGGTTTAGCCGTCTAAGAACTCTTCAGTCAAAAATCACTACCATTCACTGTGCTACCAGCGACGCATTTTTCTTCATTTTCTATTTGAAGCCTTCAACCAAAAACCACAATTGCCTCTTCTATTACAAACAACTCTCTTAAAAATTTCCAAAAACAAAGCCAAAACCAAAACCTCCCTCTTATGAAAAACTACCTAAAACCACTTGCTACTAGAAATAAAAAGAAAAAAAAACTTCATTATCTTTCTGTCTGAGTTTTGTTGTATGTGTGTGTGTGTGTGTTTTTTTTTTTTTTTGGTTGGTTAGCTATGGATGGATTTAGTTCTAGGTATTGATTTTTGGGGTTTTGGTGTTCTTTGTGAATGCTATTATCAGTCGGGTTAGGTCGTTTCTAGATAATTTAGGGCTTTTTTTGGAGGTTGTTGCTTCTGGGAATTGAGTCTTTGCTGAATTGATTCAGGTGTGGGTTGATTTTCGGGGTACCGATCAACTAAGATTGCATTGAATTTTGGGACGTTGCATCAAAAATTGAGTTTTCCATCGAAATTCCACTAGCAAATTCAAAAGCTACCAAAAACTTTAACCAAAATCTAAAAAATTCCCAAAAGAAATCCTCTAAAAATGCTAAAATGAACCTCTTTGCCTTCTGGATTTCATATTTTCCCAATTTTCCCAAATTCCCTCACAATATTAAAAAAAATCTATTATTTGCCAAAAATACTATTTTCCAAATCCCCCATTTTACGTGTGATTTCTCTTTGGTTTTATAGATCAAAACTTTTTAATTTTGGAAACATTTCACATAATCTAAGATTTGAAGTGAATTTAATTCTATGATTTTATTGAGTTTGCATGATTTAAGCCCTTAAATTCTAGTGAAAATTTTTTTTTTTTTTTTTTTGGTTCTTTGATATTGGATTTAAGCCCCCAAATTATGTGAATTTTTTTTTTTTAACTTTTGACCCTTTTATTTTTTATTTTTTGAATAAATAAAATAATAATAGTAATAGTAATAGTAATAATCCAACAATAATTAGGCCAAAGCCCAAGTGAAATGTAAGAAGTCCACACATGAACTTTTTTTAGGCTTGACGATTTCAAAAAAACCTAAATCGAGAAATTGATGGCATCTTAGAGAAAAACGAGTGTCTATAGTTACCTCTCTTTTGCACATTCCTGTGAAACAAGTACTTAGTCAATATATCTGTTGCATTCTCATTAGTATGGATTTTCTTTAACTGTAATACTGTTTCTTAATCATCGAATGTAACCAGTGACATATAACATCAATGTGTTTTTGTTTTAGCATGATACATGATATTCTTACTTTAATCTAAAGCACTCAAATTATCACAAAATATCAAATATTCTTTCTGATTCAATCTTAATTCAAGAAAAAAATATTTCATCCAAAGTATTTTTTTACGTGCTTCGGTTGCTGCAATATACTCAGCCTCTATAGTTGATAAGGTAACATACTTCTGCAACTTAGACTGTCAAGACATAGGTCTTCCTACAAAAGTGAACAAATACCCTAAAATAGATTTTTACCATCAAAATCACTTGCCATGTCAGCATCAGTAAACCCTTTTAAAATTGATTGTGAAACTCCATAACTTAAGCAGATTTTTTAGGTGCCCCTCAAATATTTGAAAATTTATTTCACTGCTTTTCCAGTGAACTTTCCTCATATTAGAAATAAATATTCTCACTACACCAATTGCATAAGTAATGTCAGGTTGTGTGCAAACCATAAGATACATCAAATAACCAATTACAGAAAAATAAGAAATACTAAACATAGCTAGTTACTTTTTTTAGTCATCGGATAAGATTTTTTACTCAGATAAAAATGGTTGGCAAATGGACTACTAACTGATTTAGCATGCTACATGTTAAATCTACTAATCACTCATTCAACATACTTTTTCTTGTGATAACTACAACTTTTTAACTTTTTTATCTCGGATAATATCTATACTAAGAATTTATTTTGATAGACCTAAATCTTTCATGTCAAAGGACTTAAACAATTGCTCTTTCAACCTATGAATTATATAAGCATCTTGTGCCATAATCAACATATCATTAACATATAATAAGAAAATAATAAAGTTACATCAAAAAAATTTTTGACATATACATAAGGATCTATTACCGTTCTTTTATAGCTATAGCTTATCATAAAATAATCAAACTTTTTGTACCACTATCGCAGAGCTTGTTTAAAGCCATACAAGCTTTTTTTTAGTTTGCAAACTAAGTACTTTTTTTTCACTTCAAAACCCTCAGGTTGATCCATATAAATGTCCTCCTATAAGTCACAATGGAATAATGTAGTTTTAACATCAAGTTGGTTAAGCTCAAGATTCAGACTAGCTGCTAATCTCAGTACCACTATAATGAAACTCATCTTCACAACTGAACATAAAATCTCATCAAAATAAATATCAGATTTTTGAAAAAAATCTTTCATCACTAATCGAGCTTTGTACTTCACTAGTTTGTCATCATATTTTTTTCAACTTAAACACCCATTTATTTTTCAACGATCCCTTTTCTTTTGAAAGTTTAGCAAGATCATATGTACCATTTTTTCGTAATGACTCCATCTCTTCTTTCATAGCTTTTAACCAATATTCTCTATCTAGAGTAATCTGCACATCTTGAAAGCTTTTTAGCTTCCTTTCACTTGTAACTAAAATAAAATCTAAACTTAAATAACTGATGGATGGCATGTACTTTTTGGTAGATCTTTTAGCTAAGACTTACACTACCTGATTTCGAATGTAGTTTGCTTTGTTTAACACCCTCTAGTAGAAAAGATTACTCCCCCTACTTAAAATTGATTACATTTGACTTATCACTAACTATTGCTGGCTCATTCGTATCTTTAAATTCTGTCTCTTGCTTATTTTCATCATGTGTGGCTTTTTTCGGTGGAACCTCTGTCAATGTTGAAACATTATACTCAATAGTAACTTGTATAGTTTTTTCAATTTTTTTAAGGTTTGCTATGATTTTTTTTTCATGAAAAACCACATTTTTGCTTTTGATTGTTTTTCTCTTCACTGGATCCTAAACCTTGTAGCCAAAATTTTTATCACTATATCCTACAAACACACATTAAGTGACTTTACTATCAAGTTTTGACCTTTACTCTTTCAGTACATGCATGAATGCTTTATACTTTAAAACTTTAAAATGAGAATATTAAGCATATTTTTTTGTCTACATTCTTTTTGGAATGTCAAAGCCTAAAAGAACTTATGGTGATCTGTTAAGCAAATAACAAGCTGTGTTGATCATTTCACCCTAGAATAGCTTTGGTAATTTTGTCTCCTTAATATACATTTGACTTTTTTTACAATTATGTGGTTCATTCTTTCAGCTATACTATTATACTATTGTGTTTCAAGTTTTATCATATTATGCCTGATCTCATACTTTGAACTGTATTCTTCAAAGTCATTGGATGTATATTCTCTACCATTATCAGTTCGAATACACTTTAAAGGTAACACTATCATCCTTTTCACCATGGCATAATTTTTTTCAAATACTGCAATACCTGACTTTTATTTTTTAACATATACACTCAAGTCTTATGTGAAGCATTATCAATAAAAGTAACAAAATACCTATTATCACCTAATGACTCAATCTCAATGGGATCGCCTACATCATAATGAATCAATTTCAATTTTTTTCTTTGAAAATTTTTATGAAAAAAACTCTACAATGCTTACCAAACAAATAATGATCACATGAATCGAGAAACATACATTTAGTCAAGGTAATGAGAAACTGCCTTATCAAAACTTGTAACCTCTTCTCGCTCATGTGTGCCAGCCTCTTGTGCCACATATTTGCTGAAGCATCATCTTCAAAGACATTTATTTAGTTACCATGCAATTGCATCCATATCTTGTACATTATGTAACATGGTTTTTCTTTTGCAACTATCATAGATCTTTTGAGAAGCTTTCAATGCCCATTATTTTGTCGACTCTTATATCTTATCTTATCAAGGACATTTATAGCAAGCAAGTTTATTCTCATATCCAGAATATGTCAAACATCCCTAAAAATAAAGATACAACCCGTATTAATTTATGCAACAATATCACCAATCCTAATAATCTGTGATACACTATTGTTTCCTATCATAGTGTAACCAAAGTCTCTTACGTTGTAAGTTATAAACATCTCCTTCTTAGAAATACAATCATATGTCACTTCTGTGTCAACTATCCACTCAATGCTGGAATCACTAACATGATTACAATCACTATGTGTATAAATCAAAATAATTGAATCACTATTTGAATTCACTGCTGCAAACATTGTCATCGTCTAAACTCTTGCCTTTTTCATCTTTGTGCTTTTATTTCAAGATTTTATAGTATCACTTTATATGACATGTTTTACTACAATATAAGCACTTAATTTTATTTTTGGACTTGAATATATGTTCAGACTTACTACGACCTTTTGAGTTTTGATTTTTGCTGATGTTTCTACCCCTATTCTTTGTGATCAAAGCTTGATTTTCAAGGTTTAAATCTTTTCGCCTTACTTCTTCATTAAGCATATTATCGTTTATTATCTCCAATGTCACCTTGTCATCAGGAGCTAAATTAAGAATAGTTATAACTAGAGTATTTCAACTATCTGGCAATGAACCTAAAAAAAAAATAATAATACCTTCATTTCATCATTTATTTTAAGCTCTATAATAGTCATCCGATTAAATATATTTTGAAAATCATTCAAGTACTCTCTAATCGATCATCTATCCATGTACTAGAAAGTTGCACGCTTTTTAACAAACATAACTTTATTCATGCATGTTTTCTTCTCATATAATGCTATCAATTTTTTTCAAACAGTGTGAGCATTTGTCTTCTGTGTTACATAATAAAATACGCTAATATCAATTCTTTTTTTTTTATTGTGGCCAATGTCTTTTTGCCTAACTTCTTCTAGCGTTCATCTTTCGTATTTGCTAAGTTAGCCAAATCACTTAATACTAACTCATACAAATCTTTGCAGTATAAATGATCCTCCATCATAAGCTTCCAAATTGAATAATTTGATGTTGTCAATTGTATCATAGATTTTGTATCACTCTCTATGATCTTAAACAGAATTTATTTCTGTCTTAAATTGTTTCTATATCAATATCTCAAAGTAACTCTTGCTCTGTTATCACTTGTTAAATCTGAAGCAACAAATACAATAATACAAAAGTAATATATTGTAATAAACTTACAAAAATAAACAGCAATCAATAATCTAAAATGTAAAAAAAATAAAGCATATTAAAATTTACGTGAAAAATCTTTCAATGTAAAAAAAAAATCATGAATCACTAAAAAAACTTCATTGTTAAATAATAGATATACAAAATTTTTTAATTAATACTAAAATTAATCAATAATTAAAATTTTTTAATTCAATCAAATCATAAATTAATTTTTATTCAATCAACTCTTTTTTTTCTCTCTATTTATTTAATTTTTCTTTTCTTTCCTTTCGACGCTCCCACACTTACACTAAGTCAACCTCTACTCCTTTATTTATTATTAGGGCTCAATTAGAGTAACCTAAAAATTACACAAGGCCTATGAAAGGTCCAATTCAAAAACATATGGCTGGACCTAAGAAATGCATGATGATAAAGAGTGATTTGACAATACCTAAATAAATAAAAAATTTTGTAGCAAAAGAAATCGAAACGGTGTTGCGACATTGACAGATGGTGATGATGATGTTGGCAGAGATGTTGGTGTGGATGGCGGAGATTGGCAAGAGTGAAATCTCAGAGAAATTTGAAATAGTTGATGGCAAGTGGTGAGAGCGAGAGAGGTTTTAAAAAATGAAAGATTTCAAAAAATTGAAATTTAAAGAGGGAGAGAGTTGAAATATGAAATCAAGAATTTATTTTTGGAATATAAAATGTGAGAAAGTCATTTTTATGAGTTATATGGATGAGAGGAAAAAAATGAGAAAGTGAATTCGTGTTTTGTTACGTAGGTTAAAAGTTGAGAGTTGAGTCTTATTATGTGTGAGATAAAAGTGAGGTATTTATAATTTAATTTTAGTTTAATTAATTAATTAATTAAATTGAGTTAATTTGATTAATTGATCAATTAATAAAAATAAATAATTTAATTTAAAATTAATTGAATCAACCAAATCAATATTTTTAAATAAAAATATCTTTAAAAATTAAGTTATTATGGACAACATCATTAGATCAGTAAAACAAAAAAAAAATCATAGACACTTTTATAAACCCTCATAAGTTTAATGCCCTTAAAACTAGGAATTTTTGTAATCCATGGACGTGCATTGAGCTTTTCTATGGTAATAACACTTAAGAATTAGTAGGCACTAAATATATTATGACTAGAGCAGGCCAGGGATCTTAACACTTAATTTTGAAGAAGCTAATTAATATTTTATTTTATTTTTTCATAATAATTATTATATTACATATATACATGCAAACAATATCTTAATATATGCAAATAATTTTAATTTCGAAGTGGTTAATTTAAATTTATTTGATACATAAGCTAAGAGTTGCTAAAAGTCTAGGAGAGGGTCTCTAGGAGTTGTGAAATCATGGCCGCCCTCATGCTTGAATGACGGTCCGGCCCTGGATGAGACGATGCTTAATAAGTATGCTGGGATAACCTTGGCCTAGGGTGCACCATCAATGGCACGGCACGTTGTAACGTCAACCCGAAAGCTTCCTCCATGTTTAAATTCTCAGGCGTTAACCCATCAGCCAGCTCCCAGTCGAAGGCATGCACCAATGTAGCTGCTAACAGTTGCACCATGCGCAACCCTAAGCTCATACCAGCACATATTCTACGTCCAGCACCAAATGGTATAACCTCAAAATCATTTCCTCTAACATCAGCATTTGGCCTTTCACCGCCTGGCAAAAACCTTTCGGGGCGAAACTCTAGCGGATTCTTCCATTCGTCAGGGTCACGCGCTATGGCCCATACATTAACCAATAGTGTAGCACCCTTTGGGATGTGGTAGCCATTGATCTCACAGCTCTCCGATGCCATCCGAGGGAGGGAGAGTGGTGTTGATGGATGGAGCCGGAAGGTTTCCTTGATCATAGCTTGGAAATAGGTTAGATGGGGCAGGTCTAAGTCGGAGACAAGCCGGTCCCCGCCGACAACTGAGTCCAACTCTTCCCGAACTTGGGCCAAGATCTTGGGATGCCTAATAAGCTCTGCTATGCCCCACTCCACTGTGCTTGAGGATGTATCGGTTCCTGCTGTGAACATGTTCTGCGATCATATCAAACAAGTTTTGTTGTATTCTTTAATAAATTTGATTTTGTTTGCTTACAAAAAAAAAAAAAAAAAAAAGATAGTACTTGTAAGAAAGGGTACCAAAAGCAATGCTTTGATTTCGGTGTCAGTGAGCTTTCCTCCTTCACCATCAGCGTCCTCCAATGAAATCATCGTACTCAACAAATCCGCGTGCTTCCCACTACCATCTGATCCAGCCTTGAGTTTGTGTTCCTGAAGAATACCACTCAAAAACCTGTCAAATCTCTTGTGGAGTTTCTTCATTTTAGCTTGTACCCCTTGCAAGTCTAGCCACTCCAGAGCTGGAATAAAGTCACCAATGTTGAAAACCCCAGCCAACACCATCAGCTCCACCACCATCGACTTGAATTCATCTGCTTGTGGATCAGCCCCGCCGCTGCCGTCACCGAACACCCTTTGCCCAAGCATCACTCGCCCCAGGGCATTCACTGTGCACACGTTCAGCAGTTGCCCCAAGTTCACCTTTGTTTTAGCACTTGCCAAAGCTCGTACAAGCACCCTTATCTCCTCCTGTTCAACTCAGATTACCATAATTAGAATCAATCCGACAGAATATCTAAAATTCTCTATTCTCGTTGACTTCAATAATGTTTTACTTGTTTTCTTTAAGGAAAATCATAAAAAGACTTGTTAAAAATTCACGTAGAATTATTTCTTAATTTGTACAAAGAGTGACCAACTTATAAACCTCGCGAACGTGTCTAAAGTCATCCAAAGCCTTGCCGGAGAACAGATGGACGTAGCTGATTTTACGTAACAGCCGCCATCTCGGTCCATAAGGCGCAAACACAAGGTCCTGATAGTTATAAGCAACATACTTGGCACCAGAATTGGGCGGCCGGTTCGAGAAGTTAGAGTCATGGACTTTCAAGAATTGGGATGCCACGGAGGCCGAAGCTGCCACCACCACGTCCACAAACCCCAACCTGAGGCGCATGAGAGGGCCATAGACTTTGGCCAAGGCTGCTAAGCTGTGGTGAGGCATAGCGCCCATATGTGGCAAGTTCCCAATGATCGGCCATGGTTTTGGCCCTGGAGGGAGGGGCAGGCGGTGGCGCTTCCTCAAAGTAACGAAAATGAAATAGAGAAAAACGGCAGAGAGTATGAAGTAGAGAACAAGTGAAGGCATGGGTGTTTCTTAAATTTTCAGATTGTGGAAATTATTGGTGCTTTGGAAGTGATCATGAGGGAGAAAGAATATATAGAAGGTTTAATATAAAAGATATAAATAATGTATTTTATTTATAATAAGAAATTATAAGTAAGAAATTGAATATAACATATTATAGATTGGATTGTAGAATTAGTTAGCTAGCTTAGCTATTGTTTCGAAAAGATTTGATGGAAACTCTTTGCTTAATAGTTTATGTAATCATAATTAAAATATGATATTTAACAAATATGGGATTGAAATTTTAGCATATATAATTTTTATATTTATTCTCAAATTACAATTTAAAAAAAAAAAATTATTGATGAATTTGAGTTTGATAAATAAGGCTGCCCCTAATGGATCGGTGGCAACCACATACTCAGTCAAGACTCAAGAATGGTAGATATCTTTCAGTGTTCGTGCTAAATAATTTATCACCTACCATGAAATATCTTTATTTATTGAATAAAGCATTGTTTTTTCTGCTTGTGTTTCAAATCTCAATCCAATAATACACATTTTTGTTTTGTTTGTTTCCCGAAAAGTACCACTAGACACTAGTGTTGCTTGGTGTTTTACTTCTTGTCAATAAAATACTTTTCTTCTTTCTTCGCTACATAAAGGATACTTTGGTAAATAAACTTGTTCAATTTGTGACTACTTTAAATAAAAAATCTAATCAATTCAAACGTCGAATCTCTGTTTAATTTTTTTTTTTTTAACAAAAATGTTACAGTCTGAAAATAAAAAAATTACAGAAATTGAAATTAAAAATTTAAATCTATTAATTACTTAAAGAAAATTATGCATTTCTATGATAATTTTTTAAAAATTATAGAATTATATTGCATCGATAATTATCTAGACTCTATTAGGGCTAGGCCTTTAGTATTTGCTAAAGACTGAATGGTTGCTCGGCGTGAGCACTTTTAACGGGCGAGAATTGAGGTGTCAAATTCTCAATATTAATCAAGTGTCAGAACGATGTCCCTTCTACCTGTACGTGTGAATTTTTTTAAAATATTTTAATTAATCTTTAAATTAAATAACATTACAATAATAATTATTTAAAGTGAAAATATTATCAAGACATATTTTTAAATATTAACCTTTTAAAAATTTTAAAATAGTATTATTTCAATTATTCAATTAATTATTAAATTATTTTTTATTTATATACTTTTAAAGGTGATTTAATAAATTTAATTCATGTACAAAATTAAAATTTTAATAGATAAAAAATAAAAATAAGTTAAAAAAATCTAAATTATTTTTGAGTTTTAACTAAATGTCCGAAGAATGCTTGGGGCAGTCTTGATATTGCCTCATGATTGAAACCAGTGATTCTATTGGTTTATTTGCTTTTCTTGTTGGAATGATTAAAAATAATTGTACAAATACATATAATGAAGTAGTAGGATTGGAAAATTAGTTGACTTGCTTATCATGTTAGTTCTATCCTACGGATTCAAAAAATATATATTTTAGCAAACTCAACATCAAATTAAATAACATCATTTGACTCTTTGAGTTTTTTTTTTTTTTTTTAGTTTTAAAGCTATCCAATTTTTTTAAAAATAAAAAAAAAATGTAAAACTCTTAAAATTTTATAATCACAAATGTTTAATAAAAATAAAAAAAGAGAAAAAAAATAAAACTTGAGATGGATAATGATTTGGATTGAATTCGGTTTGGTTTGATTTTTTAAATAATATATAATATTATAATATTATAAAATTATAAAATTTGATTTAAATTAAAATATTTTTTTTTGAAATTGATATGATATGAATCAAATTCTATCGATTCGAATCATAAGTTTTTTTAATTTATTTTTTGTTTATATATTATTTTAATATAATTTTTAATATACTTAAATAAATTTAAATATAAATTAATTATTTTTATTTATAAAACTTTAAAATATATATATAAATTAATAAAAAAATATAATTCTATTTGACTTAATTTTTTGATTCAAAATTAATATATATATATATTTAATAATCGAATTTAATTTAAAATAAATAAAAAATTGATCTAAATTGAAACTACAATTTCGAATAATGTTTTAATTTTCTACGTCATGCTATTAACGTCTGAACAAAAAATCAACAATCGCAAAGGGAAGATTAAAACTTGAATTTTTGTTTCTCGCAGGAACGAATCCGTTCAAATCAAGTCAGTTTTCAGCCCTTTCGTTTTTTGCCAATCTTTCGTCCTTTTTGATTATTTAATTGACAATTACAGTTATCGGTCTCAACACCGCATTTAATCTAAAAGCATACGTAGATATGACTGCTGCCTAGCATTTCTCTTAAATCTCATCCGCATTATCACTGCTCTAACTTAATATATTATTTTTATAATAAGAAGTGGGTCATTTTTTCATAAAGATAACGTGGATATGATAATGACACGATAATTAACGTGACAGTCGATATGACAGTTATATTTTTTTCTGCCTTTTTTTTTATGAAATTCAATACTTAAAGTGATTAGATTTAATATATTTATCAAATTTCAATTATTTTATCGAGATAAATTAAAATTCAGTATTTAATTAAACTTTTTGTGATACTTAGGTCACCGATTAGCAAAATTTACGTGGATTAATTGAATGACACCTGGCACGTGGTAGCCCACTAACTCTAGAAACGAAGCTTGAATTAAAGCAGCTTTCATCAAATTAACTAGACCCTGGTTTGTATATATTTATGTCTGAATAAATTCAAATTGGTCCCCAAATTAAATTGTTAACGGAGTTCCGAATACATCATGCTTTTCGTTTTTTACATTATTTTATTCAAAATTATTATAAATAAAATTATTTAATTATCATTTTTATAAGTTTTTTAATATTAATATTTGATAAATTTTATAATTTATAGAAAATAAATTTTTTAAAAATTATATAATTTAATGTGTATTTTTTGAAAATTTATTTCTGAATGAAAAGTAAAAGCTTTTTTAAGAAAAATTATAAAAAAAGGATTTTATTAAAAAATTTTATTAATTGATGTAATGAAAAAATAATTGTTGAAAAAATCATTAAACTTTAAAATGGTTAAATTATGTCAAACGTCTTTATACTTTATGAAAATTTAAAATTTAATAAATATATATTTTATCATTCAAGGGCACAAAATCTTACATTAAAGGGAGGAGAGAAATTATGCCAAAGGTCTTTATGTTTTATGAAAATTTAAAATTTAATCAATATATATATATATTATCATTCAAGGGGTAGAGCCCTATATTAAGGGGAGGAGAGAAGGTTGGGGTTTAAATCCCGATCTTAATGTCTTCTTTAAAATTATCTTGATCACTAGATCAAGCACTTGAAGATAATATATTATAATTCATATAAATTTATTTTCGTGTTATTTTAATTTAATAATTTTAGTTTAATTACTAATTATATTAATTTTTTATCATTAAAAACATTGACATTTTATTGACTTGATTATATGAACGTTAACTTTGCTAAGATGACATTATCTTGTTAACATGATAATTTGAACGAATGAAATTAATTATTAAATTATGTAAATAATTTTTATATTCATATGAAATTTAAAATTTAATTTTTGTTAAAATTTAATATTTATATTTGCATAAATCATTAATTTTTTAATACAATATAAATATAAAATTATCAGATCTAATTTAAAAATAAAATTAAATAACATCGTTTGACTCTATGAGTTTTTTTTTTTTTTTTGGTTTTAAAGCTATCCAATTTTTTAAAAAATAAAAAAATGCAAAACTCTTAAAATTATATAATCACAAATGTTTAATAAAAATTAAAAAAAAAAGAAATAAAAATTGAGATGGATAATGATTTAGATTGAATTCGGTTCAGTTTAATTTTTTAGATAATATATAATATTATAAAACTATAAAATTTGATTTAAATTAAAATATATATTTTTTTGAAATTGATATGATATGAATCAAATTCTATCGATTCGAATCATAAGTTTTTTTAATTTATTTTTTGTTATATATATTTTAATACAAATTTTAATATATTTAAATAAATCTTAATATAAATGAATTATTTTTATTTATAAAACTTTAAAATATATATAAATTAATAAAAAATTTTAATTCAATTTGACTTAATTTTTTGATTCAAAATTAATATATATATATCTAATAATCGAATTTAATTTAAAATAAATAAAAAATTGATCTAAATTGAAACTACAATTTCGAATAATGTTTTAATTTTCTCACCCCTATAACATACGTCATGCTATTAACGTCTGAACAAAAAATCAACAATCGCAAAGGGAAGATTAAAACTTGAATTTTTGTTTCTCGCAGGAACGAATCCGTTCAAATCAAGTCAGTTTTCAGCCCTTTCGTTTTTTGCCAATCTTTCGTCCTTTTTGATTATTTAATTGACAATTACAGTTATCGGTCTCAACACCGCATTTAATCTAAAAGCATACGTAGATATGACTGCTGCCTAGCATTTCTCTTAAATCTCATCCGCATTGTCACTGCTCTTACTTAATATATTATTTTTATAATAAGAAGTGGGTCATTTTTTCATAAAGATAACGTGGATATGATAATGACACGATAGTTAACGTGACAGTCGATATGACAATTATATTATTTTCTGCCTTTTTTTTTATGAAATTCAATACTTAAAGTGATTAGATTTAATATATTTATCAAATTTCAATTATTTTATCGAGATAAATTAAAATTCAGTATTTAATTAAACTTTTGTGATACTTAGGTCACCGATTAGCAAAATTTACGTGGATTAATTGAATGACACCTGGCACGTGGTAGCCCACTAACTCTAGAAACGAAGCTTGAATTAAAGCAGCTTTCATCAAATTAACTAGACCCTGGTTTGTATATATTTATGCCTGAATAAATTCAAATTGGTCCCCAAATTAAATTGTTAACGGAGTTCCGAATACATCATGCTTTTCGTTTTTTACATTATTTTATTCAAAATTATTATAAATAAAATTATTTAATTATCATTTTTATAAGTTTTTTAATATTAATATTTGATAAATTTTATAATTTATTGAAAATAAATTTTTAAAAAATTATATAATTTAATGTGTATTTTTTAAAAATTTATTTCTGAATAAAAAGTAAAAGCTTTTTTAAGAAAAATTATAAAAAAAGGATTTTATTAAAAAATTTTATTAATTGATGTAATGAAAAAATAATTGTTGAAAAAATCATTAAACTTTAAAATGGTTAAATTATGTCAAACGTCTTTATACTTTATAAAAATTTAAAATTTAACAAATATATATTTTATCATTCAAGGGGCACAAAACCTTACATTAAAGGGAGGAGAGAAATTATGTCAAAGGTCTTTATGCTTTATGAAAATTTAAAATTTAATCAATATATATATATATTTTATCATTCAAGGGGTAGAGCCCTATATTAAGGGAAGGAGAAAAGGTTGGGGTTTAAATCTCGATCTTAATGTCTTCTTTAAAATTATCTTGATCACTAGACCAAGCACTTGAAGATAATATATTATAATTCATATAAATTTATTTTCGTGCTATTTTAATTTAATAATTTTAGTTTAATTACTAATTATATTAATTTTTTATCATTAAAAACATTGACATTTTATTGACTTGATTATATGAACGTTAACTTTGCTAAGATGATATTATCTTGTTAACATGATAATTTGAACGAATGAAATTAATTATTAAATTATGTAAATAATTTTTATATTCATATGAAATTTAAAATTTAATTTTTGTTAAAATTTAATATTTATATTTGCATAAATCATTAATTTTTTAATACAATATAAATATAAAATTATCATATCTAATTTAAAAATAAAATTAAATAACATCGTTTGACTCTATGAGTTTTTTTTTTTTTTGGTTTTAAAGCTATCCAATTTTTTAAAAAATAAAAAAAATGCAAAACTCTTAAAATTATATAATCACAAATGTTTAATAAAAATTAAAAAAAGAAAAGAAATAAAAATTGAGATGGATAATGATTTAGATTGAATTCGGTTCGGTTTGATTTTTTAGATAATATATAATATTATAAAATTATAAAATTTGATTTAAATTAAAATAATATTTTTTTTGAAATTGATATGATATGAATCAAATTCTATCGATTCGAATCATAAGTTTTTTTAATTTATTTTTTGTTTATATATTATTTTAATACAATTTTTAATATATTTAAATAAATCTAATATAAATGAATTATTTTTATTTATAAAACTTTAAAATATATATAAATTAATAAAAAAATTTAATTCAATTTGACTTAATTTTTTGATTCAAAATTAATATATATATTTAATAATTGAATTTAATTTAAAATAAATAAAAAATTGATTTAAATTGAAACTATAATTTTGAATAATGTTTTAATTTTCTCACCCCCATAACATACGTCATGCTATTAACATCTCAACAAAAAATCAACAATCGCAAAGGGAAGATTAGAACTTGAATTTTCGTTTCTCGCAGGAACGAATCCTTTCAAATCAAGTCAGTTTTCATCCCTTTTGTTTTTTGCCAATCTTTCGTCCTTTTTGATTATTTAATTGACTATAACAGTTGTCGGTCTCAACATGGCATTTAATCTAAAAGCATACGTAGATATGACTGCTGCCTAGCATTTCTCTTAAATCTCATCCCGCATTATCACTGCTCTTACTTAATATATTATTTTTATAATAAGAAGTGGGTCATTTTTTCATAAAGATAACGTGGATATGATAATGGACACAATAATTAACGTGACAGTCGATATGACAATTATATTA
Organism: Durio zibethinus; assembly: GCF_002303985.1. The sequence continues at coordinate 23,521,454 of NW_019168381.1, read as the reverse complement.
TTTTCTGCCTTTTTTTTTTTTATGAAATTCAATACTTAAAGTGATTAGATTTAATATATTTATCAAATTTCAATTATTGTATCGAGATAAATTAAAATTCAGTATTTAATTAAACTTTTTGTGATACTTAGGTCACTGATTAGCAAAATTTACGTGGATTAATTGAATGACACCTGGCACGTGGTAGTCCACTACTCTAGAAAAGAAGTTTGAATTAAAGCAGCTTTCATCAAATTAACTAGACCCTTATTTGTATATATTTGTCTGAATAAATTCAAATTGGTCCCCAAATTAAATTGTTAACGGAGTTCCAAATACATCATGCTTTTCGTTTTTTACATTATTTTATTCAAAATTATTATAAATAAAATTATTTAATTATCATTTTTATAAGTTTTTTAATATTAATATTTGATCAATTTTATAATTTATTGAAAATAAATTTTTAAAAAATTATATAATTTAATGAGAATTTTATAAAAATTTATTTCTGGACGAAAAGTAAAAGCTTTTTTAAGAAAATTATAAAAAAAAGGATTTTGTTAAAATTTTTTATTAATTGATGTAATGAAAAAATGATTGTTGAAAAAATCATTAAATTTTAAAATGGTTAAATTATGTCAAAGATCTTTATGCTTTATGAAAATTTAAAATTTAATCAATATATATATATATATATATATTTTTTTATCGGGTAGAACTCTACGTTAAGAAGAGAGAAGAAATTATGTGAAAGGGTTTTTATGCTTTATGAAAATTTAAAATTTAATCAATATATATATATTTATCATTCAATGACAGAATCTTACATTAAAGAGAGGAGAGAAGATTGAGATTCGAATCTTGATCTTAATATTTTTTTTAAAATTGTCTTGATCACTAAATCAAACACCTAAAGACAATATATTATAATTCATATAAAATTATTTTCGTATTATTTTAATTTAAAAATTTTAGTTTAATTACTGATTATATTAATTTTTTATCATTAAAAATATTGACGTACATATTGACTTGATTACATGAATGTTAACTTTGCTAAGATGATATTAACTTGTTAATATGACAATTTGAATGAATGAAATTAATTATTAAATTATGTAAATAATTTAATAATTAATTTCATATGAAATTTAAAATTTAATTTTTGTTAAAATTTAATATTTATATTTGCATAAATCATTAATTTTTTAATACAATATAAATATAAATTTATCAGATCTAATTTAAAATAATTAATCAATAATTAATTTTTTTACTAAAATCAGTGGCTAGTTGACAAACAAGTTTTTTTTTAAACAATAATATTGAAATTTCATTACAACGTCGTCTTCCGATATATATCTCCTAACAATCGAAAATTTTTGCCCTTCAAAGTCTTCGATTAAAAAAAAAAAAAAATCTGAAGGGATAACAACTCCAGTTTTGTTGCATGTAGATTTGCAACAATTAATTTGTGCAGCTTAATTTGCTGCAGCCTCACACTGCCCTTTCGGAAATGATATCCCAGCTTTCAGATCATTCTAATAATGTCAAATTAAGTTTTCAACCATTCGAATTGATTGGAAATATGTATGTATGTATGTATTATTTTTTATTTCGAGGAAAGGAGATTTGAACTTTTTCAACCCAGAAATACATGTATCTATTATTTAATTAAATATTGAAATACAAAATATGCATATATTAACTAATAATAATTAATTAATTAAAGAATTTATTTTTAATAAATTGATAGTAAAATTTTTTACACCATAAATGAAATTTAAAATTATCATATTTTTATATTTTTAATTAATTTTTTTTACAATTAAATATAAAAAGAAAAGCATATTCTATCATTTTCGTTAACAAAAAAAAAGAAGGACGTTCAATGGTTGTACTAATTTGTAAAAGAAACGACGAAAAAGTTGATTCAAAATCACTAGTTCAAAAGTGGGGAAATCCATTATTGCAAGCATTAAAATGCAGTTTGCCGATGAATATAACAGAGAAAATGAAAAATCTTGACAGGCACATGGGCTTTCATTAGTAAAAACGATAGAAAAAGGCTAAAGATAAAAAACTTATTAATTTAATAGTTAAATTAATTTAATAATTATAAATTTTGATAATAAAATTAATAAAATTTTCATCATCACTCTGTCCATACGTTATTAAATAGATAATTACAAATTTTAATTATTAAATTAAAAATTTTTTCATAATCATTCTGCTCCATTCTTTCAGGAGAAGTTCGTAGAAAGAAATACCAGTTTTTAAAAGAAACTAATCGATTATTTATATTTTTTACTTACATTTAACAGCAAACGCAAGATGGTTGAAAAGAACATTCAACGTCAAGGAGAGTAATTATAACCCAAAAAAAAAAAAAAAAATTAAAGCCAAGTAGCCTCCCACAGTCCGTTTTCATACAAAAAGTTTACGGGATGAAATCCATTTCATCATCATCATCATCGATCTCTTCAATCTTCATCTTCTTCACCGCCTGTGCAGCATCACTTCTTGTACTGTTCGGGATTTGGATCAATACCTCTGATTTATGTCCGGTGGCTGCGTTTACTAACCCTCCGTTTCTCTCAACCTGATACACCAAGTCACTTCCGCTTGGAGCTGCATCAATGTAAACTGTGGAGTTCTCATCGATTTCCTCCCTCACAAGCATCCTTGATAGCTCTGTCACAACCCTCCTCTCAAGCCATCTCCTTATGGGTCTTGCACCATAAACCTAAATACCCAGAAAGTAAACATTGTTACCATTCAGTCAAAACAGAGAACAGAACAAATATATGCAGGTGCTATGTGATGATACTTACTGGATCATAACTCTCGGATAGAATGCAGTCCAATGCTGAATCTGTTACAGCTAATGCAATACCCCTCTCAGCAAGGCGGCTTGCAACATCCTTCATTTGCAATCTAGCAACTTTCCTCAATTGGTCATGTGAGAGAGGATCGAAAACAATAACCTCATCGAGTCTGTTCAGCAACTCTGGCCTAAAGTGCCGCCTTACCTGTCAAACAACCCAATTCGTATATTAATACTAATACGTCAAAAGTCGACTTCCGCAGAAAACAAAAACATCACATCATAAGGGTATTTGGTATAAGAAATAGGTCATTTTGGTACCTCTTGCATTACTCGATCACGAGCAACTTGCATAGAACATTTCCCACTGAGTCCTGAGAGAAGATGCTCTGCTCCAAGGTTTGAAGTCATGATAATCACTGTATTTCGGAAATCAACAGTGCGACCCTGGCCATCAGTTAACCGACCATCATCCAAGACTTGAAGCAGAGTGTTAAAAACAGAGATATGTGCTTTCTCCACTTCATCAAAGAGTACAACACTGTAAGGCCTCCGCCTCACAGCCTCTGTAAGTTGTCCACCTTCCTCATGTCCAACGTACCTGAAAAACAAAACAAGGGAGCAGGTGAGCTACGATTATATAACCCCAGAAAATAGAAATGTAGCTGCATGTTTAAGGGAAACAAAGCATACCCAGGTGGAGCCCCAATAAGTCGAGCAACTGAGTGTTGCTCCATATACTCAGACATGTCGATCCTGATCAGCAAATTCTCATCATCAAATAGTTGTTCCGCTAGTGCCTTAGCAAGCTCTGTCTTACCAACGCCAGTTGGGCCCAAGAAAAGGAATGAGCCAGTTGGTTGTTGAGGCCTTCCTAATCCAGCTCTTGACCTCAAAACAGCCTCCGCAACAGCGTCAACTGCTTGGTCTTGTCCCACCACTCTCCGATGCAACCTCTCTGCAAGCCCAATCAGCCTCTCTTTCTCATTCTGTCCAAGCCTTGTGACAGGAATGCCAGTCCATCGGCTTACAACCTCTGCAATATGTTCTGGCCCAACAGTTTCTGTTAACATTAAATTTTCATCTGTGCTTCCTTCAATCTGGGCTATTGCAGATTCTACTTCCTGAATCGCTCCATATCTCAAATCAGCAACTCTTGCCAAATCATATCTCCTTTCTGCCTCCTGCAAAGCGAACAAGAGCTCTTCTCTCTTCTGCTTTAGTCGGCGAATCTCATCAACTCTTTCTTTCTCCTTTCTATATTTCATCATGAGTGGCTGAAGCTTGTCCCTCAAGTCATCAAGCTCTTTCCGGACCTAAATGGAAGAAACAAAAGTTAGATCCGGTATAAAGAAGATAATTAGCATAATCCATCATTTCTTTTTTGAGAGCCAATACTTACTTCAACAAGTCGAGCTTTGCTAGCTTTATCCTTCTCCTTTTCCAATGCATGCAGCTCGACTTCTAGTTGCATTCTTCTTCTTTCAAGATTATCAATTTCTTCAGGCTGACTGTCAAGCTGAACTCTCACATTTGCGCAGGCTTCATCAACCAAGTCGATTGCCTTGTCAGGAAGATGACGTCCTGAAACGAATTAAAAATTATGCAAATGAATATCATGCCAAACTCAGCACAGAGAATCAAATTTCAAAATTCAGACAACTAATTTCTGCATTAACAGATATCATATCATTTAATGAAACATTTGTTAAAAAGAAATATAGCATACCAGTAATGTATCGACTTGATAACTGAGCTGCCACCACCAAGGCACGGTCTTGAATCCTAACACCATGGTGACCCTCGTATTTTTCTTTCAATCCTCGAAGGATGCTAATTGTATCCGCAACACTAGGCTCAGCCACATAAACCTGCTGGAACCTTCTCTCAAATGCAGCATCCTTTTCCACATACTTTCTATATTCCTCGAGTGTAGTAGCACCAATGCACCTAAGTTGACCTCTAGCAAGCATAGGCTTAAAGAGGTTAGCTGCATCCATAGAACCCTCAGTTCGACCAGCCCCAAGTACTAAGTGGATTTCATCAATGAAGAGAATCACTTTGCCCTCAGCTTCCTCAACTTCTTTCAAAACTGCCTTCAATCTTTCCTCAAACTCTCCTCTATATTTTGCTCCTGCAATCAATGCACCCATGTCCAATGCAATGAGTCTCACATCAGCAAGATTACTAGGAACATCTCCTCTCACAATTCTTTGAGCCAAACCCTCTACCACAGCAGTTTTACCAACACCCGGCTCTCCAATAAGAACTGGATTATTTTTAGTTCTCCTTGAGAGGATCCTAATGACCCTTCTAATTTCCTCATCTCGGCCTATTACTGGATCAAGCTTCCCAGCCTGCTCAACAAGATCTCTGCCATATGTTTTTAAAGCCTGAAATGTGGTGTCCCCAGATGCACTCTCCACCTTTTTCCCTTCCTTTCCTCTAAGTTTTTCAACCTCTGATTTCACTCTTGCTGGAGCAACCCCAGCTTCTTTTAACAAATCCGCAATTTGGGAATCCTCAAGAAGGCCTAGAATCAACTGATCAACAGCCAAATGGGTATCACCGCGCGCCTTTTGTGCAGCTTGGGCACGACGAATTCCCTTAATAAGAGAAGTGCTAGCAGGAATTTCATCTGGTGGAGGTGACTGTGATGGTAGCTTCTTCAATGCCTGATTGAATACCCTCTCTGCAGCATGCGCAGCATTCTCACCTCCAGTATTGGAGATTGCTTGATAGAAGACGCCGCTGGGATCGGATATTAAAGCAACTGCAAGGTGGAGGGGAGTGAATTGGGCATGGCCATTGCTCATTGCTAGCTCATGAGCCCCAGCAAGAGCCTCATTTGTCTTGTGAGTGAATTTATCAGGATTCATTTATCCTTGCGTGGTATTATAAAACCTGCAAAAAAAAAAACACAACAATTCATACATCCATAAGTATCTGTATTCCTTAGATTACAATCCCAATAAAAAACATGCATTACCAAGCCAAAACCTTGCGTCTATGAAGCAAAGAACAGATTGCAGCCAAGAGGCTAATAAAAAAAATAGCATGACATTTTCACATTCTAAAACTAAATCAAAGACTTTGAAAATGTAACACTTTCAATGAACAAGCAATTGTGAAACAAACATCCTGGCTTAAAGCAGCTTCCAGGGTCATTCTTCAGCAGAGTGATCTTCAACTACTTTAAAAAAACCCAAAAAAAAAAGAAGAAAACTGCTTTCTTACAATTCAACACTTTTTAACACAAAAATATACATTTTTAAACATCAAAAGGAAGGGTTTTTTCTTACCTAATGATCAAAGTCAGAAAACGAAAATAGCTTCTCAGCGAAAGATGAAAACAGAGAGTTGTTGTCTTTGCTTTCCGTTGCTCTGCTTCTTGTCGTTGTTCCTTCTTTTCCTGGAAAAAAATCTCTTTGGAATTTGAGAATTCTGAATTGTTAATGTGATTGATTACTTCGACTTCGCCGGAAAATATGTGAGCAAGAATGGTGGGGGGGATTGGGTTTTTGTTGAGCAAAGGGAGAAGTCTAGAAACTCCTAGACGCTCAGCTGATTTGATGAGCGGAACCTCCTGGACTTGCCTAGAATGTTATCTCACTCGCCACATAAGAGATTGGCGTCTCACGCACCTTTCCTTTTTTTTTTTTCTTAAAACAAAAAATATAAAAAATCATTTTGATTTGTGATAATTTTTTTAAAATGCTGTGTGCAAAATGTTACTTCATGAATTAATTTTATAAGATAATTTATTAAACCCATAAATCTATGATAAATATTCATATTCAAGCTTTGAAAAGGCGATGACATTTCAATTATAAATATTCGATATTAATTACAATATTAATTCAATAAAAAATAGATATATTTATAAATTAGATTTGATTTTTAAAAATTTTTCTTTAAAGTCCGAATTGATCAATCAAACTTTAACATGCTCGGTCATTATTAAGAAAATATTAAAATATTAAAAAATATTTTATATTATATTTCATATATTTTCAAAATTAAATTTAAATAAAAATATATTTTATTTATTATGTAGTGATTTAATTTGGTTAAGCTGGAACGTTAAAATTTATGTTTTGAGCCTGATTCAAGCCAAAACAACAAATATATATATATATATATTGATACATGTATTAAATTAAAATATTTTTTATTAAATAAATAAATAATACAAAAGAATTTAAAATTTCATTTTTAATTAATAATATAATTATAATAATCTTTTTTTACATTCGAATATCTGATTTGATAAATTATTTATATATATTTACTCAGATTGAGTTTATTTTCCTTCTTTCAAATAAAAAGAAAAAAAAAACTTACTATTAATTGTAAGTCTAATCCATTTCAAGAAAAAAAAAAAAGGAATTATATTGATACATTTAAGGTTAAATATTTATTTGACCAAAAAAGTTAAATATGCATAAAAGCATATGAAAGTTTAGTTTTATTAAATTCCAAAACTCTCTCCCTTTTTCTTTTAACTCTAAATTCTGATTAAATAAATAAATAATTATAATACACCTATAAATACATATAAATGATTTTTTTTTCTCACATTAATTTTTTTAATTTATTAAAAAATTATTTTTATTTAATTTAAAAATATTATTATAAAATAATTATATGTATATATATGTTTCTTTACGGGTATGTAACATTATTCATAAAAAATTGAACATGACTTTTATCTTATTAATAAGTAAGATGCTTTTTTGCATAAATATTTTTATTTGGGATTTTGTTGGAGAGGGCACAAACTTGTTTAAAAGAAAAAATATTGAAAATTTTAGATAGTGTTTAGTTTCAAAAAATAAAATTATTTTTTATTTTTATTTTTTAAAAATAAAAAATATAAGTGAAAACGTATTGAGTAATTAAAAATGAAAATAAGTTTTTAAAAATAGAAATAAGAATGAATTGAAATATGAAAAAAAAATTAATTATGGAAATAAAAATGTATATTATTTTTTTCTTATGTTTTATAAATTATCATATTAAATATTTTTTTATATCATTAATTGATAAATATATATTGTATTTGTATTAGATGACATCAATAATAATATCATCAAATATTTTATTCATTTTCTTATTTTTTACATTTTTAAAAAATAATTTTTTCACTTATCAAATATATTTTTTAAAAAACAAAAAAAAAAAAAATTTTTTTTCTCGAACTAAACGGATCTTTCTTCCACGTGACACCGCATCATACATCATACATGTGTAATGTTGATAATATAATATTACGATCTCTCTACCACCTACTAGAATCTTACCCGCCGTCTAAGCATAAGGCATGCGCTGCTTTGGTTGTTGGCTAATTTCTTTTTTTTTTTTTTTTTTGAAGATTAAAAAACCAAAACTTAAAATACTTTAATACTATTACATAAAATACCGTATCCTTTAAGATAGTTGAAGAACATTTTACATATTATATATATATATATATAACAAGAAAAATAACATAATTGTATTTTGAATATTAAAAAAATCACAAATATTTAGCTTCAATATTATATTTTAGCTCAAATGAAAAAAAAAAAAAAGCTTTTTATTGTTTAGGTTCGAAAAATGATGAGAAAAGAAATTTTTATAAATTTAAGAAATTTGATGTAAATAAAAATTTTAATTCAATTCAAATATATTAAGTAAAGTTCATGAATATTTTTATTGTGCAAAGAAAAAAAAACTCTAAACTTAATTATTTTAAATTAAATAGTAGACTTTTTATTTAAAAATAAGCATAAACATAGCTTAATATAAAATATGTTGTACAAACATAAGTCTTAAATAAAAATTATATACTTGGTATTAAATTAAAATATTATTAGTAGTTAGTTTATATTCATGTGTTAGATTTAAAAATTAAAAATATTTTATGAGCATAAATTTGTGGTAGAATTAAAAAATAATCCTCTTACCACAATTTTTTTTTTCTTTCTTGGAAATCCAATTTTGAACATTATTTTATTTTCAAGGTAAGGGTTGGACTTGGACCCATATGGCCATAGTCCGAACTAAGCAACTCCGGGTTCGGATTTTTCTTGACCCACCCGCTTTCCAAATTGCCGTTTTGCTCATTGGGTTCTACTTCTCTTCATTTTTGTACAAGCTGCGAAAGCAGAAGGCAAAGGAAAACGAAAAAAGGAAAGAAACTACAGCAATCATGTGGAGAAGAGCGTTGATGGAGAGCAAAGCTTGCCAATCATGGCGGGTGATAGCAACAAGAGGCGCAGCCACCGGAAGCGGCAAGCACGGCTCCATGTCGGCATCAACGGTGTCGGCGTCGGCGGCGGCGGTTGATTCACTCTTGCTCCGTTCGCTCAAAGACCACTATCTCGAAGTCTCCAAAATGACTCCCCCTCCTGTATGTTTCATTCTTCCTCAGTTCATCTCTCTAATAGTAAATTGTACACCCTTTTTGTTTTGGGTATTTGAATGATTTTCTTTTATCTTATTTCTGTTAAACCCCTGTAAAGCCCAATATGTTAGAAACTAGGGTTTTAGAGAAGTGTTCAAATGGTGATGAATATATCTATAAGAAAAGCAATTTTTTTTTTTTTTTGGATATCTGCTTGAATCCGAAGGTTTCTGTTTTTGGCCAAACTTAAAACCTTGAGGCTTAGGGAGATTTTGGGAGGGTTTTATAGACACATATATAAAAATGTAGTTCAGTTCGTAGTTTTTATGAGTGAATGGTTGCAACTGAAATAGATATGAAAAGTAAAATTATCTTTAATCTTTAATCTTTCAAAAATATTGTTCATTTTTGTTTCCAAATGCCCATTTTGCCTTTCGCTCTCAGGAGCAAAAGGCAAGTAAATAATTTTAACTACCAAATGTCTTATATACCCCATATGTTTTGTCTCCAAGAAATGATATCTTTCAGCATTTTTTCTTCTAATTACTTTTTTGTTTAATGAAACAGTTAGCTTTCTTAGATTTTTGTTTCTTTTGAAGAAAAAACTAATGTGGTAGGAATCACCTATTGAAGATTCTATTGCTGCATGAAATCTGATTGTATGGTTGATTTTCAGGCAGATTTCTATGGTAAATCTAATGGGGTACATTGAAGGGACTTCTGCTAGTGTGAACGCTCTGGCTCTCATCGATTTAGTTTATATTAATATACTCATTTGATGTTTTAAGCGGCTTGTGTAATAGTGTGAATGTATTAATGTTGACAGAAAGTGAGCCCTCCTTCACCGTTTACTATTATCAAAGGTGGACTTGATTCTAATGGCCCTGTTCTCAAGCGAACCTATGGCAAGGAGGAAATTAACATCTTTGTAATGCGGCTGGCTAATATTATTCGTGGTGAAGGTGATGATCCTGAGGAGGATGGAATTAATCAGTTGTTCCTTCATGTAGATGTGTCAAAACCTGGACAGGAAGAATCCTTACAGTTTCTATGTGGATTGTATCCTGATGCTCTTGGGATCCACTCTGTTTCAATGAGGCCAAAGCTTGACTCTTCAGAGGATGTTGTGGTTCCATCTAAATATAATGGTCCTGTTTTCGAGTAAGTCATCAACTCACCATAATCAATATGTTTAAGTATTAAATTTGATTATTTGATACCTCTTGATTGAGTTTTCCTCATAAATTACTGGGAAGAATGGTGTGTTAAATCGTTAAAAGAGTATTCGAAATCATTGGTGTGTTCCTCTGTGCATCTATTATTTTTCCCCATTATTATGTATAAAAATGGGAGCATATAGTAGAATTAGGTAACCCCAACATCCATTATCAATTTATCATAAAACTATTTAGTAAAAAAAGTTCAAGTATTAGTTTTAGCTTGAAAAGAAATTTGGAAAACTTGGCTTCCTCGAAGCAGATGAGTTCTAAATAGCAAATCTATATTAAACCCAAGAGTGGTAATGCAGCACAAGACTGTGGAACGATGCCTTTGGTTTTCTGAACATTTTTTGTTTTCTAGGTAATGTAACTATCTAATATAATTTATATAAACATGAGGTAAGAGACAGAAAGGAGGTGCAATTCTGCTGTTCTTGGATGATACAGCTAGAGAAGCTTGAGTTGGTATTGATATTCATGTGATTGAGTATGTAACATTCGTGCATGGGAGGTTGCATAGATGATTATAATTACATCCAGCACTCTGCCAGGGATGCATTTGACCTATATAAATATTTGATTTTATAGGCTAAAAGCTGATTTCTTTATGGATGCTTTTCTGTCACCGTGCATGCTAGATAAAGATTATTTGCTTTTTGTTTTTTTTTTTTAATTTCTTTTAATCATTATTGGTTAACCCATTCTCATTTCTTATGTTTGTGTATTACTAAGCCGTGTCTCTCTGCTGTTTGGCAGAGATCTTGATGAAAATATGAGGGATGCACTTCATAGTTTTATCGAAGAACGAGGGGTGAATGAGAGTCTCTTTCCGTTTTTACAAGCATGGCTCTATGTGAAGGATCACCGAAATTTGTTGCGTTGGTTCAAGTCGGTAGGCACATTCATTACTGAAAAAAATTCAGTTAATGATACAAAACATTGATGAGGTGATTTTATGAAAAGAGTTATCTATCTTCTCCAAATGGTAGATTAATCTTTGAGGATCAATGAATATTTCCCGCTGGGGTGGACGATGCGTACACATAAGGTTCCTTAGCAAACAAATTTAGCATTAAGACTCATTCTAGGCGGTCTCTTTTATATTTCATTTGGAATTATGGCCTGTTTTAGGTTCTAATATAAGTAATATTTTGTTGGTTCATGTATTTTTGGTGCTAAATACTCCTCTAGACTTCTTTGACCATTTTTCTTTTATATGTCAAACTATGTCAAGAAAACACATAAATCTCTTTTTTTTTTTTTTAATTCTAAAATTATTTTCATGAATTTTTTTTAACTTTTTGGCATTTGAAATATGAAACATCAAATTTGTGAAAAAAATTAGAAATTTAATACTCTTTATGTCCCATTTTATTTGTTCATGTTCGAAATTTTTTATCAAACAATTTGACCTTAATCATTAGGTTTTAAAATATCATATTAAATTAAAATTTTAAAAAATATGTATTTTGAATTTTTTTCAAAAAAATCAATAATTTTATGATTTTATTAAAAATATAATCAAAATTGAATCTATTTAATAAAAAATCAAAAGGAAACAAGCAAAAGGACCAACACCAAAAGGTTTTTTTTTTTTTTTTTTAACTCGGTAAAAGTTAATCGAAGAGTTAACAATTTGGGACAACAAAGGAGTATATTAGTATATTTTATATCTCCTTGTATTTATGGGGTTTTTGTTTTTTTTTTTTCAATCTTTGGTTATAAGATACATGGCCGAGTTGGTGCAGCTAATTTATTTTGTAATGTGAGCCATGTTTTTAAGAAAATTTGGCAATTGTTAGTGTTATGAATTGCTAGCCAACGGCGTGTTATGTTTTAAAGTAGATTACGTTACATTTATGGGTCGTATTTAAATCTAAAAATATGCCAATGATTTTGATAGCTTTATTAATCATCATATATATTGTTTGAATTAAATAATCATATGGTGCGAATAATTGGATAATCGTTAATGAAACCTAAAATAAATAAAAATAATTCACCGAACAATTTAATTATCGATTTTATATGGTCCTAATATGCTACAGCCAATGAGGTTTCATCTCTATTCAATTTCACAATTTGATTATGTGTGATTATGCTAATTAAATTATTTTAAAGCCCAATTTAAAAAAAAAAATGGAGAAACTTCGCAATGGTATAATTTTAAAAATATATTTAAATTTTTTTTTTTTAAATCTATCTATAAGAATCGAATAGATGTTTCACCATAGTCATATCATTTGAGATTCATGGATGATGTACTTGAATTCATTTGATTTAGTAAGAATGGAAATATAGAAAACAAGCAACAACTGGAATTGATAAAATTTCTTAAACCTAAGGAATAATTTCACTATGAAAACAAGTACTCTAAATAAATAAATAACGGTGATGATGAATAAAGATAGAAACATGTATTCCTATTTCTATTGATTGAATAGTGAATATAATAATAGATACCAAACAACTGCACCAACGTTGCCTGCTCCTTCAATGAGGGGAGGTTTTGAGATCGAAAATGACAATCATAATAACCTGCCTTTTCACATTATAGGAAAAAGAAGAAAACTAGTAATCCGTTTTGTCCGCAATTCTTTCCCCTCAAATTCAGTTGCAACTAGTGTCGGGGATTAAAGAAAAGGTTATAGGCACAATTTTTATATAATTGAAAATGATAGAAAGGAGGTAAAGAAGACAATAGCATTTTAAACCTTAAGCTGCTGCGTTCAGTTATTAGTGTTTCCATAACTTAGTGAAGCATCAAGCATATGTCGGCTCAGCTCCACCGCAAAATGTCTGCCTGCGATTCATTAGTCAGAGGATGGTCGGATACAAGCTTTTTCTGTGGAAAGATGGTAATAGCAATCAAGACTCGGAATCTATAATATAATTTATAGTTATAAATATTAATATTCATCATATTAACTATACATATTATGTCAGTACTTGAAAATCCTTTACAGGATATGTAACAATGTAATACTTGCTCAAACATTATCACTAAAATTAACCGCACTTGTAACCTTGTTTTGCTTCAATAATATGTGAATGAGCAAAATAATCTCACCAGAGACTTCAGACTTGCAAACCAGACTTGGATGTGTGAATTTGTCTAAGCATGCTTAAACTATCATGTATTCGTAATAAATCAAAATAGTTTAGAATATAAAACAAACCTCAAAAGAAAAAGTTAGAATTATATATTTCTAAAAAAAAAAAATCTGACTACTAAAATCAGTGACCAAAAAGTACTTCGATTATATGAAACACAGGTCCACATCCAGCCTACATGACAAAAGATCGCAAGGAACGTTCCCTAAGACATCTTCCTCTCCAAAAAAATGTCTGATTAAAATCATACAGAAATAGGAAAATTGCAGAGCATAATCTTCCTCAACCAGACTCAACAGAGCAATGTGGAATCATTACCAAAGCTATCAATGGCACAAGTTGTTCAACAAGACGTCAAAAGTTCAGAGCAAGTAGGTTGCAGGAGAGACACTTAGGCACAGCCACAAAGAGGGAATAGATATCAACAAACTTAGCCACAATCGTGAAAAGTTCAGTAAATCAACTGAGCAAGAATCAACTATCTAAGCTATATGCGGCTTTATACTATATCAGTCAACAAGGCAAAAAAATAAAAGGTATCTTTGACAAAAATAATGGAATATGTTCCACAAATATGAACACCATATATGCTAATGCACCAAGCCACCAACAAGAAGCAAAAGTACGTACACTGCATAGAACATCCATACCTCGCAAATTATGACCTATTCATCTATGATATTTGACACTTAAAACCAAAGTTAAGGACAGAAAGTAATGTCAACCAAAAGAATTTGACAATAAAACTAGAACACAGAGATTTCAAGAATAATTGGTAAGTTACTTAACTTACTAAAGAGAGAGTCATAATTCAAAATTAAGTAAAACCTATCTATCTGCAATGAAAACTAGTATAAGCCTAAATCTTGAGAATAGCATTCCGGACATTCCAGCAACATTTGGTAGCAAGAAAAATGGGATGGGAAAAGGTTCTTCAGAAATAGAAGTTTCAATGCTTTGGTCTCTACATGTACATGAGTCAATGCATATGTTGCGAAAGCAAGAGTGAGAGAGAGAGAGACCTACTCTCATCTTGTCTGTTGCAGGTTTCACTCCTCATCACTATCATAAACAACTGCCATGCGACGATGAGTTGGAGCTTTTCTAGGAGGTGAGTCCTCATCAGACTCAATTCCCTTTCGCTTAATGCTGCCAACAGACTCCTTCAACTTTTGCCTAGGTTCCTGCAAAGATAACCAATAAAACAAAATTTACAAAATTCTTAAGACTATAATCGATGAGGAAAAATTATTGCCCAGTTTACATGTCATTACGTGTCATGCTGATGCATAACAAGAAGGTATTATTTCCTCTAAAAGAAGCAAAAATAAGGAGGATGGGCGTGGAACAACTAAACCAACACAAATATAGAAACATCCATTACTGATAAAAGACAAATTAAAATGTTTAGATCTTTTGATCATGTTCTGCTGCATATATGCTCCATTTTAAGGACATTGATGAAATCTAATCGATATTCACCATTTTCCAATCCAATCACAGACATTTAAATATCACCAAACAAACTTAGATACCCGTGGTAGCACTTTCAGATACCCCAGCAAAGTCCAACCTCCCAGCCATGTTAAATGCTGATCCTTACAAAAATTTCACCCTTCCACTAAAAACAGTAATTGGCACCACTACAGTTGTATTAAAGGGCAACAGAGACATATCAAATTGTAGTATCTCCAAATAAGCCTTTCCATGCAAGCACATATAAATATACACAAAGTCATTAATCACATATAAAAAATCTAAAGAGACTTTTCCAATAGCATCATTTCTGAAAGCCTGAAGAAAAACCTCATCTTTAAAGGAATATATATCATTCAGCAAGAAAACATAATGCACTCATTCAGACTGATAGGAAGCACAAGAAAATATTCTTTCAAACTTCGAAGTATGGATATCCAATCCATGTCCTTTTTTTGACCATATCCAATCCAATCCACGTCATATGTGGGAAGAAAAATGATAGATTATAACCATCAGAATAATTAGGCACATTAACATATCCCTAAAATTAATCAGCAAAGTGAATTGTGGAACCAACAGTTCACACAAGTACAGGCTATTTGAACATTTTTAGTCATTCATTTAGAGGAGCTATCTAATCGGTAACCTTTTAAGAATCATGGAGTACTGATACTTAAGGCATAGAGAAATCACTTGTGCTATATATACAGGAATGAAAAGCACCATCTGAAATGCCTTTCAGATATGGCACATGAATTTTATGCTCAAACATAACGCATGGAGAACTTGTTGAAGATAAAAGAAAATTATAAATAAATACCTCTGCTTCCTCTTCCTCATCTGAGGCTATCTTATTGTTAGCATCAACCTCTTCATAGCGCTCTTCCTCTTCCTCTTCTTCTGATTCTTCATATTCTGGCTCTTCATCCTCAATCCTATTGCGTGGAGATCTATCATCTTCCTCCCCTTCAGTTTCATACTCAGACTCCTCTCTGTCACTTTCAGAGAAATTACTAGGCCGCCGAGATGATTTAAAATCTTGCAAGGATGACTTGCGAGGGATGTCCCTATAACTCTGTGACTGGTAACCACAAAATGTAAAAATAAAAACATCTTAGTAACAAGTTGCAACAAGGACTTTTCCCTAGGAGTAACAGTGAAAATACCTTCTTGGCATTCATAATGCGTTTTTCTGCCCGAGCTTCTACTTCCAGGTCTTCCTCAAAGCGGCGACGAGAGCGACGAGAATCATTATAATCCATTTCATCATCCTGATAAAATCAACATATGTTATTCAGTTTACAAAGTATGAATGGAGGATATGTAAAAGGTACAGTTAAACATGCTCACAAATTGAAGACTAGGGCCAGTTCAGTAAAAGAAATAAGAGAGACAATCATCCTAATAAGCAATAAAGGAACATAAAGTATCAAATATTAGTATTCCAATATGGTTAACAGGTAAGGCAAAATGCAGACCTCATCAAGAGCACCCTCCAAATACCCAGTTGAAAGTTGACGTTTTCTTTCTACAGTTTGTGTATACTTTCGGTTCACCTTTTCTCTCTTACGATTCAGAAGCACGTTAGCTCTGATTGTTTGATTTTCAGCCTGAAAATCATAAGAAAAAGAAAATTGAAAATTCATGTCAATAAGAAACAACCTCACACAATTTAACAATAAGCAACTAATTACCTTCTCTTTTTCCTCCTTTTCCCTCTCAGGATCAATGTCAGTAATGCAATTCTTAACCTTATAGACTTTTTTATGACGTGAATCAACGAGAGCAGTCAATAGCCGATGAGAATTTGATGACAATGATGAAGGCATAAATCTCATTTTACTTAAAATTCTTCCTTGAGATTGAAGAATTCCCTGCAATTACCACAATTAAAACAGTTTCCAAGTCCAGTTCAGATTTATGCATTTCCACAGAAACGATAATATAATAACAGAAACAGCAATAGCCTCAAAAATGAGAATGTTAAATGAGAATTTTTGATAGAGCCAGCCTTAGAAGTGAAACTCAAAACCAACTACCAATACAATAAATTGCATCAAATGAGCACACGATAGCCCAAAATGAAGGTTTGGAGGTCATTTTCTATTCCTAGCCTACCAAATCAAATCCAAAATTGCAGCAACCTTCTCCAAACAATGATAGATGCTATTATAGGAACTGCAATAGCATGTAGGTGGAAGTTGACTATAAAACTTTCATCCCCCCTTTTTCCCCTGCCAAATATTTACACACACACACACACACACACACACACACAGACATACATCATCACATGTATCATACTCAAAGAATGAAACTAAAAAAATATGCATCTCAACCTCAGTACAGCAGTTCCTATTGAACTATTAGCAATATGTATAATAGAAGTCCATATGCCAATTGATAGGACATTGTCAAAAAGAACGATACCAAAGACCATATATTTCATGTCTAAGACAATGTCCAGATAGAAATAACAGTGGCATTTCAATATGCCACATTCTTTTACTTCTTCATATTTAAATCATTCCATATTAATTAGTGAACCTTTGGTTCTAGAATCCGTGAGGCTTTTCAAGCAACTTAGTATAAGAGGTCAGCAGCTGTAACAAGAGGCCCGTTAAAATTGACAAATATGAGCTTATGGATCATTAGATGCACAGAAATCACATACAAATCACCCTCAGATACCAATGCGGAACTTTCTTTTTTATTTTATCCAATTTATGACAAAAAAACAGGGAATATAATAACAGCAAAAGAAGTGAATAAGAACAATCTTAATGTATGAACTTGAAGATTTTATTGATCCATTTCACACCTAGGCAGCTTTGGCTATGAAAAAAAGGAAATAAAAGAGTTAAGATATTATATACTTAAATAAACCATGCCAAACAGGGGGGAAAAGGCCACCTTTCCATGTCTGAGAAAAAGGTGTGATTGATCATGCTGCGCCTCTTGTACAGATATGTCAAGAACTTCATTGCCAATTAACAACTGTAAACTGCCATCTGACCATCTCACAAAGCGTGCATTGCTTTCATACTACATACAACAAGAGGAAATATGAGAAGCCCTGATTGGTTAAGAAATAAAAAAATAATAATAATAAAGAAATTAACAGATTGATAACAGATCATAGTGGAAATTAACAGCAAATAGAGTTGTTAAGAAAAGAAATCTAACTATTGTGGTGGCAAACAATCACCCTACTCACTAGGTCTTTAATGAATTTGTAAACATCCCAAACTTACAGAACATACATGCAATAAATAGATCCACGTTCTTTCCAACATGCTCAAATCAAATCATTGAAAAAAAGGGGTAGGTAGAAGAAATTTACTCACTGATGTTGTGCCATCTTTGTTTCTGATAGTCCTCCAACGCACAATATTGTTTTCCAACCTTATACGTTTTTTTGAGCCAGACTCATCAGTCACAAATGTATCCTCTTCCACATATGTCTTGGGATCAAATGGTTTTGGGTCAATGCCCATAATATTAGAAACTTTGATCATGTTCATCTGCAAAAGAGTAACTAAAGTATAAACTATGGCCTCAAGTCAAAATGCGGTCAACTCAACTGCTTAAAGTAACAAATGACCCTCACAACGGCCAAATGCAAATGGCATAATATACCAAAAAAGTTATTAAATAGTGAAACTACTTCCAAAATATCACTAAAAACAACAAGAAAGCACCCTTTACATGATGTTAGGTTAGAATCTTTTCAAGAGAAGGGGGGGGGGGGCATGAGAAGAAGATCAACCTTTGTTGGATGAGCTGGACCTGGGCGCAATGGAACCTCTAGCTCCAACGGGGGGCCAACTGGCTTCTCTTTTTGTTTCACCTCAACATGCTCATCATCTGACTCATAATGAACATCTTCATCATGCACCATATCTTCAGGTCTTGGACTCTTCCCATAGCTCTCTTCCTCTTCCATAGGAGATCTCTAAGGGACAAAAGCCATTTACATCATCCTTTTAACTATGACAGCATGTCAACCAGAAAGTACTATTAATGCAAAAATAAGAACCATATTGCTTTTGACATTTGATACTCACATTTTCGTCTTGCTCCATTTCATGTCGAACTGCATATTCTGCAGCTTCTTCATCATCAGAATCACCAAATACATCACGAATTTCAGCAGCAGAATGTGAAAGATGAGTCTGATCCTTCTCCTCCCCCGGTGATTTACTGCCATTAAGCCAAGTTTCCCACAATAGAAAGTACAGCTCATTACAAACAAGAATATATCCATGGAATCACTATTATATAACATTGTGCATCAATTTATTTCTTTTTAGTTTTGGCAAAAATACTTACCATCTGCACTTTAGAAAACTTGTAATACAATGTCAGAGTACAATGGGGCATATAGCTAACCAGGAAAAAAATATATAGGGGTGCAATAAGAAAGAAAAACGAGACACAAAGAGACAAAAGCACGGCTTGAGACTGAGTGAGAGAGAACAAGCAGGTTACCTTGGACTTCTAGCTTGATCAACCTCCTCATCTTCATTATCAGGATAATGGTTTTCCTCAGACCTCTCTGACTCACTTTCAATCACTTCCCTTCTCCGGCTAGTCACAACCCTCTGACCATATTCTTCTTTTTCATCACTATCAGTATCTTTTGCCTCACTTTCTTCCCTTTGATCGCCAATGTCAACTTCTTGGGAACTTTGTTCTCTTTCACCCTCACTTTCTCCAGGATCAGGTTCTACATCACGTATGTCACCATCACTCTCGACTTCTGCCTCACCATGCCCTTCCACTTCAGCTTCACCTTCACCCTCAGCCTCCATGGCACCCTCAGCTTCATCCTATATACAAAATCATCCAACAGGTTAACTTCAAGCAATTCTTCTTCTAATTAAGCACCAAAAACATAGATAACTTCACACTAGCAGCAAACATCTAAGCAAACTAGGATTAACTATTCCAAGGCTATTTTAGGTCTTTCTTTTATTCAGATATTTTAACCTGGAGAAAAGGAGAAATTCATAACGGGTAAGAACATCAATTTATCACTTTCTAAAACGCTATTATTTTCTAGATATTTTGACCAAAAGGATAGCTCCTAATAATGGCATACATCTAGGCAAACTAGGACCAACTACACTGGAGCTTTATTAATTCACTTTCATCCATAAAAAGGGCATAAAACTGGTATAAAATATCAATTAATCATATTCTAAACTATAATTTACTTAGAACAAAATCCATCTCCGAGTTAATTGTATCAGGCGTACTTGCCCCCTATTAAGAATGATTTCAGAATTACATTGGTATGAAAAAAATATGAATTTCCATAATCAACCGTTAACTAATTCGGGTCAAACTTCAGGGAAAAAATTGGCAAAAGAAAAAGATAAAATGAGCCGCTATACATAATTGTCAAAAGATCAATTTGCAGCTTTAGATGAACCAAAATACAGAAAATCAGCCATCGAGCCTAAGCTTTGCATTATCCAAACAAAATCAGTCGAAAAAGATTAGCGTTAACAATCAGGCTAAAATTCGTCCTCTAAATAACAAAATTCTTCCAACCAAATCAATCACTTAGTCGCAAAACTTAAACAAAACAATTAGTATTTAATTAACATTTTAAAAAAGTAAATAATTATCAAACAATATAGCACCGAGCTTGGGAAAAAAAATAAAACCTAAAGATTAAAAAAAAGAAAAAAAATTACGGAAGCGTAATTAGGGTGAGGGTTGGATTCGTGTTCGGAATCGATCTCTTCCTCTTCCTCCGACTGATCGCCGAAGAGATTTTGCATCATCTGGTGCCGCTTCTCCTCTCCCATCGCTCTTTTCTTTCTCCTTTTCCCTCTTTCTCTCTTTCTCTCTCTCTGGCTGATTGAATTGAATGGCTTCCTACTAAAAGGGGAAGCTCCTCTCTTCCTCGCTCGACATCTTGTACTATTTATTTTATTGTATTTTAATTTAATTTTGCGTAATAACAACAGATCTGCTGCATTTTGTAGCCCCCGGTTTCGGCTTATGTTTTACAACCCGCTTCTTTGACACGTCATTCTCTCTTCGGGTGCCAACGGCCCATGGTGCATGGGTCCCTCTCCCACTTATTAGTCGGGTTGTTTTTACAGGGTGAATTAATTTTAAATAATTACAAAATTTTGAAATTAAAAATAAGTTTGTAAAAAAATTTTAAAAGTATATTGATATTTTATTAATTAAAAAAATTAAAATATTTTTAAAATAAAAAGATTTTTATCTCGAGAAAAGCGGACAGATTTTTTAATTACAACGAAAAAAATGTAGAAGTTCTTTGATAATAATTTTCATCTTTGAACAAATTTTTTGATAGGATTATATGTTGATCATCGTGGTTTGGGTTTTAATTTGTATTTTAACATTACATTGTTAGATATCTTTCCTCTTTTATAAACTTCTTTTTAGTTGTCGTAAATTATTATATATATTTTTTAATTTGATAATATGTGTATTTATTTTTTATAAAATATTAATATAATATTTACAAAAAAATTATATATCATAATTTATATTAACATAAAAATATTAAATATATATTTTTTATTTTATTAAATTTATATATAATTTTTTATTAAAATCTTAAATTATATTATTTTTATATCTTTTATATAATTCTCATATTATACCATTATATTATATTTTATATAAACAATTATAATATTTTTATGCTAATTGACAATCAAGATAGTTTAATCAATATAAGTCCTAAGACTAACAAAACTATTAATATCATCCTGTACAAAATCAACTATGAGAGCCAGAAATTTGGAGAATTGAAAATTGTCACAAAATGCCCATCGTGCCAAGAATTCAGCGTAGAATTTTGCCTCTTCGACAGCCATGTACTATTAAATAGTGCCAATCTCTGTTTAACAACAGTTATTTATGTTTTGAGATCAAGTTTTATTTATTATTATTGTTAAAATCATTTTAAATACATAATTTATAATTATTTATTTTTAATTATTAAATACGATATATTTTATTTTAATTTAAATATTAAATAATTTATTTATCTCAAATTTTTATAAAAAAAACAATTATTTATAAGTGAAAATTATTTCTTTTAATAACTTTGTAAAGCAAATAATCTAGAATCAAGTTCACAATCAAGTTTTGTTATAATCATGTCCTTTGTTCTTCTTATATTCAAATACTTTATTATAAGAAAACTATTGCTTATGATATCAAAAATTAGTTTTTTCCTAGTTGGTTGTATTTAAAATTATTTTTTTTATATTCCTGTTTTTGAAATTAAATTATAATAGCGAAAATTTTTTATATAAAACTACATATCTACGTAAAATGTAAATAAAATATTCAATTTTGGATAAATTTTATCCGTGGTCCCAAATATTTAATTTTGATTTCAGTTCAGTCCTTATCATCTGAATTATTCTATGTGAATTTTTAACGTTTTAATTTTTTTTGTATTTTAATCATTTTGTCCATTAAAAATTGAGAAAAATGTTTGCATGATATCCAATTGATTTGCCACATAAGCTACAACATGGAAGGATCAAAATAAATCATTTTAAAAATGTAGGCTCCAAATAAATAACTTAGAGAATAAATTGGGTCCAGAATAAAAAAATAATAGAGAGCATGGAATTTGCCAATTCAATTTGGGATTAAAAAAAGCATGATGGATTTTACGCAGATCAGACGGCCAAATCCTAAACATCTTCAAGCGTGGGCACCACCGATTTGTTCCCACATGTCCGATTTTCCTTGCAGGACCACCAAATTACTTCTCTACCCTCACCCACCCTTTCACTCCCAATTTCCCAAACATGCTCCTTCCTCCTTCCTTCAACCTATTCCGTTTCAGCTCGACTCCAAACCTCACCTTCGGATCCGAACCTCATTTTTGTTGCTCTGTTCGTTGAAATTTTCGCACTATTTCGATCATTTTCTCTCTCTTTGAGCCAAAAAAAAAAAAAAAACCCCATTTTTCTCTCTCAAAATCTCATTCGGATTCAAACCCTAAGTTTTTTTTTTTTTAAAATTTGCCACTCTTCAAGGATCGATTTTTCGAGCTCCATTTCAAAGGCTTCTTTACGTCACTGTAAGTTCACTTCTCCTCTTTCTTTCTCTAGAAACCCTAATGTCTTTTTCTTTCTGTTTCTCCCACTGTATAAATCTTTTTTTCTTTTTTAAATTTTGAGACGCTGAATTTATGCTAGGGCTTTGGTATTCTAGGTTTGGGCAGTTGTATTATTTATATTATCGTTTTATTTAGGAACGGGAATTGCTTGATGTCTTTTCGATCTTTTGTGGTCTTGGTTATAAATGTGAGATTCTTACGTAATTTTTGAGTTTTAGACTCTGTTTGGCTGCCGAGAAAATGGAGGATGCCGGGGGTCTTTTTTCGTGAGGAATTGCAAATTTTAAATTGAGCCAAAGTTATAGTAGTTCTTTTCTTCCTGCTCATTGGAAGGTTATAAGCATTTTCATGCAAATCTTTTCGTTTTAATCTTTAATTTTGTTTCCTACATTTCTCATTGATAGTGGACTTATGTTTGTGCTTCATATGTGGTAGTTGCTTTGGTTGCTTCTTGAGTGTCTCTTTTCTTTTTGTGATATTTGGAGTTCGTTGAGCTTGATATGTCAGCCTTTGATGGTTTTTTGTTTGTTTTTGTTAATGGGAGTTAGCCTCTTCCTTTTCACTTGGTTTTGTTACTAGCTTTTTATTGTCCGTACTTTTTATTCTCGTGTGTGTGTGTGTGTGTGTATATATATATATCTGAATTTTATGTGATTTAGTGAATCGACCTTGATTAAGTTTCACCGATGTGAGGTTTCTGTTTAATGTTGATTAATGAGGATGCTACATAAATTGACAAGAAAACAAAGAAAAATAGTGCCAATAGATTGCTCTAGTGAGAACATAAGAAACTTTAAATATTAGGTTGTGGTCCAACAACTTGCCACTTATGAAGAATTCACTGTACGCTCCTGTTTGTATGCTGTGGAATCTTGTATAGGGGCCGAATGTGTTTAAGAACAATTTATATCCATTATCTTTTCTCTTTATTCTTCCTTGGTTGGGTTGAGATATTGTGTTAAGAATGCAAGGGATCCTGGCTTGACAAAAGTCTAAATGGAACTAAAAACATTTGTGACGTTTCTGGTTGACATAGTAGTTAAGTGGAGGAGGATGTCAAGCTTTATGAGTTTATGTTGTATTAGAATTTTATATTGATTGCAAAAGGACTGAAGGTTCTATATGAAAAAGCTTGTGTGGTTATTCACTTTGTTGTCTACTCTGTGGATAATGTGTGGTTATTCACCTTCGCTGGGTGAGCTTTCTTTGCTGGGTTCTTCTTGCTTCATACAGGAATTACATTTCCGTCTCTTTTTGTCTTAGTAAATGGTTCACGAGATCCTCATTGTCCCTTTCCTTCTATAACTCTGTGGTGAGGCCTAGACGGAAATTGATAGACTTTTGGCACAAATAGACCTTGTTTTCTTGGTTGGTACCCAAAATGTTGTATTATGGTGGGAGCTTATGATGCAGTGGTTCATGGAAGCTCTTATTGCTTGCACTTAAGCATCGCTGTTCTATCTAGATACTTAGGTTCTTAGCTTGAGTTGTCTGGGAGTTGGAAGTTCATATTGCAATTAAGAACGAGCTACCCTTCAATAGCTAATCAATGTTTTAACTTTTGGTCCCTGTATTTAAGAACTGGATTCTCATTTGTAATCTGATTATCTCCATACCCATGGAGTTGTAAATATTAGAAATATTAGAAGTTCATATTGCAATTAAGAACGAGCTACCCTTCAATAGCTGATCAATGTTTTAGCTTTTGGTCCCTGTATTTAAGAACTGGATTCTCATTTGTAATCTGATTATCTCCGTACCCATGGAGTTGTAAATATTAGAAATATTAGAAGTTCATATTGCAATTAAGAACGAGCTACCCTTCAATAGCTGATCAATGTTTTAGCTTTTGGTCCCTGTATTTAAGAACTGGATTCTCATTTGTAATCCGATTATCTCTGTACCCATGGAGTTGTAAATATTAGAAATTTTAAGAGTTAGCTGGGCATAAAGTTAATGCCTGCCTTGGAGAAATTTCTTCTAACCATATAGATGGGCTTCAATGTCGAAAGCTTGGAGACTGAAAGTTTTCGGTTAAGGTTTCATACCTATCTATTTTACATCTAAATTTGGGTGATGCAAAAATTTCAGAGGGGATGTAAATGCACCCTTTTCTTTGGGAATCGTAAGATGAGAAGTCATAATTTTTATTTATGGAAGATGCTTGGGATTTGGGAATGATCCATGGAGTAGAATTTGAAAAGATAATTGCTCAAAGAAGGAACCTTCTTAAACTACATTATCTGGATGCAGTATTCAGGGTTTATGGTATGATACAAGAAAATGGGAGATATTATGTTTCTATTGGAGGACGAACCTTTTAAACAACATTATTGTGATGAATTATTGATGATCTATAAGTTTCAAACAAGTGAATGGAAGTTATTGTATTATTGTTGTTGTTGTTGTTATTATGGCACCTCTTGTTTCTTGGGTTCTAGGTGAAGGAAAAAATATGTACTTCAAAAATTGTTGTTTTGTTAGGAAAGGGAAAAAATGAATGTTAGTAAAATATGGCTTTAAGAAATATCATGATATGTTGTACCCAAGAAGTTGTATTGAAGCATATTAGGTTACTGGGTGATGCCGTTTTTTCATTTGTTTCTGGGTACCCCTTTTTTGACATTTTTGTACTTGTCGCCAACCCTTCCTTATACCAAATGAAGAAAGGAAAAGTCAAACAATTCTCATTCTGGGATAGTTGCTTTAACTTTGTTTCCATGAAGGGATGATATGTTGGATTTTATTCATGCAGGATAAGGTTGAGTTTTGAAATGCAGCAACTGGGGTGAATGTTTAAATGTACAGAAGAGGTTTGTTTCTAATTATGATTGGATTTAAAGAGGGACTGATATGACTGTGTGCTCTGTAATGGAATTGCAGGCATGTAAAAACTTTACTTAATTCTTATTTCTTGTAGGTAGTAATTTTCTTCTCACAAAATTTAGTTGCTGAATATTTTGGCTTGGATTATCTATGCCTGGCAACGAAGTTGGAGACAGAATCCATAATTTCCTTGGCCAAGAGAGATTGTCCCAGGGCCAGCATCACACGCAGGTCATTGATGGTACCTGGCCTGGCTTAAATAACAATCTGTGGGTTGGAAGCCAGAGACAAGTTGGTAGTTCCCTTGTTCCCAGTTTGAAGAATTTCAGTGTACATCAGTTAGGTAATAATTAAGACATCTTGATTGTTTAGTTTTACTTGCTTCTGTTACTACAATTTCAGTAATGTGATTTTAGTGCATTGTTTTGACATGCTTCTAGACCAATGTTTAGTTAACATGATTATATTTTCTTTTTGACATTAGCTGAGCCTGACAGAGGACATAGTAGTCTGTCTTCAAGCCTGCTGCATGGCCTGAACTACACTCAATCAGGTTTGAGGCCTGAAATTGCCAGAAGTCAATCACAAAACCAATCACCAATTGTAAATGGCTATATGCAAGGGCATCAGGCTGTCCAGACAAGGCAGAATGAAACCAACTTTTTGGGAGTGGATACAGCATCTAGAGGCTTATCAGCTCTCGATGTGATAGGGAATGGCCCTGATCTTCATAAGGAAAATTCATTGATGTTGGAATCTACTGAATCTCCAGTAAATTATGATTTTTTTGGTGGGCAACAGCAAATTAGTGGACAGCATCCTGGCATGATCCAGCCTTTGCCAAGGCAGGAAGCAGGGATGACTGACATGCTGCTGTTACAGCAACATGCCATGCTTAAGCAAATGCAAGAATTACAGAGGCAACAACTTCCGAAGCCACAGTTTCAGTCACCAGAAGCAAGGCAATTGAACTCCTCAAATCAGGTTTCCTCTGTTGTAAAACAGGGATCAGGTAGCCTTTCTCCAGCTTCAATCAAAGGTGTGCCTGTCCATGATGCTTCAAATTATTCCTGGCAGCCTGAGCACACGACACCAAATGCAAATTGGTTGCAGCATGGTGCCTGTCCAGCCATGCAGGGATCCTCTAGTGGATTTATGTTTTCCCCTGAGCAAGGTCAGGTGCGTTTGATTGATTTGGTTCCTCAACAGGTTGATCAATCATTTTATGGGATCTCTACCAGTGGTGCAAGAGGAAATCCATATGAATATTCATCTGTACAAATGGATAGGCCTTCAATGCAGCAGGTGGAAGCCAGCAGTAATTCCTTTCCAGGTAATCAGTATGCTATGTTTCCAGATCAAGTTATCTTGCAAGATGGATCTTTGGTTTCTAAACAGGGTGATCAGGATAAAAATGTGTTTGGTGCTGCGGCTGGTCAAGGTTTAAATAGTGGATTTCATTCAGAAAACTTGGAGCAAATGATTATCCAACCAAAAAATTCAGTGATGCAGGAGTCTCGTGGGAGGCAAGGACTTCCTGGTCCATCAGAAATATCCCTGGAGAAGTCAGTGATTCAGGCAGCCCCCCCTCAGACTGTGGCTACACTAGATCCAACTGAAGAAAAAATTTTGTTTGGTTCAGATGACAGTTTATGGGATATCTTTGGAAGGAGTGCCAACATGGGCTCAGTGTTGGATGGTACAGACACTTTAGGGGCGTTTCCTTCACTGCAAAGTGGAAGTTGGAGTGCTCTTATGCAGTCTGCTGTAGCAGAAACATCTAGTAACAATATAGGGATGCAGGAAGAGTGGAGTGGTTTAGGCATGCAGAATAGTGAACCTCCAAGTGGTAAAATGCCATCATCAATTGTCAATGATGGCAGCAAACAGAAATCAGCTTGGGCTGACAACAACTTGCCGACTGCCTCGACACTGAACTCTAAACATTTTCCCATGTCTACCGATGCCAATATCAATCTTGACTTTTATAGTGTTCCTGGCGTTCAGCAATCAGGAGTCCAGACTGCAAATGAACAGACCAGGAAAATGCATAATGATTCATCTCAGAGATTTGTTAAACAGTTAACGGAAGAAAGAAGCAAATGGTTAGATCCCAGTCCTAGACAAAAGCCTGTAGCTGAAAGTGCTCAACTCTTTGGAAATGTTGCTCACTCTCCCGATCTGCAAGTAAGTGCAAAGAGCATTTCGGGTAACCAACAATGTATGACCATGTATAGTCCTCATGGTCGGCCACACAATAAACCAAATGGTTGGAACTTCATTGATTCTGCATCACATAGTGGTGGTGCCAAATCAAACAGTCAGGATATTGAAAGCTCCTTGCAGACTTCTCAGAATAGTGATCAGAAGGGTGCTGTGTATGAGGGGAGAGGTCATGGTTCTGGTCTTGATCTACCTGTTCCTGATACAAATATTGAATCAGGGCACATGAATTCTGGTTTAGGTAGCCCACAGGTGAATAGGCAAGGTTATGATCTGGATAATGTTGCAGATTCGAGAACCACAAGGGTCACCAATGAAAGTAGCCAGCAACTTCCAAACAGTCATAATCTTAATCTCTGGAAAAGTATTGATTCTAAAGTTAACTCTGGACTACGCAGTGTTCCAGCAAAATATCAGCAAAATCAGGACAAGAGCCCTCAAACTTTTGATTCATCTGGAAATAATTGCTTAAACAGGGGAGCATCTGAAGCAAATATGTTGGATAATCCCAATGTCAAAGAAACTTCTAATGACAGTTTTCACTCTAACTTACTCCAACGGACTTCCACTGGTGGCATGAGAGACAATGTCTGGCTGGATGCAAATGATTCACGAGGAGGAAAACAGAAGTCATCGGCTCATATTAGTCGTAAACCTTCTGGGGCCCGTAAATTTCAGTATCATCCTATGGGCGATTTTGATGTGGAGGTTGAACCTTCTTATGGAACTAAAAGTGTCACACATTCACAGGCAACATCCCAACATGTTTCTCAAGGATTGAAAGGTCATGACCAAGGATATTTTGGGCAGTCAAAATTTACTGGTCATGCTACTGGGGAGTCTACAGAAGTTGAGAAGGTTATTTTCTTTGTTTGGCCAATATGTAAATAGTGTGCAATTGGCTATTCTTTTTCTCTCTGTCCTCTTTAGCCCATCTGAATTTTACTTTATTTTTTAGAATAAGATTAGCCTTTGGAAGACTAAACGTTTGTTTATTAACTTTCTTCTTCTGTATATTAGGGTCATTTTCCTGGCCTTCAAGTAGACGCGGTACCTTCACAAAGCTCAAATCCTGGTTCTGCACCTGACAGATCTTTTGGTGGTTTTGTGCCGAACAAGACAGCTCCAACAAGGTAGGTGAATATTTGCAGTTCTCCATTTCTACCTTGACCTGAATTTGTGGCTTTTCTCAAATTTTATTGTTGATGTAAACTTAGCAATAAAAAATTCTTTTGCTGATACAAAAAACTTTTGGGTTGTTAAAACTATGATAGTAAAAACTTACCATCATCATATTGATATTTTAAATCTGAGTTTTATTTGGTAATCCTGACACTTGTGCTTTCCTATTTATTATTTTTGTGCTGGTTTTCTTGTTCACTTTTTATTGTGTCTGAATATTCCCAATTTTTGCAGTCAAAATATGCTGGAGCTTTTTCAAAAGGTCAATCAGCCAAGGGAACATGGTACTGCAACACACTTAAGCTCTTCTGAATGCAATCAATCATCTGAAATGCCAGATGCAGAAACTTCTGATGGATCAGTGGGCCAGTTTCAGCATAATAGGCCAATTGCTTCCCAAGGTTTTGGTTTACAACTAGGTCCCCCATCTCAAAGGTTTACCATTCCAGATCGTGCAATTTCATCACAGAGTTCCCCGCAAGGAGTTAGTTCTCTAAACTCAGTTCATATCTCTTCTGAGGTAGGAAGGAAGGGTCATACATGGTTGGGTCCAACTGCTTCTGTTCAGACTTCAACTCATGGAGCATCCCATGGAGATATTAGGAATAATGTTTCAAGTGTCTCTGGTCAAACTATCAATAAAGCCTCACAATATAATATCCAGGGCAATGTTTCTGCAGGTTTTACCTCAGATTATCCTTATTTAAAAGGTCATCTCCAAAGCCAGCATGTTACTGGTGTGCATAGTCAAGTAACACCAAATGAATCTGTCAGTGCACCTGTTGGTGGTTTGGCATCTCAGTTGAAGCAGATCAATGACTCCTCTGAGAGAGCTCAACCTAGTCAATTGGGAAGGAAAGCAGCACCTCGCATGTCCAAAACTGCTCCAGATAATGACCTTGCTTCTTCAGAGGCTTCTTGGCCGAGTAGTAGCAACCTAAACCATGCAAGGAATCCTGGCCAGCAGTTTCCAGTGTTAGAGGCTATGCCAGCTTCTGAACCTTCTACTACATCTGAATCTTCACAGCAAGGTGCTTTTAATGTATGGACAACTGTCTCAGCCCCACAACATCTATTAGGAGCTCAGTCTTCTCAGGCCTCACAAAATTTGTTTAAACCCAATCATCAGTTACATATTAACTCAGAAACAACTCATCCTGGAACAAAGAGGCTTGATGATCAAATTGCCCGGGCAGGAGGTAGTGGCCAATCTGAGTTCCCTGCAGGCTCCGCTAAACCACAAAGATTTCTTGGAGAAGAGCAACCATCAAAAGCCCAGCAGGTATTTTCAGAGAATGATGCCTGCCAAAATTCTTCAACTATGCAAGGAGACATTGAAGCTTTTGGTCGTTCATTAAGACCAAATAATGCTTTAAATCAGAACTATTCATTATTGCATCAGGTGCAGGCCATGAAAAATATAGAGATTGATCCAAGTAATAGGAGTGTCAAAAGATTTAAAGGCCCAGACTCTGGTTTGGATGCTGAGCAGGTAGGTTCCCAAAGCGCAGAGCAATTATCTTATGGATCTGATACTATGATGAGAGATGCCGCAGTTAACCATACGTTAGTTCCTTCCGGAGATTCTAAGATGCTAAGCTTTTCATCAAACACTGGAGATAACAATGAGATGCAGTTATCTTCTAATGATATGCTGGCATTTTCTCAGAATGATTCCCAGCATTTCCCCAATGCTAATAATTCAGCTACTAATCTCAGGGGTGAACACTCTCAGGTCAGTCCCCAGATTGCTCCATCCTGGTTTGATCGGTATGGGACGTTTAAAAATGGGCAAATGTTGCCTATATACGATGCTCGGAAACTTGCCATGATGAAGGCTACAGAAAAAGCATTCATTGTTGGTAGGCCTTCTGAAAGTTTGCATGCTCTTCCTTCAAGTGAGCAGGTTAATGCTGCTGCTAATGCTAGTGTGCTGGGTAATGCCCAGCAAAGCTCAAACCTCATGCCCATAGGAAGCGATCATATCTCCCCTCATTCGCTGGGTCCTGATATCACAAATCATAATTTGGTTGTTGTAAGAACAAAGAAGCGTAAAAGTATGACATTTGAGCTTCTACCATGGCATAGAGAAGTGACACAGGGTTCTCAAAGGCCTCAGAAGATGAGGTATTTGAAATATATGTCCCATTGGCTGCAATTACTTTTAAAAGTACATATGTCAATGACCAAAAGCACTAAAACATCTCCCAATAATAAGTCGCTAATATGCAAAAATCAGTTGCTCTCTTCTCTCACTAGTGTTATGTGTTTCCTCTTTTTTTGGAATTATATTGAAGTTTTCTGTTGATCACAGTGTGGCAGAAGTGGACTGGGCGCATGCATCAAATCGATTGATTGAGAAGGTGTGTTCAATGTTCAACTGTTTTACTTGGATCTTATATTATTCCTTCTTAGAATCTCTGACAGTTCTCAGATTAAGGACACTGATCTCAATCGCAGGTTGAAGATGAACCTGAAATGATTGAGGAATGGCCGCCAGTACTTAGATCAAAAAGAAGGCTTATGTTGACAACGCAGCTTATGCAGCAACTACTTTGTGCTCCTCAAAGAGTAGTTCTTTCCACGGATGCAGGCAAAAACTATGAGACTGTAGCCTATTTTGTAGCCAGATCAGTCTTAGGAGATGCATGCAGCACAGCACATATACCTGAAAGTGATACTGCTGTTCTTCCTGACAGTGGAAGCATGTAAGAACATGTTAATTTTTTTTTTTTTTTGAAATCCTTGAATAATGTTTTTACTGGCTTTCATCTTGGGGCATTGTTGTTAGTCAGATCTACTATCTTACTAATTATTTTGTCAATTTGCTTTTAGCCTTTCTGAAAAGATTAAGGAGACAAATGAGTCTATCTTAAAGGCTGCAGAAGAGTTTATCATCAGAGCAAAGAAGCTGGAAAACGATTTACAGAGGTAATTCACACCTAGTTTTTAGCAATATCAATAATGCATAATATCTCTTCTGTTAATCTTTTTTAACATTGATATTGAACCTTTACATTGTTAATGAATCTTGAAGTTCAATGTTTGTGGTAAGAACTCCTCACAGACCACCATTGAGTTTAATTATATTGTTGTCCTTGGGGGTTTGAAGCTGTCATATATCAGTTAATTTATTGGTAGCAAGGCCGATATGGCTCTTTACTTGGTATTATGTTTCTTTCTATTCTTTTAGTATTTCCCCAGCACAAGCTCAATAATCCTTTGGATTTGAGATTGAGAAGCATTTTGCCTGTTGAAAGTGAAGGCTGATACATATTTCTAATGTATTATATAATTATATGTCCTCATTTTAATTAATATCATAGGAGATAATTTTTATTGGATTATAATTACTGTTCTTCTAACATGTTATCTCTAATATGTTGTTTTCTAACATGTTATGGTATGTAAAATTACTTGTTTTCTAGGATCCAATTATGGTAATGACTTGTAGATGAATACTTGGTTAACTAGGAAAATAACTTTTAAAAGCTGCAGGGCCTTAAAGGTAATCTGTGGGTGATTGTGTTGGTGGTATTTAGAGGATGCAAACTGCCATTAAGTTGCAACTTTGTTGAAAGAGTGGTTACTTCTGGTGCATTGATTTCATATACTTTAAAGAAGAATATTTTTTGCTTTGATTTGCATTTTGTTGGAAGATTTTACTCGGAGCTAGACTGTGCCTTTAGTAATTTGTTTACTTTATTTTTTTTTAGATTTTTTCTTTCCTTTGGTTGCCCAAATTTGTTTTGCCCTAAGCTCTTGACAATGATTATGCCAATTGTCTAGTCTTCAAATGTTTCCTCTTTCTTGTGCAGTCTGGACAAGAGAGCCTCAATCTTGGACTTAAGAGTGGAATGTCAGGATCTAGAGAAGTTTTCTGTCATCAATCGATTTGCCAAGTTCCATGGACGGGGGCAAGCTGACGGGGCTGAAAGCTCATCATCCTCTGATGCAATTGCTGCTTCTCACAAATTGTTCCCCCAGAGATATGTTACTGCACTACCGATGCCTAGGAATCTCCCTGATAGGGTACAATGTCTTTCACTTTGATCATTAATTAATTTATTTTCCCCTCTCTTTTGGCCATTTGTTTTCTTATCCTTCATTCTTCTCTTCTCCGTTCCAATTTCTTTCAAACTTAAAATATTGGCTCTTATGCATAACTGAACCACTTAAATGGAAATGGTAGGAGAAGAATGTCTCGTTAATAATAAGATAACGGAGGCTCTTAGATCTTTTCATTTGTAGGCCATTGACGTCATTCTTGAGAAACATATAGGTCGGTCTTTGTACACTTGTTTGCAAATGTTTAGAAGAAAGTGAGGTGAAGTGCCCCGTGATTTTTGGGTAAATGGGGAGAACAGAAGAAGCTTATTCTGATATTTCAACAGATGCATTCCATTCATAAGTAAAGGGTTTTTACTTGAACTCGAGTTTACCTTCATATAATTATTATATTTAGTAAGTTGAGTTCGGAATTCAAATTTTAATATTTATAATTTTTTTAATTTTTTCCTAGCCAATCTCTTATATGTTAAAAGGGATTTTACCCTTCTCATCTTCTCCTCTCAGACTCTCAGGGGTGCGTTTTGGGAATTGATTGGCCATGTTTACAATATAACGTGCCAAAGCCATCAGCTATAACTATAAGCAGTGAAATCTTTTAGGCTATTTCTCTGATTCTCTTTCTATATGTCAATTTCCTTCCAAGTATTTGATTTCAGTGGTTGTATCAAGAGTTGGAATCGAATGGATGTTTATCAAACGAGATGAGACCCATGCGAAAACTATTCAACTTGCTTAATCTGATGTATATTCCAAAACAAATTTTAATTTTTTTTTCTAAAATTAGAATATTTTAAAATACATATTGCTGAATTGAATTTGAAAAAAGTTCTAGTATTAGACCTCTACGTATGTTTGATGAGGCTAAAATTGGTAATGAACTTAAGCTACTAAGATCCAAAGTGATTGAAACCCATCAAGATAACCCAAAATTCGCGTAAAAAGGCTTAGGGTGACTCTTTAAGTCTTTGACGACGAGGATATGAAACAATCCAAATCTAAACCAACCGTAGTACCTGAACTTGAGTCATCCACCATCATTAGAGAAATTCAATGATATTTCTCTCAGGGCCTATTATCTTCAAGCTTTTCATGCCACATAGTCAGCTACTAATTTTTTATACTACAGGAGGAATTTACGAGAGCGAAACATGCATTTCCTCGCCAATCTCTGCAAATATTTCATCCACCCTGTAAGAAAAAAAATAAAATATCAAAACTTTCATACTAATTTTCTACTTAGTTGCATCCTAACATATATATCTAGTTGGCATGCGGAGTTCATGCATGAAAAATAAAGGAAAAGCTACTCTCAAATTCAATAATTACCTATGACCATCAATGTTCACCTCTGCAAGCCAGGTTGTAATATACACCTGCAATGAAAACTGCAAATATTATTAGCATGGTAGCTTTCATACTTGTTTATTGTAGAGATCACAAAGAAACATTTGACTCTAAAGAACGTTTTGTTCTGTGCCAGCTTATTAGAATCTAAGAAAGTGAATTCGGAACTAATCTCCTACTTGACATCGGAATGTAGCTTAACCATCATCTCCAATTATTCAAATCCACAAATGGACAAAAACAACATTCAACTTATGGTTAAACTTTAAACCATTGCTAGAAAGATCAAAGAAGGGCCAGGTCAACAAATAAAAAATGTTAAAAAAAAAAAACCATCACTAATATTCATGTAATTTAATTGTTTCAATCACTGCAGCACAAATGTGACCTTCAGAATTATAAACACACAAAAAAATATGACCTAACAAGAGAACCAAGTCACTAAATCCCTAATTCTGGATTAAGTTTTTGATTCAAGGTGGAAAGTCCTTCCATGTCTTTGGAACTTAAATTTCTCAACATTAAGAAAAAATATCTCAATATTTTGGCAAATTCACTTCTATTTACAAAGAAAAGGGCAGATCTGCAACTTCGAATTTTCGGTGTCATCATAACATTGTATAATTTATTCATGTTTAGTAGTTTAGGCAATGATTCATTGCATATTTGCCCCTCCAGCAACCAGAAAAACATTCTGTGCCCTCTTATTTGCTACTGGATGCCAAGGCACTTATGCACATTACACAACATACAACAAAAGAACATCTATAATTTTGCTAGGTTGCATTGAAGAAGTAATTATGCATCATGAAGATAGCTATTGATTTATTTGTGATGTTTTTGCTAGTGGATGCTAGTGCTAATGCTTAAGAGATATCTTATACAGCATAGACAAATGTGTATCTATTTTGATTATTAAACGTATGAATTATAATGGATCAGCACCTGCAAAATTTCTTGGTCTGGCTGATGATTGCATTGAAAAGCCGGAATTTCGGATTTGCGATCCTTCAGTCTTGGATGGACTGGCTCAGAAGTTTCTTCAGAATACAAGTTGCATACTTTCAGATCACCAAATTCTCCATGATAAATCTCATTTGACCAGCACAACTGATTTGTGTGCAAAACTTCACAACCAATGGACAGTAAATCTAATAAAAGCAATCGCTACGCAAAACAAAAGGGAATAAGAGGAATAAAGGATAGAAACATTAACAAAGAGACATAATCCAGAACAAACATCAGGTTGTCTAGTATAGCAGTAAAAGGCCATTCATTTTACCTTTAAACTTAGTTCCAACTTGAACATCTGAATGAGCTCTTCAGCTAATTTTTCTGGGATCATTAAAAGATCATAATTACCCAAATGAACTGTGTTTAAAACTCATTCACCAAATAGTATGTGGTCATACCAAAGGAAGAGATAGACCAAAATCCAAAAACTGCGACTCCACCACAATCACCAGTTTCATTAATATCCTCACTAGAGCTGGAAAATTGAACAAGTGAACTACTACTGGCTCCTTTGAGAAAACATCTCATGGATTTACTAGCATTGACCATTTGCACTACAACAGCCACCTGCAGAAAACTTATTAACATATTTTCACAATATACAACAACTATAAAAACTCTCCCAAAAGTTTAGCCAACGGAACTGATACCATAGTGAAGTTTAAGTGGCGGTTAACATAGATAAGTAACCAAGTTTGATACAGCCTATAGAAACTGTCATGGTTGATAAAATCCATCAGAATACAAGAAAGTTGTTATTTTGAAAGCTTAATAGTACATACATATTCCAATAAGATGCACTTAGCAATTAGCAGAGTCATACGGAAAAAAACATACCATGTCCTTGTAAGATGATAAAAGTTTGCTACGATGAAGCTCCTGAAAGAAATATTTAATTATTACTACAAGTACTAGAATACACTTTTCAGA
Organism: Durio zibethinus; assembly: GCF_002303985.1. Next base: position 23,484,720 of record NW_019168381.1, on the reverse strand, counting down.
CACATACTCAAACAACAGCAAAAGAATCTCTTTCTTGTCCTTAAAATGAAACATTAATCAACATGATTTAAATGAAAAGGAAATGAAAGAGAAAAAATAATGAAACTAAAATGAAATGAAAAGCATACTTGCTGCTTAAATAACTTTAAAGAAGCTTTCTTTCGAATATCTGGCATATCCTTTAGAGCACCCAACTCCATCAATGGCATGTATCTGAATTCAACATAAAAAAAAAAAATTAACAATAAAAAAGAGGATATATAATCAATAATTTGAAGAAAAAAAACATGGGGTTTTCACTTTTGAGATAAATAAGCGTTGACGAGAGAAGTGGCGTGAGTTCTGGCAGAAGAGGAAGAAGAGAGCCATTGTTGGCGGTAGGACGCCATTTTGGACCATTGGTTCCTTAGGTTTCGTTGAGCAGCTGGTCTCCATAGCCTTGCCGAAGATGACGGTGGCATTGGGGAAGAGCCCCAGCTGTGTGATTTTGGCTCTGGAGTTTCCATCTTCCAGTCCACGTTTCAGTTCTGTGATTGCCTTTTGAGTATATCTGTCGGACACCCAACTCCATGAGCTCAACTTGGATCGGATTTTAAAACCTGTGTCAAGGTCCAGTCCAAATTATTATTTAATTAACAAAATTTTTTAGTTAATTTTAATTTAAAAATATTAGTTATTCTTTTTTAATATTTTAACATTTTAATTTTAACAAAAAATTAAAAAATCACAATCTATTATATATGATAATTTATGTATTTATATTATATAAAATATTAAAATTTATATATTTATATCATATTTTATATAAAAATTACATATTATAATTTTTATAAATATAAAAATATAAAAAATATATTTTTAATTACATTAAATTTATATATAATTATTATTAAAATTTTAAATTATATTATTTTTGTATTATATCATCACATTATTTTTTAAATTAGTGCGGCTTCAAGACTAGAGAATGCACTCATCCAACGTTTTAGATTAACCTACCTACCACGGTTCATACCTTTGTGAGGTATTATCCGCTCTGACCCCTTTGCGTTACAGTTTTATCCTACAAAATAGGCCTCACAAAGGGAAGTCGTGTGAACCCTTTTATACCCCAGTGACTCTTCTTTTTATGTTCGATGTAGGATTCAGAACTACTTCTTAGGTCCGTAACATTCTCTCCCACCCAACCTCATGACAATCTTGTCACGGAGGCTGATCATCTTACCTACCTCTCTTGAGGTGCTTAGCGTGAGTCGAACGGTTTAAGGTTAGCTCTGATACCACTTGTTACGAGTCGAGACTTAAGTTCCGACCCGCACGACTCCAGGACCCGGACATTCACTCATCTGATATCTCAGATCAGCCTACCTACCATGGTTCACATCTTTGTGAGGTATTGTCTGCTCTGGCCTCTTTGACCTTATGATTTTGTATTACAAAAGGTACCTCACAAGGTAAAGGTGGTGTGAATCCTTATATACCCCAGTGGCCTTCCTTTTATATTCGATGTGAGATTCAAGATTCTTTCTTAGGTCCGTGACATTCTCTCCCACCTAACTTCGTGACGCTCTCGTCACGGAGGCTAGCCACCTTACCTATCTCTTTCGAGGTGCTTGACGTGGATTGAACGGTTTAGGATGGCCTGATACCACTTATCACAGGTTGAGACTTAAGCTTCGACTTGAATGTCACGGACCTAAAGAGGAGTCTTGAATCTCACATCGAACATAAAAGAAGGATCATTAGGGTATAAAAGGGTTCACATCACTCTTCATTGTGAGGCACCTTTTGTAAGATAAAACTGTGAAACCAAGGGATCAGAGCGGATAATACCTCACAAGAGTGTGAATCGTGACAGGTAAGTTGATATGAGACGTCAGATGAGTGGATGCCCGGGTCTTAAAGTCACGCTGGTCAGAACTTAAGTCTCAACCCGTGACAAGTAGTATCAGAGTCAGCCCTAAACCGTTCGATCCACACCAAACGCCTCGAATGAGATAGGTAGGGTGGTCAGCCTCCGTGACGAGGGTGTCATAAGATTGGGTGGAAACAAATATCACGGACCTAAAGAGCAGTTTTGAATCTCACATCGAACATAAAAGAGGGTCACTGGGGTATAAAAGAGTTCGCACCATCTCTTCGACTGAGATCTAACCTATACAACATAAACACGTAAACACGTAAAATCGAAACTGCCTGATATCATTTGTTATGGGTTGAGACTTAAGCTTCGACCCGTATGACTCTAGGACCGAGCATGCACTCATCCGATGTCTCAAATCAGCCTACATGTCATGGTTCATACCCTTGTTAGGTATTGTCCGCTCTGGCCCCTCTGACCTAATGATTTTGTCCTATAAAAGGTACTTCACAAGGCAGTACCCCAGTAACCCTCTTTTTATGTTTGATGTGAGATTCAAGACTCATCTTTAGGTCTGTGACATTTTTTTTTACCTAACTTCGTGATGTCCTTATCATGGAAGCTGGCCATCCTACCTACTCCTCTTGGAGCACTTAACGTGGATCGAACAGTTTTAGGACTGGCTCTGATATCACTTGTCATGGGTCGAGACTTAAGCTTTAACTTGCTCGATTTCATGATCCGGGCATCTACTCATTTGAAGTTCCAAATCAGCTTGACCGTCGCGATTTGTACCTTTTATGAGGTATTCTTCGCTCTGGCCCCTCTAACCTCATGTTTTTATCCTCTCACAAGGAAGAAATGGTGTGAATCCTTTTATATCCCAGTGACCTTCATTTTATGTTCGATGTGAGATTCAGGATTCCTTCTTAGGTTCATAACATTTTCTCCCACCCAACCTCATGACGCCCTCATCACGGAGGCTAGTCAACATGTCTACCTCTAACCTCATGACACCCTTGTTGTGTTCTCTGCATGGTACTACCTGATCTGGTCTCCAAACTGTCATAAGTATTCCACTGGTTCTCAGCTCACCTCACTGTTTGAAAGTCTCTTTTAGCGTACCAAGTATTCTTATCTTAGTTGGTAGTTCTTCTGCCTTACTTCTCGGTCAGCTATGATGCTGTGGACTTCCTTCTCATATAATGTCCTTGCTCCTAACGACGTACATTTTGACTTTACTTGTCTTAGATCTCTCTTATCCTCATGGAACAGCTTGAGCATACTTACATGGAACACTGGGTGTACCCTTAGCTTGGGTGGCATATCCAGTTTGTAGGCAACCTTGCTTACCCTTTTGACTACTCGAAAAGGTCCTTCATACCTCCGGACTAGGCCTTTGTGCAGTCTCTTGTGGCACACAATGGGATACAGCTTCACCAAAACCAAGTCTTCTACCTGAAACTGCACGTCCCGCCTATTCTGGTCTATCCACTTCTTCGACCTCTTTGTCGCCTTGTGTAGACAGACTCTGGCCAAGTCAGCTTGCTCCTGCCAAGCCTCGGTAAACTTGTATGTTGCTAGATTCAGCCCTGTATAACCTGCAGCAATCGAACTGGGTGTTAATGGTTGTTAACCTATCACATCCTCAAATGGGCTCTGGTTCGTTGCCTCGCTCCTTTGCAAGTTATAAGAAAACTGTGCAACATCTAGCAACTTTGGCCAATCCCTTTGTATGGCACTCATATAGTGCTTGAGGTAGACCTCCAATAGTCCATTCACACGCTCAGTTTGCCCATCGATTTGTCGATGCAAGTTGGTGGGAAAGTTCAAGTTTGACCCCAACAGCTTGAACAATTCAGTCCAGAACTTACCTGTAAAACTCTCATCTTGATCACTAACAATGGTCCTCAACACTCTTCAATACTTAACCACGTTCTTCAAGAACAATCGAGCTACCTCATCAGTCGGGCACTCCTTGGTTGCTGAAATGAAGATTCCATACTTGGAAAACCTGTCTACCACTACCATGATGCTTTCAAACCCTTCTGCCTTGGGTAGGCCGACTATAAAGTCCAGAGAAACACCCTCTTATGGTCGCTCTGGCATTGGCAATGG